>OU452234.1:16532638-16790997 GCA_911728455.2 Marthasterias glacialis | reverse complement strand
TGCCATATATAGAGAGTGTTTTGAGAGCTGATTTTTGGACACCCAATCCCTTTAATATAATACTCGTTTTGAGCTATTCGATGATGTACAGAAAATGCTTCTTTTCGTGTAGTAAAACAAGAACATCTAATTTGTGAAAACACTGTGTGGACGTGTGTATAGTCCACCCAGTGTTTCAAGTTCCTGTACAGTGTGGACATCATTTGTTATCAGGTCCACACTTCGTACGTGAAGCTTAAACACTTTTATTTGTAATACTTTAAATATTAGGGACAACAATTCCAAAATGACAAACTTTTTCAGGAAAACTTTGAACCTTTGAATGGTAGTTGTTAGTTTCTGGGTCAAAACTCTCTAGAGTTAGAGAAAGTAACAATACATTGCTCTTGTTACATCGCTTCATGGTCACGTGGCAAAAGATTCTCAAATAAGTATATTCCCCACCAGTGCATGGAGGTAGAGTGTACAAGTATGATGCCGATAGTCGACCACGTTGAGTTTTACCAACAAAGAAAACGAGATACTAGGCCAACGTTTCTATTGTCGCCATTCATGTATCGTCATAGAAGAGCATAATTAACTTGTCTTGCTTGTTCGAGAAAGACCCCCCACACCCCGCCCCGCCTGCCTGGTGCAAAAGGTAATCCCAGACCATGCCTTGAATACGACAATAAAGCAGACGGTGGCTGTCAATTCGATAACGTAATTAACTTCTTTGTGCCAAAACGGAAAATGACTCCATTTGCGACTTAACCAAACAATTAAAACTGACTCCAATCAGAATATTAACGACTGGGGCCTTTTTTCAAGTTGCTCTGATGACATCAGAGAAAGCTGTATTACTTTGGCGTATAATAACAAGGTTTTATTTTATCTAGGCCCTATGTCGATTTATTTCGCTATAGAGTTTCCTTTTGCTAATTCCATTGCCAATTTCGTTCACCTTTATTGAATAGAGGTGAAGGAAATTGGCAAAGAATGTTGCGTGGTACCGAGGGTGGAGATGTGGTATGTGTGTGTGAGTTTGTTTAGGCATTCAAACCGGGGACTTATAACAAAAGAGGACAATAGGGTCCCCGATTGGAAAAGGTCCCCAGTTGGAAATCGTGTTCAAAACCAATGGGAGCTGTTGCTAAAAAGTTAAAGTACAAACAAAAGAGGGACAATAGGAGGTCCCCGATTGGAGGTAAATACACACTTGTGTGTGTGTGTGTGGGCGGGGGGGGGGGGGGGGGGGGGGGGGTAGGGGAGCGGGTCAGGTCACCCTTTAGCTCAATAATTAGCTAACAATCAACTCTTGACCCAGTTATGTACAATGAAGGAAAGTTACTGCCATTGCAGTATACAGGATCGATCAATATGAGTGTTCCATGTTTTCAAGGCTATGGATTCCCCCGCCATTAAAATATGAATAAATCAATAACGCAAATTAAAAAAAAAAAACTACTCACCAGTTGAATAATCCGTTCGGTCTCTGTTCTGGACAGATTTGCCGCCGTCTTGATCGCAGTGTGTGGTAATTCTTGAAAGAAAATAGAACAAAAAACAGTATTTGAAATACAATGGTTTTCGTTTAAGCAATTTTCCTATAGAATTAGAAGCCCTGAATAAGTCTTATATTGGTATTACATCACCCTGGGATGACTGGGTCCACTTTTAGTGAGAATACAATTTGATTGAGCACATACAAATCTTTTGCTTAGCAAAAAAATAAAGATCACCAGCCGAATTTACACGAACTTTATGCAGATTGTAACAAGTTATCTTGCTAACTGTCTGCTCAGTGGATCATTATTTTAAAGACATTAGACCCGGAGAATGTTCTTTCATTGATAAGAACTTTTTTACTTTGAACTAACAGCACTTATTGGTCTGAATGGAGCCAAGGTCGGCTTAGTGGATGTGGCATGGTGCCCTTAGTGTATTCCACCTCAGACGGACCCCGGTTCGAATCCAACCTCGGACCGAAGCCTCGCGTGCGGCATTGTGATCAGTTGATTTTCTCCCTCCCACACTTAATACTGAACATCATTTGTCTTGGGTCTTTTTTTTCCCTCACCGTTTTGGGGTCACGGTGGATGGCACTTTTGGGAGCCCCCTGGTTTCTTTCACAAGAAAAATGTTGGCGATTACTTTTTTCGAGGAAAACGTAATGAGTCGTTGCTAGCATTACGTACAGCGTCCGGAATGCCATGTTACGACTTGAGGAAAGATTAAGTATGCTGTGTCACCTAAATTATTACAAAGTTCAATCCTCTATCAAATTTAGCAAAATACCAACAAAAAAATCCACTTATCTGGGATTACTGTTGATGTGCATCGATCCAATCATAATACGTTCGGGCTATTCAGTGCCGTGTTCCAGAATTCTTCAACATTCCATTGCCTTTCTGATACAGATTGTATTATCATAATCCTGAATCATTCGCGCAATAGATTGATGTGGTTTTTGTGAAACCGCAAAATGCTTTGAGGATGTACCGTCGTCATTTTGAACGAAACTTTTTTTTGTTAACAACCTGTCAAAAACGTCCCAATCAATCAGGGACTGTGAGCTCTATTTTCCTGGAACTTGTGAAGATGTATGTTTAGGAGGTATGTTGGGTATTTCTTTCTACACCCGCCCCGCCTCCTATTGGAAGAAATATTGCGCTTGCAGATCGGTACTGATACGAAAGCCCAAATAGCTTTCAGATTGAAACTAAACTAATCAAGTCTGTAACTATACTGTAGGCCTACGTCGAATTGAAATCTTTGCGTATATGAACTTCTGTCGTGGATGGTTAATCTATAAATTTTTACTTAAATCAGCGGCGAAACAAGGGTAAAATTTCAGGGGGTGGGGGGCACAAGAGGGTGCACCATTTTTTCTATCTGGGGGACACTTCTGGCCAATTAAAAATGTTCACTTTTCCTAAACAAGCTCTCAGCGCTCTTGTTATGCTGTTTACTAGTTTTTTATAAGATAATCTGACATGGAGGTAAAAACAAATACACTGTCTCGTGTAAAAAGAAAAATAGTTCACAAAAAACATTGAAATTACTGTATAAAAGCTTACAAAATATATTTTACTCTGGTAATTTATAATCTCAAAAGTCCAGATTTCAAATGGGGCCACCCGGTGGGATGGGGTGGGTGAACGGAAATCTATGGGGGGGGGGGGGGAGAAGACACCACTGGTGGAAATCGTGTTCGACTATAGTATGATCGGTTCAGAGGGAATGCCTTTTGACTTGTGTTTATGGTTACGGGGCCAGTCATTGTTTAGATGGTTGTAAACAACGGATACGGTCAAATCATTACAAGACTGGCCCCAAACCCAAACCACATTACTGAGTCATCACCAGAAGAAACGGAGAGTTCTGATGAAAAAGAAGACGTTCCTATCCATTTTTTCTAGAAAAAGACCGCAAGCCGTTGCAAGTCCTTTCAGTTGTTTTTCTTTCAGAGAAAACACTGAGCAAGAAACCGGCTGATGTTGCTGAATCACCCAGAACGGATCCAGGGCCCATATTTATCATGGGTTTTCCTGAACTTGTGGGTGATTCATAAAGCCACTGACTTTGCGTCACAGGTACTTATTTTATGTCTCTAAACTTATGTTACGGAGGCGCAGAATCTTGAACCCAGACTGCCCGGGTGGTTCCGAGGGATACGGTAGTTCCCCCCTTTTTTGGGGGGTGGGGATTATTGCCTTAGTCAGAATTAAAAAAAATCGCGTTGAAAATTGTGCCACAAACAGCTGGAACGTCTATGTAGTGGCTGGGGAAGATAATAATTGGATTTAAAGTTGGATATAGCGATATTCGTGCCAGATACAATGGGGTACTGTCTCACCGTTTGTTTTGTTCCCCCATCGGAAATAAAACACTGCAAAATGATTCATTGATTTAGATGGGTTGGTTTACACTATTTAAAAAAAAACCCATACAAATCAAGGTTTCTGACGGGAAATTACATTAATGTTTTAGGGAATAGAAAATTGACTTCAATCTTCTAGATTAATAGAAAAACATTATACAAGTTAACCAGTGGGGTTAACCGAGGGTGGGATGGGGGAGGGAAATGAGATCGGGAAAAAAAAATGCACAAATGAATAATTCAATACGGTACGTTAAATAGCCCCTCCCCCAAATTATGTCTTTGTCCCTGCTTGCCCCCACCCCCATCCCCAACAAAAAAGTCTGGTTACGCCACCGGAGCTAACCTTAATGTACGTCTCTTCAATACCACACTCACTGCACGACATGAACGCGCGCGCTGCAAGTATGCGCACGCATGTTTACGTTTTCCAATAGGATTTTATCGTGTCGGACTTTCGGTGGCATCCCCAAGGCTGTGATATGGGGGCGGGGCTTAATGAACCGGTCTATTACCCCTTGGGCCAATTTCACAGAGCTGCTTATAAGCACAAAAAGCAGGCAGCTAAGCACAAAACATATGCTTACTATAGAAAAAAAACTTACTGGCCAAACTACACAATACATACACAATTTGTGACTGGTATCCTGCTTATTTCTGCTTAGCAGAACATTTTTAAGCAATATTTTCTGCTTAAGCAGCTCTATGAAATTTGGCTCAGGCCTTTTTTTTTGACTTCACACACTTCACGTGTGTGAAGTATTGTACTCGCATTCGATATAATCTAGGCTCAAACGGAAATAGGCTTAATATTTTATAATTGATCAATCCCATATGGTTTACACACAAATATGCCCGCCAGGAAATGCCCGTCAAGAAAATGGCCTGGAATTACACTAAGGTCAATGTGCCACAATATTTAGGATTTCTTACCAAGTAAACTAGTTAAGACATGCCGGTATTGCATCAGATTGCTCGGTACGAGACCGGGTGGAACGATCACGGATAAATCTCCCAACTCGTTACTATTGACGCCCCCGTTGTTGTTGTTGTTGTTGTTGTTGTTGTTGTTGTTGTTGCTGCTGCTGCTTTCATTCAAACTGGCGATCACGCTGGCTAAGAAACTGCTATCATTCTCGTCGTTGTTGTTGTTTATGTTTAAGTTGCTGGTCTGTGAGAATTTGAAACCCATCGAGAGAATAAACTCTGTCCATGTCTTGAGGCTGAGGGAGGACGGTCTTGGGACGGCTAGGCTACCTAGACGAATCGGGTACATCTCGGAGTTTGGCCCGTGCTGTTGTGACACACGGATGGCGTTCTTTACCTGAAAGAAGTCGTGCATCAAAACAATTCATTTTAGAAACTTTGTTCAAGGCGTTACGCAGTATATATTTTTTTCACCTAGCCAGCTGGTTGTATACGTCGATACAAGCGAACTCGAGTAAAAAGCCGTTGACAAGGCTAATTATGTACACCAAATAGTTATCGTTTTTATCTAAGATTGGAAACAATTGACGTCTTCGTCGGGAATTAGATGATTTGAACTACCCCAACCCCCTAACGGGACTCGAGAGCGTGCAGTGGTTATCAAAAGTCAGTGCACAAACAGCAGCAATATCTTTATTTGACGAAGCCATTTCGTCATAAGAAATATATCAAATCATATTTACAAGAATAGTCAAGGATAATCCATGGTACCCAGCCGAGCCTTTCACTGGAAGACCTGATCTTTATATGCATGTAACTATACAGGAGGGAACCAGTTCATACAAAAAGAAACATATCTGAGTGTATAGCACATTATGAGGAGTATACCACGGAGGGCCAGACAAGCCCCGTGAAACAACACGGTGCACCCACCCTTCCGATTTGTATTCCAATGTCAACTTCAAACCATCGACCTTGTAATTGATGAGCGGATGTTCCCCACGAAACCTCACCTTCCCCCCCCCCCATCACCCGGAGGATGACAGAAAGATAACGGACCACATCCCGGAAGAAAAATCAAGATAACTCGCTGGTTCCTCTTCCCCTCCCAACACGGGTCAGTCAGTTGGGAGCGCCTAACGATTAAAAGTCGTAGTACAGCCATCACATGGTTTTCTGTCCCGTCTGGGATTTTGTACACGGTCGTTTTTTATTTATTTATTTATTTATTTATTTTTTTTTTTTTTTTTTTGGGGGGGGGGTCAAATGCAATTTGCTCAACTTGTTGACAATATTTCAGACAGAAATAACCACCTAAAGGATTGCTACCCGGGTATGAAGTTTTATGAACGGGTATCAAGTTTTATGTGTTACCATCATTTTCTGGTAAATTGTTCATTTTTTTTTTAAATATTGTAATTAAACTCACCAGGCAATGGAAATGTGCGATCGTACTTTTGAAATTCCTCTCCAGTGTGTAATGTACCACCCACCTCAAGCACTGTGTCCAACTGCGCAGGCGTGGTTGTGTTCTTGTGATGACGTCAGATTCTGACGTGTTACATGTGAGAGATTTTAAACAGAAATAATAAAACAATCGAAAACGGAATTAGTTTTAGAATCTTTTAGGAATACAACGTTTAAGGGATATAATGTCTGAATTGATATTTTGAATTTATAAATTTTCTAAACCATAGTTTTGAAGTGTTTTTTTGTTTGTTTGGCTTGGGGTGTTTGTTCGTTTGCTTGTTTGGTCATGAAGATTTTACTCGATTGTCCGAAGGCGGAGGAATGGTCCGAAACCAATATATATTAGTACTGAGGATGGCCCTGGATGAACTTGTATTATTATTGTGACTTTTTAAAAACTAAGTAAAATTTCATACAAATATTACCTGAGCTGCGATTTCTGCTCCCCATCCTTGATAAATTCTCAACATTTCTTGAGTTGGAAGAAGACACCGCCGACAGCCACAGCGACAGTGTCGACGAAGCGTCGATCGCCGTCGACAGAGGCGAGAGGGGCGGGGCTGTCAGTGCGCACCTCGAGGACGAAAAGGATGATGAGAATGATGATGATGAGGAGCTCGCTGTCGTGAAGGAGGAATTTGAAGTATCACTGAGCCAGCTCATCCTGTTGTTGCTGTGTCTTGGTTGTAGACGAAGGAGCTCCGATGGACGGACGCTCTCCTCATAGGATGGAGGCGCGTAAAAGAATTTGGAGCACTCGTCGTAAGATGGCGGCCGCTCCGTATCGAGGCTTGGCTCCTGATGGTGCTGCTGCTGTTGCTGTTGCTGCTGTTGTTGCTGTGGTCGCTGCTGCGAACGTCTCCTGCAATGATGTAATAAATGCAGTGTCTGAATTATGACTTGTGATGGATAATGCTTTCGTGACAATACTTTTACTTAAGTCCTTTAAATGTGGTAGATTTAACAAAGTGTAAAGGTGGATAAGTTTTGCATAATGAATTTACCTCAAGTTGAGCTTTTCAGATGCCATGCTCTAAGAAAAAGGGATTTTTTTCTTCGTGTTTTAATACAGATCTATCAAAATCATTTTACATTATACACCGAATATGTTGTTCTACAAACCAGGATGTATTTATTGATTCTTATTGAATGCGGTGAGTGCATGATCACAGAAACTTGATCAATAGTCAAGTGTTTGTATTTGATGGTAACTTTTCTGTGGTTTAGGTTATAAATCAGAGTTTGGAATCAAAATTTGCTTTGTGACATTTTCTTTGTACAAAATGGAAGCTTACAATGCTGTAAAGAAAACAAGGACAACAAACTTTTTAAAAAAACCTACAAAACACACACAAGACAAGTGTATATATGGCATTGCCCAGGTGTAACTTAATCCTGAGTAAGTCCTCTATGCAATACTAAATTAAGTCAAGCTGTTTTTAGACTCAGTGTAATTTATTCGCATCCGCCTATATTGCTTTCTATCTTTTTACTGTTTAAAGGTGGAAGTAATCAAAATTATTAACGCTAAGTCCAGAAAAGTTCAGAATTTGACATTTTTGAGAAAAGTATTATTACTCGGTAATTGTGAAAAGCTGCACAAGTGTGTTTAATGAAAAACCCAATCACCTCCCTTCCCACCACCACCACCGCCACCATCATCAGCAGCAGCAGCAGCAGCAGCAGCAACAACAGCAGTAGCAGCAACAACAACGGTGACAGCAGCAACAACACCGGCGACAGCAGCAGCAACAACTACAACAACTACAACAACAACAACAACAACAACAACAACAACAACAACAACAACAACAACAACAACAACAACAACAACAACAACAACAACAACAACAACAACAACAACAACAACAACAACAACAACAACAAAAGAAAAAACAATCAGTAACATTAATGTTTGTTCTCCTTTACACAAAAAGAGCATGCACTTACTTTTTTTTCAGACGAATCGGCAATCTGAATTTGGGGTTAAAGGTCAGAAATCCGCTCGTCTCCATCCTGACGCTGGTCAAGGTAGTAGACAAGTTTCTCCGGTAAAAGATACTAGTAAGAGTTTCTAGTGTCGGTAAGAGTCGAGGTCTATTTTAGATCCTTTGTAGAAAAGGCAAGTCAGCAACTAAATTCTCGAGTTGACTCTTATTGGTTTCCAAGTTGGTTTATCAGCGCTGTTCCTGTTTGCTGTTCCAGAACCTTGTTGGAACTGAGGCTCACTTTTGTGCAAAGCTCATTTTTATAACACTCAGAACCTGGGTGCGACGTGATACGTCAGACTCGAACCGCTGTATGTCGAGTAGAGTATGTTCGTGTTACTCCACAGGACGCATAAGGGATAATGACGTTCAGAGGAAGTCGTGTTTACCTAGAGATCAACTTCCGTGAAACACATTTTGATTGATATTATACATATATACTTTTTCTGAATAGCTTGGGATTGTTCGTATGAAACGCAAAGCTTTCACTATGTTGACGGGTTGGATTTAAATGCTGGTGTCCACCCACATTCTGAGTCGGTGTTATCGTGCATGAACCATCTTTCCTCTTCGATATTTACAACAACAACAACAACAACAACAAAAACAAAAACAATTGAACAGTTTGCTTGAGGCGGTTAATTTTCCATTCAAGGTTTGCAGCAGAAATTAAACATTTTTCACAGAAAAAATAATAATATCAACGTCAAAACAGCCGTCTGGTTTTAATGCGGCAAACACTAACTAATGTTATCACAGTCATACTGTTTGTTGACAAAATTTGACTTTTGCATATACCTTATTTAGTCCTTCAATCACACCTTCCTGTTCGTTTTGGGGAGGAATTTCCGTTCTTCGACAACTTATTTCCCATTTTGTTGGGTTCTGTTAAAAATGCAGCAATTATTAAAGAGATTTCGATAAAGTTTTCCCGAAAACAAGCAGAGCACACTGCTAGAAACGTCGGCGATACTCCAATATAATATCTCAACCTCGGTTCTTCTCCCCGAAGGAGAAATATTTATTTATTTATCTATTTGTTATTATTATTTTGTATTTTTTTGATGTTGTTATGCAAGCCACCCCATCACAAGGCCCAAATGCCACTCGAGGTGTGGGCTGCAGAAGGGATAGAAACCTGCCCCCAATGCTCAGAGACAAGACATGGCGAGATACAAACGCAAGTGTCCCCATATACAAATAGTTGTTACCCGTAAACCTAGCGATCAGTTTTTACTTCCTACACCATTTCAAAGATATTTTTTTTTATTATAGTCTCACCTACATTATTATGATTAGATTATGTTGAAGACATTGGATTAAAGTTAAATGTGACGTTTTCACTGGTTGTATGAGACATTTTACCGAAACATTATTAGGACTGTGAACATTAGCTATGAGGGGTTGTGTCTGCTTACATCATTTGGAATCGCATCGATAGAAACATACAGTGTGTTCCACCATTTATAGAGAAAAGGCGCGTTGCTTTTACGGTTGCACATGTTTTTGTGATCAACGCCTTTGCCCCCGCAGTTGTGTGTATATAATTTATGTAATTGACAACAAAGAGCGTCTTTGGTCATAATGGTCTCTGTAAACTGCAGGAAACGGACATTTTAAAACGTAATGATGTACTTCAATGAGTGAGAATGGGTCCAATGTAGTCTTGTTAAAACGCCATGCCTTACGAATCAGCGGAGGTCAAATCATTTGCTCTCTTGTAAAAGTGCTCTTCCGGTGTGGCATAATTACGGGGTATACGACTGCGTGGATGAGGTTATATTATGAACCAATCACTCCGTGCATGACGTCAGACTCAGTCACAATGCCCATTTACGAATTCCTAATTGGTCAAGGAAACTCGCCCACTGTGATAACCTTATCAGTGCTGCTGCGGGACTTGGCAGTTTCATGCAAGGAGTCAATATATTTGTTTTGAGTAAACTTTTAGCCCGTATGTCTCAATTAAAATATAGTTGTCTCAATAAACGTGAATGATATTCTTATTTGGGCGCCCGTTTGCTATTATTTGCAACGTTGTGACGTCATGCTTGGAGAGACTGGCTTATAAATAGCCATAACCATAAGAATATCAAATGAAAGGTGGTTTTGATATACGCAAACCGGTTGGATTCTAGTTGCAGTGTTTATTCACCCCGATTCGGCTAGCCACCGTAGCTTTAATCACGTATCATGATAGGCACCATAGTTTATAAGTGAGGGGTCACGTATCATGATAACGAAATCAGCCGCGCTTTAAAAGAGTGGATGCTATATCATGATACCATCATGGGAGGTTTATAAGTGCAGAAATCTGATTTGGCGGCAAGCTTATATAAACTACGGAGGCTAGGCGAATCGGTTGGTATATTTGTTTTGATTGAAAGATCATAAGTATTGTAACAGCCAATTAAGAAAATGAAAAATCATGACAGGAGTCATTTTAAAACAAATCTACGATGGGAGAGAGGGGACGCTCATAATTTTGGAAAGGTTTCCCGAGTGCCTAGAAAAGCCAGGGAAGGGTGAAACATGGCTGTCACCTTGAAGACGTATAAAACAACGAGGAGCTGTTGGTGTGTTCCGGATTGCAACCTCGTACACTGAACTTTGCTCAACAATTCGTTAACAATCGTAAATCAATTTATTACTGTGTTACGGGTACATCATTAAACCAATACCCCCTTTTTGAGACGTGTAGAGTAATTTGGAGGTTGGAGTGACAATGGCACCAATTGTTTATCATTGATTTTTTTTTAATGGACCGATCCATTAAGCCCCATCCCGTAAACAAAATCAATCACAGCATTGGCTATAAAATGTGCGTCTCTTCAATGCAACACTGCATGACATGAACGCGCGCGCAAGCACGCACACGCATGTCTACATTTTCTACTAGGATTTTATCCTGTCGGACTTTTGTCGGACTTTCAGTGACGTACCCAAGGCTGTGATTGGTCAACACGTATGGGGGTGGGGCTTGATGGATCGGTCTATTAAATTAGTGAAAGCATGACACAAAAACCCACAATATTAAAAATGGCTGAGTATTCTAAAATTGAGATATTTGCATGCTAGCAAAATTGTGTAAAAAACAAAAAACAAAAAAACAATCCTTGTGAAATAAAATCATAAAATTGGGTGATCATTTTTTGGTTTTTGTTTTGCCCGTTTTCGTTTTAGGTTTGAAACTTTCACCGGATGTATTCATTATAATTCCAAAAGATATACATTTTATTATGGAATGTTTAATTTTGTGTCAATTAAGTATTTTTTACGCAAGTTTGTTTAATGCGTCATCTCATGGTTATGCCATGTATTCACAGGCTAGACACCGGTATTTTGTTATTTCTTCAAAAAAAAAAAACCCCAAAAAACCCCACACGGATAGTGCAGTTTCATTTTGTTTATAGGTGGTCAGCAGTTTTACGAGGAGTTGTGTATTATGTGGAACCAATGTGGTCTTTTCCAAATGACTGATTCTACCGTCACGTTCTCTGAATAGAGGAAGGGGATCCGTGGAAGGCAACAACAAAAAGTCATGCGTCATCACCGTGCATTGTCAACAGTTTTACCGTTGGTGGCGCTACAGAGATAAAGATAACCCGGTTGAATGACAGTGGAATTAACGCCAAGTCAAGCTGGGTCTTTAAATCAGCCATGATCACAGATTGTCTCCGCAACCCCTTCATCTAACTTAAAGCCCCAGCTCAACATTGGTAAACTGACTGTAAATGCTTCCATTCTTTGCACAAATCAAGATATATGTAATAAAACCAAGCTGTGAAATTTCAGCTCATTTCGTTGTTTCATTTGCGAGAAAAGAGTAAAAATGTATTCAGCAGTTTTGAACGTATTCTTTGGCAGAGATTTGGTCTCTGAGGCTTCAACTTATTTTTTGAACTTATTTCATTTATTGTTTATATTCTTCTTATTATTCAAAAACGACAACACTTCAGACAGAAATGTTTCAGAGAAAGTTTTCAACCGTTAAACTATTTAAACCATGTAGGGTATAAATCTGTGAACATTTTACGTTTTCCTTTCTTACCCGTGTTGAGATGGGGCTTAGTAATTTGCAGTTTATAAAGCGGTCAAACTATGTGTTGCCTTCACATTTACAGAAACTCAGCTATGATTAAAAGTACCTAAATTAAATAATACTATTTGGAAGCTCATCCTTAACGTTTGATACTGAGCATAGGCAGCAGGGTGTTTACAACATTGGTGAGATTAAAAATATAAACGTTCACAGATTTGCAAATAACTTCCATGGTATACAGGTGGAAACTTCCCTTGAAATACCGCTTTTTGAGGGGGTAATTGAGAAAAACAACAGTTTTGATTTCACGGGTCCAAAACCCGATGTTGTCCACTATTTTTTTTTTTAAGATCGAAGATTTCGCGAAACTTTGCATGACAAGCTCCCAAGAAATAATCGATGGAATTTTCAAGGAATGTCATAACAATGACAAACAATCCTCGGCCGTAGCTCTAACGGACGAGGTTTTGCATTTCACGGTGCCTGTGACATTTTCTCTACAGAAAAAAAACGTGGTGCTTCATAGAGAATCATTGTTCACCTGGCTTTGTTAATTAAGTTAAGGTTTCTTTGTGCCAGCGGTACTCTCAAAGAAAAAAAAAAGATTCCGGCAATTCCAAGAAACTAATTCTGGATCAAGAATCCCAGCCCGAACTGGCTAACAATATTACAGCATTCCAGTGGCGTATCTAAGGGGGGGGGGGGGCACGTGCCCCCAACTGATGTCTGTGCCCCCCGGGTGCCCCCCCCCCCCCATTTGAAATCTGGACTTTTGAGATTTTACGTAGTAATTTCAATGTTTTTAAAACTATTTTTTTGTTTTAATTATTTACTCGCAGAAAGCATGTTGTTTTACCGCAACACGTCAGAAAAGCGCTGAAAAGGGGCTTGGTTAGGAAATACAAATGGAAACTACAGTTTTAAAAGTGCCCCCTAGAAAAAATGGAGCCCCCCCCCCCTTGTGCCCCCCCACCCTCCTAAAATTTTACCCTAGTTACGGCGCTGCACCATTCGAGCAAATTCTGAAATATAAATATTTGGACAATTAATTGACAACTGCTTCTTGTTGGTACTCGGTGATTTAATAAACAAACGCAGGTTGAGTTGGCCCTCTAGGTGCGATGTGTCTTTGTTCGGTCTAAGATCGTTTACCACCGATCTTTTTTTTCCCGATTTATAAATTCATAACAAAAAAAGGTTGCTCCGTCATGATCCCCCAACACAGTCTTTACGCTATGTCCAATTTCTCGTCCAATATGCAAATATACCGACCCGCAATTTGTTCCAAAAACACAGGCAGCTGTCCCCCTGAATGCCCCAATCCCTTAATATTCTTTCGCACAGCATTCAGGCCCCGAAAGACAAAACAGAAACGAAAAAAAAGCATCTACCCATTAACCCCCACTATACAAAGCCATCATTAACCCCAGTGTCTACACCATATGCTGAGCTGTGCAACCCATAGTGCTGCCCCCCTCCGCAACCACAATCACCCCGAGACAAAACACAAATTAACATAGGCGTGCGCCGCTTGCTTGAATGTCTAATTAGCCCGTTGTTTGCCGGGGAGATATTTTCTCGAGCAAACATAAAAGCTTCCTTTGTTCGTAGTCTCTCAGTTCAATCATGTAGCCACTGCAATTTTTTTTGCGTTTTTAAGCTGCCTCCAACGGTCTCCATGGCCCACTGACTCCAAGACACAAAGAGATCACGCTGGCACGTGCCGTTTATAATGAGAAGACATCATAATTCGCTGACACAGAAACACAAAAAACCGCGAGTGTCTTTTGTCATCCATGGAGATGGTTCTTTGTTGTTTCTTCTTCTAGCCACGACACACTGGTATCTATTCACCTGATGTACTGACTCGATCCCCGTATACTTTGTTGCATGGTCAAAGGTTTTGCTATTTGTTGTTATAAAGACAAAATGTATGGTTGCTTTATTTTTTTAAATGACCATTATCATCGATGGAGGGTTATTGTTATAAACATTGTTGGTCAGTAGATGTCACTTGATGCCCCTCGGTGCTATTGCGTTCGTTGTACCTCGCCACCTGGTCTCTTTCGAAAACAAAAGAGTAACAATAAAAAAGCACAATAGATTCCCTCTGGATAAAAAAACAACAACTTGCCTGATGGTGCTATCTCATAAAAAATGAGTCCTTCCATAAAGTGACATCATCTCTGAGAAATAGGACATTATTTTACAAGTTAGATAATATCTTTTTCTGAAACATTAATGTTTTTTCCAGCCATTTGTTTATTTTGTTAACTTTATTATCTATGTTTTGCATATCATGATAATATCTGTACTCTGCCTAAAAAAAATAGCCCATACCAATGTTTCCCCGACAAAATAAATAAATAAACAAACAACTACCGGTAAATACCAAAAGTAGAGAAGAAATAAGTGCAAAGCGCTTGAAGGAACGAAAAAAAAGACAAAGGGCAGAACAGAAAGGGAGTGATGAAAGCATCAGATGACTATAGTTCAAAAATAGGTTCAAAATGTGCGGTTATTGGACTTCATGATCGGACATAGTTAACTTTCAACTCTTGTTTCTCTCCGTAATTCACAGCATTATCAGCCCTTCTGTTCCAGGCTTGATCAATTCGAGACAATCCCTTTGTCTTTTCCTCGTCTGATTTTAGAAAACCGTAGCAATATTCGTCCATCTATTATTTTGTGCGTAATAGTTCATGTTCAGTGTGTTTCTTTTGTGTGGGTCCCCCTGCTAGCTCAGAAACCCGGCTTCTACATTAAATATTTCTATACTTACTCCTTTCTTTTGTCAGTCATTGTATATGCTTACTTATTGACAATAAATTATTCACTAATATAAACATTTTGCCGAATTTCTTTTTAAAATTTGAAAAATAGATTTGAGTTTGCATGTATTGAATAAGAATATGATATTAAAAATCACCAAAATGCAATACCAGAGCACACAGCTTCGAGATGTCAAGCATGGAAAAATTATGCTGAGCAGAAACATGTTACCAGCGAAAAATACCATGTTGTCCCATATTGTTTGGGACTGATTCCCCGCTAATTTGTTTGGTAAGCAGGAAATTGTTCTGCTAGCTTCATGAAAGTTGACACAGGAGTGGGAGTGGGGGTATGCAGTGAAGCGTGTAAATTTGTTCACGAAAAAAAGAATTGCAAAAATGAGCAGATCACCAGCCAAAATGTCTTACGATGTATACATGTAATGTTTGGATCTCCGTGAATATCTGCTTAGCGAACAAACGAACTCGACCTAATTTCATGGCACTTCTCAGAACCACATAATCATGCACTTACAGCGTGACACCCCGCCTCCCTTTTTGAAACCGCTCCTTCGGCTTGGGCGCCCACTTGGGCGCCGCTCTGGAGCCCAAGCCGGAGCCCATGCTGGAGCCCAAGCCGGAGCCCAAGCCGGAGCCCAAGCTGGAGCCCAAGCCGGAGCCCAAGCTGGAGCCCAAGCCGGAGCCCAAGCCGGAGCCCAAGCCGGAGCCCAAGCCGGAGCCCAAGCCAACCCAAAGGGTTCGGAGCCGGGGTGGGGGTGGGGGCTCCCACTTTACTGGCCATGATGTCGCTGGTACTGAGAACAACGTCTTCATAATAACTTGGACATGGTTTGGTCAAACTGTCGCTGCTGGTGGTGATCCTGTTGTTGTTGATGACCATTGTCTCCTGACGAAGGACAGAGCATACTGTCCGAAACGTTGAGAAAACCAACGGCTCTTCTCAGAGCCGCCACCTCTCCAAGTAGAGTTGTTACATGGTGTCACCGCAAGCTGCTCTTTTTTGTCTCTCCACCTTGCAAACCTTCAAGTCTCATTGTCTTAAAGTTGTTGTCATCATCGCCGTCATTGTTGTTATTGTCCTGGTTATTGGTTTTGTTTTGTTTAAGAGTAATGTACAAGGAACAACGTCTTCGGAATGATTATTTGGACAGTGGCTTTGAGGGGTGGGGAGAAGTGAAGTTCTCAGAGTGGAGACTAGGCACCACAAAGACCGTAGGGAGATGGTCGCGCCTACCAGACAATGTCAGTTTCTCAGCTGCTTCATGCATGGAAGTTTTTTATTTTGTTTTAGCAAACACGTAAAACGAATGAAAATACCACCTATTATATGGGGACGGAATTAAAACTGTTCATGGCATGTTTTATGGAATAAAATAATTACTCAACAAATGTATGTTATAATTGTATAAAGACATTATATCAGTAGTTGGTTTGAGGGGAATAGAGTTTGGGTTCATAATGTCAAAGGTTAAGAAGCCCCGCCCCCCTCCCGTGAGCACCCCCCTTTCTTCTCTTGGCCATGGGCGTCAGCCTACGGGCCCAAGAGCAGACACGGGCTACCCCAGCTAAAACAGACCAATCGCGACTCCACAATACCGTATAAACCACTGTCCCATCTTTATATCAGCACCAGGGCTGGCCCGTGAGAACAGACACGGGCCACTGAGGCTACCCCGACCAATCAGCCGTGCAGACGGCCTTTGTGTCCAAGCTGCACCCGCTCTGATGCCGGACCTCTCACGGCCGCGCAGTATAATTGGTTGAGCCAGACCGTCAGCGGCATTTGTTTTAAGAGTACCCGCAATAAAATATGAAATCCTCCCGTCGGTGTGCTCGGGTAATGGGACACCGGGCGGGCATGCGGGTTGGGCAACTGCGGAACAAATTACATTTGCAATGGATGCGGTGGTGGACATTTTTGCCAGTTCTGAAATCAAGCCCCCCTCCCCCTCCGCCCGCACAAAAATGAAGAAAGCAGTAACACAAGCAAAACAAAGCAAAACCAGAGAACAATCTGATCTAAATTAAGATATGTTTGAAATTGGCGTATCGCAGAAGTCTAGGGTCCCTTGGAACATTACCATAACGAGAGATGCACAATGTGGTGTTCTTACTGGTTGACCTCTAATTTGGCTTATTATTTAGCCTGTAAAATGAACACCAATTTCAAAACCGCCGCCTCCCCCACCCCCCAAAAAAAACACTTTTGGAAGCCAGTTATTTCTCTGATGTACCTTATCTCCGACGTCTCGCAAAAGATTCATTTACCCTTCCCTGTTCTTAGCATGTGATGTGAAGAGACTTGCGTTTATATCTCGCCATGTCTGCGCATTGGGGGCAGGTTTCTATCCCTTCAAAACGTAGCCCACACATCCAGTGGCCTTTGGGCCTTGTGATAGTCGAATTGCATTAAAAAAAAAAGTGAGTTTGCATAAAATAATAATTTATAATGGTAGCAATTATTGATAGCAATATTCATGACATTACCAATATTGAAGATATACCTTATACTTATTCATAGATGTTGCGCAAAACAGCAGCGGCGAGTTGGCTTACACAGGCTTATCCAATGCTGCTGTACAGGCCTACCCTGTCTTGACGATGCACAATTTGTATAAATGAGCGGAATAAAACTAAGGTCTCTTAACCTAAATGCAGACTATTTATTTATTTTTATTTGATACATTTTCAATAAACACCAGTAACTATTTCTGTGTGCGAGAAAATTATCCACCAGGGCCCAATTTCATAGAGTTGCTTAAGCAGAAATAATTGCTCCACAAATTTCTGCTAAGCAAAAATGAGCAGGATACCAGTCACAAATGGTACACATGACATGTTGTTTTGGCTGGTAACCTAAATTTGGTAAGCAAGATTGATCCTGTGCTTAGTTACTTTTTGTGATTAAGCAGCTCTATGAAATTGGGCCCAGTTTTTAGTTGGGCATGCTGTAAGATTGGAATTAAGAACATCATTCACATCACTCACTGGGGAAAAAAAAAACAAGTTTGCAGATGTTTTCTCGAGCAACGCGACCAAAATGATGAAATTGTTCGCAGGTTGGTTGTAGGGTACGTCTGTTGAAAAGTTGAGGATGGAAGTAAATGTAGTCTCCCTCGCCCCAACCCCCCCCAAAAAAAAAATCCTGATATATCAACCCTTGCACATCCAGGGTCCGGTGTCATAAAGCCTGTAAGCAGACGTTTTCTGCTTACCGACCAGCCATTAATAGTAAAATGTCTATTCCCTAAACACTGGAAACCGTAAGCAAAGTGAAAAGGCACGCTTACTTGCAAGCAGAGATGAGTCCCGCAACGATGTAAATCCATTGTGAACACGCACACGTGTTGACAAATCCTCTCCATCGTTTATGAACTACACTCTTACTTTTAGGCTTGTTCCCCCCCCCCCCCCGTGCTATAAAGTAAGCACAACAAATGTGCTTACCGGCTATGGGAGATTTTGCCCAGCAGCGGGGCGCAGTGTCACTGTGACCGCCACACACAAAGAAAATGATAACAATATCTACCACAAAGGCTTAATTCCAATTAATTGAATATGCTCAGTTTAACGGGGCACAGTTCAACAGTGTGGGTGAATTTCATCATTCTGGATAACCGTGCCACGTTTTTTTTTAGTTGAATGAAAAAATTGTTATAGGTGCTGGTAGGGTTTTAGGTGGACCGTTGTTGTTGTTGTTGTGTGTATTCTTATTTTATTTTTATTTTAGGTTTTGGAGGTGCATCCAACCGAATGAGTTATAAACTCAGTACAACTTCAGTCTTGAAACAAAGACTCGAAAATTTGATAACGATTTTATGAGAAGTGTGTTTGATGTTTTTCTTTTATTTAAAAGACTGCATTATATATTAAAACTGAGATGTGAAATTCGATAACATCTACTTTGTCATGTTTTGTTGTTGTTGTTGTTGTTTGCAGTATCACAGTATCACCATGTGATACTTTCACTGGTAGCATTTAGCCCTCTGATAAAGAACCAGTCTTCCGATGATGACTATAGATCGGGCTAGTCGAAACGTCGAGATAACAGGAATAGTGAAGATGATTACAATAAGTTACAACAATGTTTATATTGTTTCTACATGTAGTGCATGTCCCCTACCTTTTATTTATCTTTTGAACCTTTGTGCAATCTTTTGTAGATGTTGTGAGGTGAATATACTGCACTCGGTTTTGTACTTTTTGGGGTCATTTGCTCTTTTATCCTTGAGTTTTTTTTTTTTTTTTTTTTAACTTTTTGCGTTTTTAGGTCTTCCTACTCATGATTTGTTACCGTATAAACTGCAATTTTGAATGAGAGATTATGGTTCAGTTTTACTGCGAGTGTCCTTTTTATTGCCTCATGATGAATAAAATAAACCATTAATAATAATAAAAAATAATAATAAAAGTTCCAACGATCCACTGAAGCTAAAGTAGACATTCCTGGTTCCCCGATCTGCTCCGTGGCAGTGGGTACATTATAGTAGGACAAGTTCTTATCGTAATTAAGTTCTGCTCAGTGATAGTAGCAAACCAAAAAAACCACATCGATACTCCACAATTCAAGACCTCAATTCGCATACCCTCTTTGTTTGAAATATTCACCAAACGAAACTGTTGAATTATTTGAGACACTGGATTGTTTTTAAACTGCCAAGTGTGCTTGATTGTGCTATTGGGAAGCGGGGGCCAAAATGCTGGGCGAGTTTTTCATCTAATTTCTCCCATTTTTGTTGGTGTCCAAAATGAACATAATTAAGACGCTGACACAAAGACGATTCACCAATGAGTCCTCAACAAGCCAGGTTGCACTGTTGTTTCTTGTGCATGGCATTGATGGTGATATAGACCTGGCTAAAGGGGATGCCGGTCCACCGTCTCATCGCCAGCCATATGCGCCGGGTTGGGATGCCTTTGTCCCCCCTCTCTCAGATCACCCAAGCACCCTGCTAGACCGTGCTACAAGCGCGAACAAAAGATTTCCCAAAATTAAAACCCCAAAAGGTCCGTGTATAAGCCGACCAAGCCCAAACTCCACGTCATAAAAAAAGAGGTACTGGTATCTTACAAATGAGACGAGTACTATGTGTATTGATTATGTTGACAGTAGGGATCAGCGTTAGTGAGTATCTTTAGCGTAAAAAGTTGCATTGGGGACCGATGAGAACTGTTTAAATATGCAGAATGGATTCCCCCACCGCGCGCGACTTGGTCCGAGGGTGACCAATCACTGCCCGCCGTGCTGACACGGCACGCGACGGCGACACGAGAGCGCAATTACGAGACACTTGTTATGCGGGCAGCTATTCCTCGTATAAATACGCCATGTTTGCCGGCTAAAAACACTCAGATCCTGGCTGGAGACCTCAACCACGACACCATCATGTAAAGTAAGCCCGTGTGCTGGGGCAGGGCGGTGGTTTTTTTTGTCTCCTCTCACCAGCAATGTGCCGGCATCGGGGTTGGAAACATCGCCGCCTGAAATTCCATCCTCCCTTTGTACCTATAGACCTACGGGCCCTAACAGAAATTCGTACGTGCACGCAGAAAAAAACTCCCCACCAACGCCTACATATTATTATCACCATCGCCCTGATTACGATCCGACGACAACATCATCATCATTCAAAATGGCCACCACTGTACCGCCACTGCACGACGGCTGCGATGACTACTGGTCGTGGAGTTCGACCGACAAATCGCACGAAGTGAAAGTCCACGGGAGCCGAAACGAGACCGCGCTGTTCCACCCCAACTGGTCCAACGGCACGGCCGGGGTGCGGGGCAACAGGATGCTGAATTGGGGACGGTTTTACTGGGAGGTCAGGCTGTCTCATCGCGTATTCGGCACCAGCATGATGTTTGGAATCGGGACGAGGCGGACGAGGCTGCACATCGACGAGTTCATCAACATGCTCGGAGAGGACGATCAGAGCTGGGGTTTATCCCATAAAGGGTTGCTATGGCACGGGGGGACGTCGACGCCATTCACGGACCCCTTCCCGGAGAAACAAGCCACCACCATCGGGCTCCTCTTCGACGGCGTTAAAGGCACCCTGACGTACTACAAAGACGGGAGATGCTTAGGGGAGGCCTTCACCGGTTTGAACAGCAGCAGCACAGAACTTTACCCCTTTGTCTGCTCCACGGCGGCCAAAACCGAGATGACCCTGGCCAGCATGCGACGAGGGATGGTCTCCTTAGAAGACAGGTGCTGCGTTACCATCGCGACGCATCTTAAGAGTGAGAGCGAGGCAAGGGGGCTGCTCCTACCGTCGATGCTCAAGAAAAACATTGTACGTGAGTGTTCTAGACAATCAAGTGGTAACTCGCCTATGGCACATCTCAAATCACCCTGTAGTGTGACATGAAATCGCGACTGCAACTTTCCAAAAAGTTGAACATTAGTAGAAGTCGTAACTTTAGTTATACATTCCCTTTTCCGCAGAGGATGCACGAAAGTTTTGTGTGTACATAATGAGAAAAAACAAACATTCTTGATGAATAATATAA
Organism: Marthasterias glacialis; assembly: GCA_911728455.2. Lineage (NCBI taxonomy): Eukaryota > Metazoa > Echinodermata > Asteroidea > Forcipulatida > Asteriidae > Marthasterias > Marthasterias glacialis. The sequence goes on along the minus strand of OU452234.1, from coordinate 16,769,400 downwards.
ACATTCAACTGGTGTTTTAGGTACAACCCATTTTTCATGTGCATTTCGTAAAAGATGTTCCCGATTGACATTGTTTATCATATCCCTGAAAACACTACCCGTGCACGTGAGTTGAAAAACCATAACAATTGGGAAAAAAGGCGTCTTTATAATGTACTGGCAATATCACAAGTATTAACCGCGGCCATTTTAGTCTCCATCTGTGGTCCGTTATTTCATACGTGGCCGACATCTGTCACCCACAACGGCGGATGCTAAAAACTGGAAAGCAAATCAGTGAGGGGAAACAAACGACAGCAAAAGGACTCCAAAACCGATCGATACGTCACGCACGCGAGCAGGGAATCCTCGGCTCACTCTTCGTCAAAGTGTAATGTTTTGGATCGATTTCTCGGACCACGGGATAAAGGAAAAACCGTTCTTTGTCACATTGGACTGCTCCCTATGTCAAGAAAGTACACACTTAAAAAAACACACACAAAAAAACCAACAACACAGGGTTCATGGAAAAACCCGAGAAATATAAAATATTCTCGTCCGTTGTTAACTCTTTTTTGGATGTGTAATCACTTTTTCATTTTAGAAATAACATTATGAATTACAGTATGTGCCGTCACGTTCTGGCTTGCATAATCATGACGTCCATGGCAATTTCCCCAAGCACCGAGGGAGTCTTTGTTCCGACGGGCATCAACATGGCAACAGACGGCCGTATTCTCATGGTAACAGAACCGTGTCCGCATAGCCGCCCGCAGGAACCTCGTTGTAGGCAACCAATCCAGTGCCGTCGTCCAACTCTTTTGTCACAAGTGGCAATAAAACTAAAAAAAAATAATAATGTGAAAAGAAAGCTGGAAGCAGAGCAATCTGAGCCTGATGGTCACTACCAACGCTCCCCGCCATCGGACGCTAGCTCCCTGCTTTTTTTTTTTTTTTTTAATTATATATTAAGATTTGAACCCCGTTGGGAGTAGTGTGGAGGAAGCACCAGTACGTGGACGAGTCGCTGAGTGAGTCCTCGGGATCTACCCCCGCGTCCAGAGCACATGTGTCCCGCTGGACGTCCGCAGGCGACCGGGGTGCTGTCAACACCAGGCCGAGTGGATGCTGCATGCTGGAGAAAAGATGCCTCACGATTGGTGGATGGAGAAAAAAAGGGGGGGGGGGTCCAAAACCGGAGATTGGAAATGGACGTGGGAGGAAAAGATGGTGGTCACTGAGGCATGAGGACAAAGGAAACCCGTTTGAGACAGAGTAGGTCCATTATTCAATATCTGTAATTTTATTAACATAAAAACCTCACTTAGTGTTTGTACATTTTAGAGACAAAGCCGTTGAACATAACGCAAACTTGACGACGCCAAACAGTCGTATGGCTCTAAAATACAGTCGTCAACATTTCAAAATTAGCTTCACAAGACAATGGTAACATTATTTTATACTTTCCTATTGAAAAAGATGTAACCAGAAATCGTTTTTGATACAGACAACTTTGAATTCCCTTAAAAAAAGAAAAGGAAAAAAAGAAGAAAAAAATCAAAACTTTTCCAACGTACCTTCTTTCAAAATGTATTTGCATTCCTTTTTAGAAACAATACCCATGAAATATTTTTTTGTATGAATAAATGTTACTATTAATCGAATTTTTACTATTTTGACCGTAGCTATTGTGTGAAGGTCAAAGGTGTTCAACCAACAACTCATATCATTGACTGAAGTAGAATTAGACGACTGTTTGCATGAATTTAATAGCCTTCGACTGTTGTATGAATTGATATTTATTGTGGATTCGTGTATGGATTTGCATTCTGTCCTTGAATAATTTGCAAATCCTGAACACAAAATCCCACGTGTTTTATCAACAACTCATTAATATAATGTAGATGTAGATTTTATAGTGTTTTTTTTTTTTTTTTTTTTTTTTTTTTTTTGGGGGGGGGTAAGATGGAGTGTTTTTTTAGCTGAATTTTTTTAAATTTTGTTGACGGCTGTTCATACGCTGTTTTCTGTTCACTCAGTGCAACTAAAAACATTCAAATTCGATTGATTTATGAAGTTCCTCATTATTTTCAGCTGTTTTTTAAGCCATATTATGATGAATACCTTTTTCCTCGCAAAGTTTGAACATATTTTGTGACTTTTAGTCATGCAATTGCATTTATTTGATGCAAGTTTTCCAAATTGTGTTAAATTGAATGTTTTTTAGTGCACACCGGGAAAAAAATTTCCACTTTATATATTTTTTAAACTGTGGTGAAATAAATGTAATGTAATTGAATTGAATTGAATCATTTTCAGCTATGAATATTCATACCTCAGCTTCATTGCTTTTTGCTTGTTGTTGCAATCTGAAGAAAGGTAAAAGATCTCTATAACTTTGGAGCCATCGAACTTTATGTCTTTAAAAAGAAATCCACTACTTCTGACTGCCTTATGGAATCTGCCATTACTATACTACTAGGACGAACGCCTTCGTACAAAGATTGCCCAGTACTCACTGGTCATGCCTCCATATTCATTTTAGCATCAGCTTCAGTTGACTTTGTGAATTTTCACAGACCATTCTTTTGCAAACAGTAGTCGGCAAACCATCAGTGCGAAAGAAAACAAATCTTAATATACTTGTTATTTTGGAATTATTAAAAACTAACAATGATTAAGAAGAGTCTAACAAAAACAATAGGATGATACTTTAGATTTATGCACAGAGGCTGTGAATTTGTCAGTAGTGAAATAATGCAGCCAGAACGTTTGGATTTTTTGGCCAAATTTGTGACCGATGTTTGTAAACAAAAGAGGTTTAGGGGCGACATACAGAGATGGCTGTCAAGTGATAAAGATCTATCTGATGTTATGGCTACGGCTACGGTTCCATGGTCCATTTCTAAGCCATGTTCTTGGGTTTCAAAATGGTGGACAGAGCATAAGCCACAGCCGGAGCCATTGACTAAGGGCTTACGGTTACAGGAACCAATGTAAATAACTGTACAGTGTACAATGTTATTTGTTTTGTCTGTGTGTGTGTCAGAGGCAGTGTGTCCGTTACCAGTCGGAGCCTGCACTCACAATGTTCGAGCAATCAACTCAAAGTAGTCGTAGGTTAGACAATAATTAAGAAGAAGAAGAAGAACACAAATATGAAAAACTATAAATAAATATAAAAAATAAATAAATAAATAAAATAAAAATCCGGAATTTAAAATGAAACACAAACCTCCAATGGCTGCTTGTGACGCATCGAAAATATATTGGAACAGTATTATTTCATTCTATATAGATTATAAATAGTCACATACTGCCTGTATACTAGTGCGTCTGCTTACCATAACCAGACATACTTTAAACCCGCTCAAACGCTGCCTATAACCTAAGTAGAGATAACTAGCGACTAGTTAATCGTAGTAAAGACTTCTTATACCATTGGTTGAAAGGATTATGCCATTGGTTGAAAGGAACACCGTTTATTTGTTCGGTTTAGTTAATTTATGTGGCTCTTTGAATAGTTAATTTGGGGTTGAGTTTTTGCTATGTGTTCCAACCATTGACTATTATTCAGAGATGTGTTGAAAGAACAAAACAAACAAACACGAGCGGATGTGAGGTGTGACCGAGATCACTAAATATGAAAAAAAGTAAAATTAATTCATATACCCAAAGCCAGATTTACATTTCAATAAAAAGGAATTATACTGATATTGGGCAGATCCTAAAGTTCATAAAATATGTTTGTCTACCGATGGTGTAAGAAGTCGTTTAGTAGTACAATAATTTGATTCATTTTGATGTTTCAAGTGAGTGGAAAATCAGTCAACAAAGGACGATGATAATGAGGATGGACTTCATGTTTAATTTATGCAGCTGACATTTAACTATTTGAATTATTCATATAATATATTCATTATCAAGTATTGTTGTTTAATGCTATAGACCTTTATCATGCATTGCCTCCCTTCCATCTGTGTCTAGTTCCCTGTATGCTTTAGTGATCATGACTAATGGTTATCTTCACGGGGCCAGACTATTTTTTTTCTCCAGTCTCAGTTTGGATTACAGTGTTTTGGAATTGGAGAAAAAGCTGCTCCGGCGATACAGGTCTGTGATGCATGGTGACGTCAGTTTACAAAACGAGGGTCAGGTAGACTGGTGCTGTCACATTTACATTGCGGTTTAAACTGAGTAGTCAGGAGAGCAGACAGAACATGTTGCGATTCTTGCTCAAATGATCACTCCGGATCATATTGATGTCACTTGTTATTTGATAGTTTTTTGGGGGGGAAATTTTCAAAAATATTGTTGATTTCTGAAACACTGGAAAAAGCAATTTTACATTGGATGATCAACTGTACTTCTTATTGAACGGTGCTTTAAATTCAGTTCTTGGAGGTGATATGTTCAGTAATTACATAGATTAGGAATTAAACGTGTCTAATTAGTGTAAATATTAATTACTCGTAACGATAGACAGTATCAAATACTAATGCTATTGTTATCGGTACGGAGGCCGGGAAGGTGCAATATGAAATAACTAATGTTTGTCAATCTATGTGACTTGTGTTAAATCACATATATTGTTGTGCAAGATATACATTCCAAAATGTTGTAGTACCAGTGAAATTATGTAGAATTGATTTCATTTAGATGATCTCTAGTGATTTTTTTTTTATCTTCTCGGTTTGTGGTTGTAGTTATTTAGTAAAAAATTTTTTCCACTCAGGGGCGGATCCAGTGTGTCGCAAGGGGGTGGGATGAAATTTGACGAACACATCGGTTGTTGATAAAAAGGGTTGGCCTGTGGGGGTGGGGGTAAATCAAAAACGCACCATGCAAGGTGATCATTGGGAGGGTGGGGCACCATCCTCTTGTAACCCCTGAACTTGCTGGTGACGTCATTAAGATACATGGTATTCATTGTCAGTGCAGTTGCCATGTATGGGTGACAAGTACACTCGGGAAGGAGGTTGTTATATTTAGGTATACATGACGTCATTTGTTAACATTAGCCTTCAGGCTCCCCTTGCTGGTCGCATCTGTACTCGGTTCTTTCAAAGCCAATTCACATAATGAGTAAATACACGTCGAGTGTATTGGCTGTTATACCGCTTTATGTGTGCTACTCTAAGCAGTATTAGATCACGTGTTAGAACAAAATGATCTCTATTATACCATGTTTGAAGCCAGTGAGCCGCCATGTTGCCTCTCCCTTCCAGCATGCTGTAGAAATGTTAGTAGTAAAGTGGCTGCGTTTTGGCTTCACTCGCTATCGAGGTCTAAGAAGTCATGGGTATAATGGGGATCATGCACTAGAATAATATTGTTACAATTATTTAGTCTGTACTTCGAGGTTGAACCCTTTAAACCAAGAGAGCCGCCGAGTAAAATCCAATAACCCCGGTCAAAGAATGCATTAATCTTGGTTAAGTTAATGAATAACCCTAGTTATAGACAAGAGTCAACAACCTCATCCAGTTAAAGGCTTCAACCTCGTACGTATTAATATCTTTGTAGAATGGGATTCGGTTTGCTGTGACAGGTTTAAACCGGTCCTCTGTGTTTGTAAATAATCATTCCTTGTTCTTTCTCAGAGCTATGAAATCTTGCTAATAATATTTATACCTTTTAGTACATCTGAATCTAAGGGCATAGACTGGGCTCTCGCTTTGTGCGCAGGCGCAGTCGCAACAACAGCAAAGGTGTATTCAAAGGCAAGTAGACTAGAAAATAAATAAGCGAAATGTATTCAATGTTAACACAACGTTACATACAACAGTATAAGACAACTTTACAAAACACCATCATCACCATCATCATCACCACCACCAGCAGCACTGCAGCAGCAGCAGCAACAACAACAACAAAAGCAACAATAGCAACATCAACAACAACAACAACAACAACATACAACAACAAATGAATAACAACCACATCATAGACAAAAATATATATATATATATATATACACGAAAATCATTAAATTAAAAGTCAATCAAGCACACAACAAAACCAAGCAGACAAACATACACACAGTTAAATATTACGTTATCCAGTTGGATTTTTAATTGTTCTGTAGACTTTTACAGTAATATTGATCATCCACATTTTTGGCAGGGTAAACATAAGAAATCGTACAATTCATCACTTTCAAAGGTCACGAATTTCACATTATGTGTATCGTTCACAAACTGCGTGCATTCTAGACTTTGTATTTCACTCTTGCAATGCATTGGCAGGAACCCCTGTGTTTCGAAAACGCAAATGGCGTCGCTTTGAACAAAAAACCAAAAACAAAAACAAACAAGACAAAATATTGCCGCATTCGCAGTCTAAATACGTTTATTTCAAAATACGTTTATTTCAAAATACGTTTATTTCAAAATACGGCTCAGAATTTGTCTGTGTAAAAATACTCAAAATGCGCAAAATTTTTCAGCCGTGATATATACTTGTGTAGAGCATTATTAATGTTAGGTTCATGCGCTTCATCAAGTGCTAGAGCTTTCGTCTAAAACTTGTAAGCATTCTTTTATTTATTAAATACATTAATGTTGTGATTTATTATCCTAAAGAAATTGATTTAATCAATACTAACTAACTTATTCGTTCAAAGAGAATCCATTGCCTTCGTCTTTATTGTTATTTATAAACTTACACTGTATTCCTCCATTTTATTGAATTTCGTTATATTTGATTTCAAGTTTATTATCTTAGTTCATATGTTATTTATTGAATATCTTAGTCTAATGAATGAATTACAAGTGACTTGTGACATTTCTCATTCTATAATGATGGAAATATCACGTGCACATGCCGATTAATTGCCAGTGTGATTTAAAAAAAACGTAGCTGAGTCTAAAATAAATGTATTCATTTCGATTAATTAAAATTGATTTAAATTAATTTAAATGGAAGTTTGTACAATTGTCATTTCCTCTGTGTTTTTACTTAATTTCGCTAGCTAGCGAGCCGTCCCCAAAGTTAGACTTGTCTCCGTCGACTTCTCTTTATTCTCCCATTGTGTGGACTTCTAGCGATGGTCCCCTTCGGTTTTGTGAACAAAATTAAAACAAGCACGTCTGTGTCTGTCAAACCAACCGGAGCCCTTTTTGTTTAAGTCCTCGGTTTTTAAGGCAGGAATTGTATTTTTTTTTACACTGGGGGTTAGCTTTACCGAGTTCTTAACAAACAAAAATTAAAGAAAAGTGAAATTAGAAAGCCCACAATGTTGGTCTATTAAAAAAAGATGGCTGCCCATAAGCATTAATGAGGTAAACGCAACATCCAAATAGTTGAACCTTTATGCCGTGTTCGGAGTGGGACCTGTCCCCAATACGTAACATTCCAGTCTGTGGTAACTTGTAGTGGCATAAGACAAAGACTTTGGTGCGGCTATTTCGTGTATCGAACTAATGGTGTTGTGAATTTGTTCGATCTCATTTTTGGGGGAGTGGGGAACGAGGTGGGACGGGTTCTGAGCGGGGGTCTCACGGCCCCCTCTTTTTGCGCCATTTGGATCTTTAAAGGTTTGGTGAATTACTAAGTATTGATGTTTTTAATTTACACCTAATAATTATCATACAATAATTCAATTGGATTTTTGTTGGGGGGTGCCTTCCAGTTTATTTTTACATGATTTATTTTCTTTAAAAGTAATGGTCTTAGGAACGCCCACAAAAATAGGTCACTTACTGACATGGCTGGATTCCTTCCGTGACATCATCATTACAAAATTTATTCATGAGCTATTCCAGAGGACAATTGTTTCTGGACGGGGTCTGCCAAAGGAATGACAAATATGTGATCTTTCTTTTCAAAAATTCACTCATGAATTTATTTTATGTAATGCATGTGACGTCAGAGAAGGAATCCGGCCATGTCAGCAAGTGACCTATTTTTGTGGGTGTTCCTGAAGACTGCTACTTTTAAAGAAAATAAATCATGTAATATTATACAGGAAGGCACAACATGATTTTTCTCAACAGAATTATTGTATACTAACTGTAAGATGTAAAATAAAATCATCAATACTAAGTAATTCACCAAACCGTTAATGTGTGTACATTGATTGGATTTGTACATCTGGCCCGATGTAAAGAATATGTGGATTATCCCTGCGTTCAGAACCCACTAATGTCACACTGGAGTTTTATCAATTTAAACAAAAAGTGGGGGGGGGGGGCGTTGGTGGTGCTATAGGACTAGAAGCCCTCTAGTCCATAAGGAGGATTCTGACTTTTGTTTTTGTTTACTTTTCCTTTTTGTCGGGTGGGCCGTTTGCTGAAAGGGATGGCATTTGGGGGGATGGGGTGGGGGTGGGGGTGGGGGTGGGGGTATACAAAGCAGACCTGTTGATCGCCATCCCCTCCCGGTACTCAAATGACATACACAGCTTTATTTACAAGATGGTCAACTTGAAACTCAACTATTATATCCACAAGTCAAATAATGAGAAATGTAATTCAATTGTCCTTTAAATTGTTCTGTTCATTTATTGGAACTAAGTAGGATTAGTAGGACTGACATATCCAATGTGAAGTGGCTCTCACTTCTAATATTTCTTTACAACCAGGGAAACATTTTGTGGGAGAGAGCAATACCCCCAAGATGCAAACTTCTGCAACATAATAACAAATCATTTATGTGATAAGACTCGAGTTCTTCTGAAGGGATTGAAACAAGTCTAGTCGTTAGAAACAGTGATCTAATTCCAATGGTGAAGTACATTTATGGGCACGAATAAAATCCATAAACAGACCCATTAAGCAGGAAATATTGCTTAAACCTTTTTCTGCTAAGCGAAAAATGAGCAGGATACCAGCCACATATGGTACATGTGGAGTGCTATTTTGGCTGGTAACCTTATTCTGTTAAGGATAATTTTGTTGTTCTTAGCTAAATTTTGTGCTCAAGCAGCTCTGTGAAATTGGGCCCAGATTCTAAACCACAACTAAAATACACACACTGGACACTAGAGGGCAGCAAACACAAGTTTCATGCACACCATTGCCATCATCCAGATGCATCGGCCATTTGTCCTGTTCTGGTTCCAATAGAACCAGTGTCCAGGGGAAACCAAAATGGCTGCATGTAAATTACGCGCAGAGTAGAGCTAGTCACTGAGTTATACACGATTCCACAAAATTGGAAAGATTCTACAGAAGTTAAAGGTTTGGGTTCTCCCTAGTGACTTGTAAAATGTCCAACAGTGTTAAATAATGTGTTTGGAAAACCATACAATTGGCTTAAAAAAAAAAACACCCAATTTGTCTGTCAAATGTTACCCAGGCCGTAATATTGTTATCCTTATGGGTCACCTGACGAGGTTTTAACAGACACACAGAGTGAGCACCACTAGGTGTAGTGTAGAAGATGTTTGAGGGATTAATTGTGACTTAGGAAGGGACCAAGCAGTGACCCAGGTCCACAAAAGCTGTCAACAGATACTTGACAGAAAAAGGAAGGGGGTATTGGAGAGTACTGCCCCCCCAACCTCCTCTCCCTCTCTTGAGACAAAATCTTGAGACATTTTCAAGAGGTAGGGTTGTCTTTCTGGAGGGCGTCGGCCATGAAGAGTTTCCCGAAGCTGGAGGCTCCCATCTTGTTTATCTCGGTGCAGTAATTTTTCATCTGGCCGGCCATTAACATGCTTTCCAGGCGGAGAGGGGGCTGAGGAGATTTGAATAACTTAGACAGGTCCTCCTCAGGGAGGGGCGGGTCCCCCCGCGCTTGCCTTGCATTGTTTTCTTGTGTCTGGAAGAAAAAGGAGAAAAAAACAGACCATTCAATAATCGTCAAAGTAATGTTTGAAGCTTTGCATGGTTGTGACGTATAATATGAAACTATAACTAGTCATCTAGTAAACTTGCGGGTACAACCATGTATAAATCTCTTTTGGGACTTGGGAGGAGTGGTGGCTCCGTAAAAGAGCCGGTTTGGTCTCGACGTTTCGAACAGTATACTCTGCTCGTCTTCAGGAGAATAATAAGCCTCGACTGTGGTTTGGAATGATAGTAAACTATGCCAGCCTGCAGTATGACATCATGTGTTGATTGGAAACTACACAGTATACAGTCAACCCTCCTACTGTCTGACCATTCAATATCATCCACTGGTTTGGAATGATAGATGTTAACCATGCAATATGAGATAATGTGGTGAACGCATCTCCACAGTACACAGTCAACCCTCCTACTGTCTGACCATTCAACATCATCCACTGGTTTGGAATGATAAATGTTAACCATGCCAGCCTGCAATATGAGATCATGTGGTGAACGCATCTCCACAGTACACAGTCAACCCTCCTACTGTCTGACCATTCAACATCATCCACTGGTTTGGAATGATAAATGTTAACCATGCCAGCCTGCAATATGACATCATGTGGTGAACGCATCTCCACAGTACACAGTCAACCCTCCTACTGTCTGACCATTCAACATCATCCACTGGTTTGGAATGATAGATGTAAACCATGCCAGCCTGCAATATGAGATCATGTGGTGAACGCATCTACACAGTACACAGTCAACCCTCCTACTGTCTGACCATTCAACATCATCCACTGGTTTGGAATGATAAATGTTAACCATGCCAGCCTGCAATATGACATCATGTGGTGAACGCATCTCCACAGTACACAGTCAACCCTCCTACTGTCTGACCATTCAACATCATCCACTGGTTTGGAATGATAGTTGTAAACCATGCCAGCCTGCAATATGAGATCATGTGGTGAACGCATCTACACAGTACACAGTCAACCCTCCTACTGTCTGACCATTCAACATCATCCACTGGTTTGGAATGATAGATGTAAACCATGCCAGCCTGCAATATGAGATCATGTGGTGAACGCATCTACACAGTACACAGTCAACCCTCCTACTGTCTGACCATTCAACATCATCCACTGGTTTGGAATGATAGATGTAAACCATGCCAGCCTGCAATATGAGATCATGTGGTGAACGCATCTACACAGTACACAGTCAACCCTCCTACTGTCTGACCATTCAACATCATCCACTGGTTTGGAATGATAAATGTTAACCATGCCAGCCTGCAATATGAGATCATGTGGTGAACGCATCTACACAGTACACAGTCAACCCTCCTACTGTCTGACCATTCAACATCATTCACTGTGGTTTTAAATGATAAATGTTAACCATGCCAGCCTGCAATATGAGATCATGTGGTGAACGCATCTACACAGTACACACTCAACCCTCCTACTGTCTGACCATTCAACATCATCCACTGGTTTGGAATGATAGATGTAAACCACGCCAGCCTGCAATATGAGATCATGTGGTGAACGCATCTACACAGTACACAGTCAACCCTCCTACTGTCTGACCATTCAACATCATCCACTGGTTTGGAATGATAGATGTAAACCATGCCAGCCTGCAATATGAGATCATGTGGTGATTGCAACTACACAGTACACAGTCAAAGTAATCCTGTGCACAATGCTTGCACCACACACAACCCTTGCGGTTGAATGGTTTCCACTGATTGATTAATTTACTGGCACTTGGAAAGTCATTTGCATTATTTGCAGATTGATCGCTACTTCCGGTTCCAAAGGTGGCGTACGTTTGTGTGTAATTTTACCACAAATCACACAACTGATCGTTCAAAGGGGTTTCTTTTGACACAAACATAATTCTGAGAAGACCTCGAGTCTTTGAAGAGCATATGTAAAAGCAAAGTCCAATTCTTAGCTTTTCTTACACAAATCGTCATACAAAAACTCTCTCAATGCAAGCCCCACGGGCTGCTCGCAGTCCCTAGGAGCCAGTTTGAGTGAAGTGGGTGTGGCTTACAGTGGAATTACATCACACTTACCAACAGGAATGGAAGAGTTTGAGGGTTGAATTTCATTTCGAGAAATTCTGGAGGGAAACTGAACTCAGAAATAACCTTCCCCACAAATCACCAGCTTGTTCGTTTGACTTACTCTTTTATATGTATACTGTTGTTTGTTCTGTTGGAGCTTAGTCATCGCTCGTTGATAATTCATGTATTTGTTGGTTTCCTGGGCGAGGTCGTCCACGTAGTCCATCAGTAACTCTAAGTTCTTCTCCAGCATGTTCCTGAGCATGTCAAAGCAAAATGTTAGTTACGAATGTTAGGCTCCACTTCAGATACCTCAAGTAACCCCAGAATTTCCCAAGGTACAATGTGCTTACGAGCCAGGGGGACAAGGGGGGGGGCAATGGGGGGGCAGTTGCCCCCCCCCAAATTCGGGCAAAACAATGGGGAAAATTGGGGTAAAGCAAGAAGAAGAAAAGGGAAAAAAGGGATTTTTTGTTAGAAATTGGTACTTGTGTTTTTATCCGAGTAAAACTTCAGGCAAATCAACCCCTCTGCCCACCCCCCCACTCTTAACCAAAGAATCCCTGAACACCTGTGACACTGTGGTTATACGCGGTTCGACCCTAAGGTACCGCTCGTTTACATTTGAATTCTTCCTTGACTTACCCGGATGACAAACTCAGGAAGTTGTCTCCTGTGGGTGGTGAGATTTCCTTGAGCTCACAGAGGAGTGTGTTGACAAGGTAGGAGTTATGGATGACGATGGGAATCTCCTCGAAGACGTTCTCGTAGCAGAGCCCCGTCTTCTTCAGACTGCATCAAGAAAAAAACAAAACACTAATCAATTTCTTATAAACATTTACGTGTATTACACGTAAATGTTTTCCCCTGCCTGGAAACGGAAGCCGTGTAAAGACGCCATTATGTAATTTCGGACCACCGGAGCAAAGGTCACCCGGTCATTCAACTGTGAAGTGTGCGCAGACTTAACGCTTCGATTCATCCACACAAGGACCAAAGAAAAGGTCTTGAATATATTCAAATTTTGTGGCCATTGAGAGGCAGTTTTAGTGTAATCCCCAATTATAGACCTTTGTCCTTTTGTTCCACAAAGGGGATTACGAGGCATCGAGAGGCTTCCACTATTGTTCAATCATTGTATTTCGGTTCAATGGAGGTAACTCAAAGTGAGTCGGCAATCGAGCCATGGTTCCGTGTTTAGTACCACTCCTATGCCATAGATAACGGCCGATGTTTTGCCGAAGACATGGTGCTGGAATTTGACATTTTCTTAGTCGAGAAACAAGACGGATGATTCAATAGAGAGAATCTTTGTTCTCTTGGCACTGTCAAGTCAGGGTTTCTTTGTGCCAGCGGTACCCTCAAATCAAAAAGATTCTGGCAATTCTGCCAAAAGAATCCCGCCAGGGGGACAGGACAACATAAAAAGAATCCCAGCGGCAACTGGTTAAGACAATCAGAGCAAACTGATTGAATCGTCAAGTTGTAAAACCACTGGTTCTTTTCAGAACCACCACAGCTCAGAAGAGATTATTACATAATAGTACCAGAGTCACTCTTATATAGTGCACGTATCTACCAATAATGTACTCAAGGCGCTGCGACAAAGAGAAACAAGATGCTGAGGGATTTCTTAAGAAGGACAGATTGTGTGAACCATCAAAGCAAGCACTACAGAAGGGCGGTGGCGCAATCTGCTGCCAAACTATACCAGAAACACCTTGGCAAGCCCCTTCTCTTTCACGATGAGTGTTCTGGGTTCTTTTATATGTGTTACACAACACACAGGACCTACGGCTTTATGTCCCATCTGAAGGACGAAGCACTTATAGTCAAGAATCTTGCTCAAGATTCCAACCCACGCTCTTCTGCCGACAAAACCAGGACTTGAGTCCGGTGAACTAGCCCACTCGGCCACACCACTCCATATGGTGTTACCGCAAACCTAAATACAAAGTTGTATTCCCACCATAGAAAGTTTCAAATCCTACCGATAAATATCTTAATTTTTAATAATGGTTCAGCACTGGTAACGCTTTTTATAAAAAAAATTGTAAACTCAAAAGCCTTCACAGAATGAAAGTCAAAATACATTCAGTCTTATCTTCTAGTTTTCTATAAACACACCTTGTGAAAATTTTATCAAATTTTGTTGCAGCAATTGGAAATAAGCAACAGTGATTTTACGGTCTTCGTACGCTATCTTCTTGAAGCTAAACATTTTGTTTTCCTATTTCCGAATCAAAGAAAGTTATAACTAGAATTTTCAGTTGGGTTGAGTTGAGGTTCCATAGCCCAATTTTCGCCATAATAATTTGTTTAACATAATTTTTTTTCTCTGAACAAATTTTCGCGGATGATGCCGTTTCAAATCGAAAAACTTACAAAAAATTTCACATATGCCACGGACAATGCACAAATCACACGTAACGTGCCAAATTGTTTGTACTTGGCCGATGAACGTGAGATAATGTTGGGATTCTGACAATAATTCATTTAAAGTTTTTAAGTAACTACCACTAATCATCGATGTTTCTTTTAATGTGCAATACCTTAAATAAAAGCTTTGAACTTTTCTTAAATCTATAAGAATAGCTGTTCAAAATTTAAATCTATGTTTTCGGGTTTAATCGGCCACAAATCGGACCTGGCATCTTTAAGAAATAAGAAGGCAACTTACGCATCTGTTGAGAAATCATAATCCTTGTAAGATTCCATGGCACTCTGTGTTAACCTATACGCCTTTAGGCTTAGCGTGGACTTGGACGTCTTCAGCGGATCTAATGGAGTGAGATAAGAAGGATTCATGCATGTCGTATAAAGATCTTTTGGCTCATTGTAATGTAAAATGCATTCCATATCATATGGAGTAGCTGAGCGGCCTAGTACACCATTCCCAAGAATGGTTGTTCACAGAGTGTGGGTTCGAATCCCGGCCTGGCCGGTCAAGACGCTTGTGTTCTTGAGCAAGATACTTTACCATAATTTCTTTGTCCTTTGGGTGGGACGTAAAGCCGTAGGTCCCATGTGCTAGGATAGATAATGCATGTCACAGAACCCAGAAAACCTATCATGGAAGAGCAGGGGTTTACATTAGATTTTCTGGTTCAATGCAAGCACCCGTGTCTACAGGTTTCCCCCGGCTTACGAGTTTTGCGGAGATTAAGTTTGCTTTTGACTAGTACCCTTGGTTTTTAGTGACTATAACTAGTAAGCTAGTAAACTTGCGGGTACAACCATGTTTAACCAGGCCCGATTGCTTCGTTCTTGAAAGGGCAAGAGCGCCAAGACATTTTCTTCTTGATAAGGGGCACCTCTATGAGGAAATTGTGAGTTTGCACTGGAACATTTCAAGGGCACCAAGGCAAAGAAGAGGGGCAACGGAGGCAATTGCCTCCCTTGCCTCCGTGAAGTATCAGGCCTGCCTGTATAAATCTCTTTTGGGAGAGGGGTTGCTCTGAAAAAGAGCAGGTGTGGTCTCGATGTTTCAAACAGTATCAGGCCTGACACTTCACGGAGGCACTGATGGCAATTGGCCGCCTTTGCCCCTGGTCATTGCCTTGGTGCCCTTGAAATGTTCCAATAGAAGTTTCCAATTTCCTCATAGAGGTGCCCTTCATCGAGAAGAAAATGCCTTGGTGCCCTTGCCCTTTTAAAACAAGGCATACAGGCCTGCAGTATACTCTGCATGTCTTCAGGAGACGAGCAGAGTATATTGTTCCAAAACAGCGAGACCACACTGGCTCTTTTCAGAGCCACCACTCCTCCCCAAAGAGATTTATACATGGTTGTACCCTCAAGTTTACTAGTTTACTTTTTATAATTCCTTATTTTTCACACCATGCAAAGCTTCAAACATTCACTCATTCTTGGTTTCATTACTACTGTTCATCAGATTTTTCCCATAGAGTAGAAGTAAGATAGAGACTGGCAGTCAAATCTACAAGAAAACCTTCGTGGGATTCAAACCTAGTACAGTGCAGAGTCTCAACTTTCCCTTTCCCATATCTCCACTTACCGTAGATGAGGACCACTGATTCTTCGATGGAGTGTTGGTAGTTGAACTGGGAGTCTAGCAGAGCCTTGTTAAGGAAGGTGCCGTACTGTGTTGATTGATACCAGCCCACGTGGAGATGATCAATGTTGACATGTCGTAGATTTCGCATCATCTCCATCTGGTATAATACTGTGACAAAAAAATGAATAAATAAAAAAATAAAATAAAACAACATCTGAAGCCCCGGCTCAACATCGGTAAACTGACTGTATACTTACATTTTTTGCACAAATCAAGATATTTGTAATAAAACCAACCTGTGAAAATGTCAGCTCATTTTGTTGTTTCGTTTGCGAGAAAACGATAAAAATGCATTCATCATTTTTGTACACATTCCTATAGGCAGAGTTTTCGTTTCACCGAGACTTTTTCATAGAAAATAGGCTGCCCCCCAAGCATAATCATAGTGATTGACTGCTACCTTTTCGGTAGTTTGTTTCCAACCTCTTGTATCCTCTGATGATTCGACCGTAGAAACATCAACATTGTAACAGAGGCCGGCTCTACGTTCAATTTGCTGCTATGAGAACTGCGACAATCGATTACTCAGAAATCTGGGTACGTAATTTTATCTTTTTTTTTACACTTTATATTTATTTTTTAATATTTGTGTTGAGTTTCTACTGCCAGCTCATTATAAAGGATGACTTGCACGACATTAACTGTGCATGTGGGTACTTTTAAAATGTTGAAAAACCCTGTCAAAAACTTGATGACCCCATTTGCCAAAATTGAACCTATGATCTGTTGTGGCTCTTAGCTCCAAGGGACATGACCAAGAGCTTTATCACAGCTATATTTACACAAGTTTGGTGTAAGTGTGGAGTGTCGTGGCCAAGCCGTTAAAATCACCGGACTTAAGTTCTGGTGTTGTTGGCAGCAGGGTGTGGGTTCGAACCCCGGTCGCGGCACTTGTGTCCTTGAGCAAGATACTTTACCATAATTGCTTTGTCCTTCGGATGGGACATTAAGCTGTAGGTCCCGTGTACTAGGATGGGTAGTGCACGTAAAAGAACCCATAACACTTATCGTGGAAGAGTAGGGGTTTGCCCCGGTGTTTCTGGTTCACATGGCAAGCACCCTTATCTACAGGTTTCCTCAGGATTGAGAGCTACAGTGATTAAGTTCACTTATGGCATCCTTGGTTTCATTACCAGAAATATATAATAGTAATAATAATAATAATATATGCAATTCGACAAAAGAGTTGTTCGAAGTGCGCAGCTTGCTCTTTCTTACCGTCATCAAAGTTCTCTTCATCGGCATGTTTGGGAAACGGGAAACAGTTTGTGATCTCCAGCGTGTCATCTTGGACGAGGCCAAGGAGTACCCCCTGGACTAGCTCCCCTGCACTGCCTCCTTCCTCCTCACAATGCTTGATGATCTTCAACACGACCTGTTAACGACATCAAACAAAAAGCCATAAAGGGAAAGTAATTTCTTGACAAACATTCCTCACAAAATCATGCTGAGTTGTTTCTTGGAAAAAATGTTTATCCAAGCTCTATCAACAGATTTACTTCTTTTTTTTTTAGAAAATAACATACAGACACTATTGTTTTTTTTTTTTACAAAGGCCGATTAAGTGAAAAAGTGGTACTTTCACTTTTTCACTATCTTTTCCTATTTCTCATTGATTTTAGAATTTTATTACTTAGTGGGAAAATGTTGAGTAATCAAAAAAAGTCAACAAATTTGCCAAATTTTAACTTTTTTAATACTCCTCTCGGGGAATTGGTATATGTAGCTAAAACGCTAATTTTTTACCTTTAAAAAGGAAAATTTAAATGGACATTTCGTCGCGCAGCTGGAACTCTTGTGCATTTGGCCAAACTTTGGCCAAATGCACAAAAACCGTAGACCCGAATGGCTCATTTCCCCATGATTTTGACATAGTTCAAAGTACTTGTTTCTCTATGATGTATACATTATGTGAACCTTTCTAGACACTAAGGGTATCAAAAAATTATTATTTTTATTAATAATGTTAAGTTTGACCTAATTAGTAATTTCAATACTATGTAATACTAATAGTCGGTACCGAGAAGTACATGAGTAGTACTTAGTAGTACGTAGGCATTTCTGTTTTTTTTTCTATTTTTACAACTGTATGTTCACATGGCCATGGGGGATGGGATCAACGTAAGGTCAAATGTCCAAAACTTGAAAAAACAAAAAAAAAATCATCTTATTTCACTTTGCTTGAAGATTTGTAACCTAGTAGTAGTATACTCCTAGAACTATGAGGTTCGTTCCGCTATCGTCTCCACGAGCCTCATAGAGTGATATGTACAAAATCCTATTCGAAACTTTCTGCCCTTCACGTTTACATGGCTACAGTTCTTTTTTGAAATCAGATCTCGCCAAAACTAGGCTCTATGTGTTCTTTCAACTCTGATCGAGCGTTGCACTGGTCCAGAAAATCCACTCCGCAAACTAAAAGTTGTTAAAAAGTGATAAATTCTCACCGTAATTTAGATCCCATTCAAACAGTATTGCAACAAATATGGCGACCGGAGTTGCAAAATTAACTGGTATGCTGCTATGCCGTGCGCTGGTCCTATGGGCTGGTTCCGCGTACCAGTTAATTTACAAATTTGTAAATTAACTGGTACGCGGAACCAGCCCATAGGACCAGCGCACCGCATAGCAGCATACCAGTTAATTTTGCAACTCCGGTCGCCATATTTGTTGCAATACTGTTTGAATGGGATCTAAATTACGGTGAGAATTTATCACTTTTTAACAACTTTTAGTTTGCGGAGTGGATTTTCTGGACCAGTGCAACGCTCGATCAGAGTTGAAAGAACACATAGAGCCTAGTTTTGGCGAGATCTGATTTCAAAAAAGAACTGTAGCCATGTAAACGTGAAGGGCAGAAAGTTTCGAATAGGATTTTGTACATATCACTCTATGAGGCTCGTGGAGACGATAGCGGAACGAACCTCATAGTTCTAGGAGTAGTAGTAGTAGTAGTAAAATTCATGGTAAAATGAACATTAAAAACCGTCCATGGTCACTCAAGTCTGACTGAAGTGAATGAACGTAGTTTTTACGCCTGGGGAAAATAGACAGGTTTCCAATGCCCAAAGTGTTTATTACGTTTGGGTACCATTCAGGAGTCTAACACATTATTTTTATCCAATCCAGATGGATTAATGTTTCTTCAGTTATTTAAGATATTCAAAGAACCTAAGCATCTATTTTTTAGTACTTTAACATAATATGTAACATTAAACATATATAGAACATCAAACAGTTACAAAAAGCAGTCAATTTCTCACCAAACCATCGATTTGTACTCTTGCCACAGGGGCATCCAATGTGCTTGCGGTCGCCATTTTGCCGGTAAAAATTAAAGCTGCTAAATTTCACAAAGATCCATGTGATAATGTATTCATGAGTTGACGTCATTGCAATGCGTTAACATTTCTAAAAATGGGACCCGTTCTAAGACAGACCAATTCTTATTGAGAAGGATTTATTTGCAAGTTTGTTTTTCAAAAAGTGTGTGGATTTCAGACCTTCCTGCAGACGCACAAGATAACCGGGATATGCAGGACAATAAATACGGATACATTCCAGTACGAAAAATACAGATAAACTCAAAATGGGACCCGTTCTAAGACAGAAAATTCTACTTATTGAGAAGGATTTATTTGCAAGTTTTTTTCAACAGTAAGTAAAAAAAAGGGTAAAATATAGGATTGTTAAAGCTGATTGTGCAGTGTTCTTACTGTGTGAGATTCAATATATACACGAAAAAGCAAAAACCTTTGAAAATTTGGGCTCAATCCGTCGTCTGAGTCAGGAGAAATAGTGAGCAAGGGGAGTGCACACTTTTCAGCATGTAAACACATTGTCCTTAATTTCGATTGTTACAACCGAAATTACAATCGGGGTCTTCAATTTTTTCCGGCTTTGACAGTATTTCAGACAGAAGTTTTCTGAATTCTTTTTGTAGATTTGTGGCGTGTCGTGGCCGAGTGGTTAGTGCGTCGGACTCAAGCTCTGGGGGCTGAGTCTTTGAAAGGGTTCGAGTCCCGGTCATGACACTCTTGTGTCCTTGATTGAGCAAGGCACTTAACCGTAATTGCTTTGTAAAAATTCTTCTGAGCCTTCTGCTCTGATGGATGATACCCAAGCCTACATCCTTACGGACTGTGAAGGGACTGTGAAGGGGTTACCCTGTTTCAGCCCCAGGAGTAGGTGGCAACGACCCCTGGAAAAAACAGTTGATTTGTAGCCCACACATCGAGTGGCTTACTGGCCTTGTATTGTGTGTCTGGCAACTTCCATATAAAAAAAATCTGAATTGGTACTGGTATGAAGTTCAAAATCAGTAAGCTTTCAGACTGATACTAATATTAAAAATAAAAAATAATAATAAAAAATGGAAGAATACCGAACAGTGTACCACGGGGAAAATTTGACAGAATATAACAAAAATGATGGTGAGTTCTGGAGTTGTCCAGTGGGGGGGGGGGGGGGGGGCAGTCTGCTAGGCCAAAGCAACATTCAAATCCTGAATTTCAATTTTAAAATGACCTAAACATGTCTGTGATATGAACTTGTTTTCTTAAATAAATTAAAGGATTGGTAATAATAATCAGGGGGAAATAATATTTGAATTCAATCTGAACTAATTATAAAGTTTGTCCATTTAATAATATTATGACAAAGTCATTCTCTTGGAAATATCCGTCTGTCAGAATTAGTGTAAAAGTCAAGTGAAGACCCCAAATCACCTTTACTTATTACCGTAATCGAAACATTTGCTGTTCTTTTCACTAAAACGGGACAACCCAATTTGATGAAATTTTCTCAAGAACGATTGGGAGTGTCGCCTTGTGTTTATAGGAAACTAGAACTGAAACAAATTTACTCTTCAAAGGCCAGTTGCAATAATTATGCCTTTGTGTTGCGGTTTGCGTGTCAATTTCGGCAATTCTTGGGTGGTTATGGGTTTCACAAAGGGCTAGGACAGGTCTTATCTCGAGTTAGGATGAGCAACTTGTCCTAACTTACAGGACTAGTCCTCCTAAGTTAGGACTAGCTTTGTGAAATCCACCCGCGCAGGTGTCCTCCTACTCAGACCCTCGGCTGGCTCGCCCCTCCCAACGTCGTGAATATTAATACAACACATGGATAGCTGTGAACACTGTACGTAAACATCTTTTTATTTATTAATAGTGATAACGCCAAAAGACGAAATGGGTAATCATTAAGGTAAATTTAAAACTTTGGTACTATTAAATAATTGTAAGTGTTAAACCTTTATTAAGTTTTATTTTAAATTTGTAAAGATAATTTTAGACGTAAAACACTTTTTCGAAGAGCTTGATTTCCCACAATGCAGTGTAACACAAGATGGCTGCGCCCATGTGCGTTGTCAAGCGTCGTTTTACACAAGATTGAGGTAGTTTTTAAAGACCAAATAATAAAGGTATTTTTGTAATTCAGATTATGGAAAAGTTTAATGACTTGAAGTAGCCGATAATGAGTGATATGTAGGATAGACTGTCAACGTTTTTGTTAGTGTTATTTAACAGTGTCCGCACTGTCACATGAGATCCGAATCTGATTGAATTTGAATTGTCTAACTCTAGAGTCTAGACCCAGTAACTGGGGCGCTGTACTCCTTTTTAAAAATTTTGACATTATCTGTCGTACTAGCGCCCCAGTAAAGAATATGTAGTAACTGCGACGGTCAGGAGGATTTAAATCACCTCTGTTAAAAAAAATGCCTGAGACTCAACAGAATTGCTCAAAATTCGCCTACTGTCTTTTCCAAGTGTTTATGGTGTAAACTGTAATAAAATGCATTTAATTGTACTCACGATCATTTTCTGTCCTCCAAATCGATGATTTTTAGGGCCTCTTACAACCCTGCCATTACAATCGCCATTTTGATTACTAATGTTATGACTATTTTCTGACTTGAAAAATGTCGTATTAACGCTGCGGGATCACGTGTTCGCTGATGCCCGGACTTGAATATTGTTTTGCGCAGTCAACGCAGGATACCAGTCAACGAACACCACAAAGTTCCATTTGTCATGATTGCCGAGCGTGTGCTGTACAATGTTGCCATTGTGGGGGGTCGTTGACACAGCTGGTATCCTGCGTTGACTGCGCAAAACAATATTCAAGACCCTATGAGTTGTATAAAAATGCATGCCTACGTGTATTTCAGGCATTTGTTTAAAGGGGCTGTGACGTCATGATTAAAGCAGGTCTGTGGCTGTGCATGGAAAGATGAACTCTCACCCAGATACTGCACATGCTCGCGTTTGTGGTCAAATGACAAAGAGTGCCGTCTTTGTCAAACTGTGATGTGACCGCCGGATTGCATTTGTGCGCAGTAACTGGGGTAATCCATTTACTGCTATAATCATGACGACACAGCCCCTTTAATCTAAATTTTATTTGTAATTGTATCATACACAAAGACTTACTAATTATTGATGGGAAGTGACTCATTCAATTATTTTACAAATGTTCTTCTCGGTTTAGGATTAGTGACGCCCTAACAGTACACCGAGTCAACAATGAAAATCAAACGCTATAAACATGCCCGACGCTATCTTGGCTTCTACAAGAATATCTTCAATTTCCACGAGCCCCATCTTGTTCTTGCGGATGGAACCTTTACTTGCTCGGCCCTACGACACAAGACAAACATCCAAGAACAACTGCCAAAATATCTGGGTGGGAGCATACAGGTGAGAAGTTTTGTAGAAATTGATCATTTTCAAATAAAGGATTTTCAACTTTGGCCTTTGAATATGCATGCCATTTTTTTAAAATTATTTTTGTCCAGTGGTTGTTTTATTTATGTGTATTTCTTGTTTATATCATGCAGGTTAATATGCAAGCCTAAAATTTGTCATGACATTTGAAGTGCCCCAAATCACTCTTCAAATCTTTTTTAAATCTAAAGCTTGCATTGCATACACTTGTATTTATTATTTATTTATTTTGTATATTCATGTTATATTTTATATTTGATATCTTATGTCTCTTTTGTGAGAGGATCAACAACAGGCTTTCGAGCTACAGTGTTTGATTTATACTTGTGTTGATCCTGGCCATCACAATTAGGGTTGTTCTTGTATTTTGCTTATTTATGTTTTAGTTTTCTTATCCTACTCTGTGAACTGTGATTTTGCTGTTTTTTTTTAGCCATTTGTGTCTTTAACTTGTTTGCTGTATACATGTGCTGTGTGATTCTGGCCGCATAAATAATAATAATAATAATAATAATAATAATAATAATAATAATAATAATAATAATAATAATAACTGTCTCTTGATGTAAATGTGACCAACCTGTGTAAATAATTACCCTGCATACAGTGTATTATTTGTTCCGTGTTGTGACTGTAAATGAAGAATGAGATATTATGCTCTAATAATATTTTGTTCTTTTTTTTTTCTTCTTCAGATTTTGAAATTTTGTATTACCAAGAATTGAGAACAGCTGTTCTAAATATTGTAACCCTCCTACCCAGGGAAACATTTTCCTGCGAGTTGACCACTCATTTGAAACTGTTGACTGGGAGAGTCTTAAATTCTGTCATATTGTCTTTTAATGCCTCTCTGTGTATTGTAATGTTGTTTCCTTTTACTTAAGAAGTTCTGTTCATAAAGTCTACTTGGCTATAACCAGACATTTTCATTTGATTTGCATTTATTTATGTATTCATTTATTTTTGGAGGGGACAAGTGGTTGCAAAGAATTTTTTTTTTTGGAGTCTTTTTATAATGTATCAAACCATTCATTTGAGCAAGGGTTCTGAGAAGGTGGGCTCCAGCCCCCCCCCACCCCCACCCACCCCTGCCCCCCTGGTTACGTCACTTGTGTGAAGATTTTTTTATGGATGTTTTCTTAAATTTGACGGTATTAAAACAAATTTGCTATCATTATCCTACCTTGAAATACATTCGAATTATGCATTTGATCTCATGTTTTTCTTCTTCTACAGATTTACTTATATTCTAATTTATAATTTCTATTTGAGCATTTAATCTAATAGTTAGCATTCAGCAATTGTCTTCAACGTCAGGGCTTTACAGCTCAGGGTTCAATTCCATACAGCTGCTTCAGCAGAAAACAGTACCTAAGAAATTCCTGCTGAGCAAAAATAGGCAGAATGTCAGTTGCACACTGTACATAAAACATGGCAGTTTGGCTGGTAACCTTTTTTTCTGGTAAGCACAATTTTGTTGTTTTGCCTGGCAAATTTTTTGCACTTAAGCTCCTCTTTGAAATTGGGCCCAGAACTTTCACTGAACCTAAACATTCTTACAAGACCTGAGGACCCAATTATATAGAGCTGCTTTTAAAAACCACAAAAATTTGCCATGCCAAAAAAAAACAAAAAAAAAAACAACAACAAACAATTGTGCTTAACAGAAAAAGGTTACCAGCCAAACTACCATGTATTGTGTGCCGTTTGCAACTGGTATCCTGCCCATATTTGCTCAGCAGAATTGTGTTAAGCACTATTGTCTGCTGCAGCAACTCTTTGAAATTGGACCCTACTTTATATTCTCTACCTTTTTCATATTTGAGCTTTAGTTGAGATGCTTGGTGTTGAAAACCTAACCAATAGATTTGTAGGCCTAAATCTTATAGTGTACAGTATTTGTTTGTTTGTTTTTTTTTTTAATTGGGAGGAACACAGTGTGGCCCACTGGACATATTTCTGGCCAAGATGCTAAAATAACTGGACTATGGCCAGCAGTAGTTCTGTGGGTATGTCCATCCCTGACACTGACAGTGCCCCTGTCTTTAAACCCACAGCTCTTGACTACAAAATGCGCCATAGTAGAGACGGAATCCTTGGGTAAGGAACTGTACGGTGCAGCGGCCATCTTGAAGAGGTACAAGATGCTGCATTGTCCACATCGAGAGAAGCCGGTGCCAGCGGCGGATTGCTTCACCAGTATGATTGGAGAGGACAACAGACAGCACTATTACATCGCTACACAGGTATGTTGAAGGATATCTTCGTCTATTCACCCTCCAAACCGTGATAACTTGTTTTACAGAGTTGACTAACCATTTAAAGGGCCATGAAGAGATTTTTTGTCATGGAACATTTTTGTGGCTTAATATATGGTTTGAAATTAACAAAACATAGTATTGACTATTTGGATGTGTCTGTTATGCGTTAATACACTTTAATTGAGCCCCGAAAAAGTGTGCCATTTGATTGCGCAATGATCCCTGACGTAGGCTGTGGTAAAACATTTCAAAGACGGCTCTGGTGCCGAGTGGTCAACAATGCATTGTATGTTATTGTCACACACACATGGCCCTGGTCAGCCGTTCCACTGTCTACGTCACAGATTTTATGTTAATGAGGAAGGGTGGGCGGAGCACGGCAACCCCCTAATTTTAGAAATCGTCTTCTGTGATTAATACGCATGTAAAAAATGTGAAAAAATTAAAGATATACTATAATAGGCATACTTTATTTTTTTAACCAATAAAAAAAAAAAATTCATGGGACCTTTAAAACCCTTCAAGTGAGTGGGTTGTGTATGGTCGCAGAACTGTGCACAGAACGCCCAGAACTAACTTTGCACATGTGTGAACTGAGTAGATACGATCAACACGTGATATCATAATTGTAGGCTGGCATAGTTTATCATTCAAAACCACAGTGGATGATATTGAAATGTCTGACAGTAGGAGGGTTGACTGTGTACTGTGTAGATCTCACCCCATGATATCATATTGCAGTTGGCATAATAGTTTTTCCATCATTCAATACCAGGGGATGATATTGAATGGTCGGACAGTAGGAGGGTTGACTGTACTGTGGAGATGCGTTCACTGCATGATCCCATGTTGCAGGCTGGCATAGTTTATCTATCATTCAAAACCACCGTGGATGACATTGAATGGTCAGACAGTAGGAGGGTTGACTGTGTACTGTGTATGTGCCCAGCACATGAAATCTAATTGCAGGCTGACATAATTTATCTATCATTCGAATCCAAAGTGGATGATATTGAATGGTCAGACAGTAGGAGGGTTGACTGTGTACTGTGTAGATGCAATCACATGATCTCATAATGCAAGCTGGCATAGTTTATCTGTCATTCAAATCCACAGTGGAATAGATTGAATGGTCAGACAGTAGGACTTAGGAGGGTTGACTGTGTACTGGCCCATTTAGTGTTGTCATCCACTGAAATCATGTTTCAGATTCTGCTCTGAAAGAGTTAAACTTCTAATTTTCTTTCCAATTACATTAGGGCTCTGTCCAATGGAAAATGAATACATTGCAAAACTGAATTTGACATCGAAACCACTCTTCAACTCACTTTCCCAGCTTTTTGCATCTTAAAAGCTTAGCAGTTAGTGTTAAATATACATTTTATACTGTGGATAATGCAGGGGATAGTTGCTAAATAAATAATAAATACTTACAGACAGAAAGCAATTTTGGTTTCTGTATGTGTTACTGGGACATTTTATGTAACATTCAGCGCCGTAACTAAGGTAAAATTTTTCCTAGGGGGACACTTTTGGCCAATTAAAACTGTAGTTTCTGTTTGTATTTTTCCTAAACAAGCCCCTTTTCAGCGCTCTTCTGTCGTGTTGAGGTAAAACAAAATACATTCTGCGTGTAATTTATGAAAAATAGTTTTAAAAACATTGAAATTACTACGTAGAAGCTCATAAAACTTAGTATTCTATTCTGGTAATTTTTAATCTCAAAAGTCCAGATTTCAAATGGGGGGGGGGGGGGCACCCGGGGGACACGGACATCAGTTGGGAGGGCACTTTCCCCCTCCCCCCTTAGTTACACCACTGGTAACCCCTCCCCCCTTAGTTACGCCACTGGTAACATTGCTTAAATACACCAACGTGTTATGAGTGGAGGCCTCCGAGACCATCTGTTCAGCCGTCAGTAAACTGTTACAGCGCCCTCTACTGATATTATTAATTTATTTCAGTCATCTGTCTGTCTGCAATGCCGTGTGTGCTGGCCTTGAATTACAAAGAGGTACTGGAGGCCATGGCCTCTGTTGCTCTGGTCTTGGCCTTGGTGCCCCTTCAAAAGTACCCATAGATTTCAAGAGTTTCCAGTGAAAATGCCCTTGGCAAAATGTAAATGGCCTTGCCCTATCAAAGTTGAAATTCCAGGCCTGTGTGATCTGAGCATCTGTACCTGTCAACACCAAGGATCTACCAAAGTAATCATTGTGGCAAAAAAAATCTGACCTTGCCTCACCCCTCGTTCAACAGCTCCACTGGCTTCCTATCCAAGATAGTATCATCTTCAAGTTGTTAACCATTACGTATTTATGTATGAATGAAAGTGTTTCTTATTATCTCACTGAACTGATCACCCCCATACCAAGCCTTATCGTACACTCCGTTCCAGCTCTGATTCCAGGATTCTCACAGAAGCCTACTCTTTCTCAATTTAAGCAGAATGTAAACAGTTTTCTTCTGCCCTAATTTGTTTTCCTCTCTTTCTGCTTTCTTTCTCTTTTCCTTGTAGCCCTCACCTAGAGTGGCCTTGTGTCTTGTGATGGGCAACTAACATAAAAAAGAAAAAAAAAGAAAAAAGAAAAATCAAACCAGGCTTTCTTTATCTGCCAAAGGCTTTTTATGCAGCAGCTCCAAACCTTTGGAATAATCTTCCTTATCAAATTCATCATGCCATTTCTCTTAATACTGACTTCAAAACATCGCTCAAAACTCACCCTTTTCAGACTTATTTGTTTGCTTAGGCTTTTCATGTCCTTCCCATTCTTTTTGTATTGATGAATTGATGTATTTTGTTGTAAAGCGTTGTGATACCTTTGCGTAAGAACGCTATATAAGTGCTGGGTTTATTATTTACTCGGAGGACTTAAACAAAAGAGATCCGGGTTGTTTTACAGACCGAGGACATCCTTGGTTCGATTTTGTGTAAAAAAAAAATCAATAGAGATGAAAAAAGAGGCCAATCAATGGGAGAACAAAGAGATGTTCTTGATTTACAGGGTTGACAAACATGGTGGGGTGGGGGGAGGGTGTTTCAGCCATGGTCAGTCCACTGCAGGCTGAAAGCCTCCGGATGATGATGTCACCAAATGTCTCTATTTCTAGCTAGATGGGACCAATTTGCAAATTGCATTGCCCCACTAATGCAGTTCATCTCTACATCTCTTTTAGCTGGCCTCTCCTATTCCTTTCTCGCGGATGTGGTGTCCACTATGTTGTTTTCATATATGCCACCTTTCGTCTGTCCTAAAGCAGATACATGTATGTCCAGCCCGGTTCCACTTTTAACTGATGCTAAGATGTCTTGTAATAGTAATAATAATAACAATAATGGTAACAATAATAATATACTGTAGACTTATACAGTGCACGGATCTACCACCAATTAGATACTCAAGGTGCTTATTATATTATTTTTTTAAAACGGGTTTTTGAAGGTTTTGAATCATGAGAGGCATTTATGTAGCACCTTGTAGGGGTTTACAAGGTGCTGCGGCGGATTCAGCAGCCACTGCCAGAAACACTGGGGCAAACCCCTTCTCTTAGCGATAAGTGTAACTGGGTTCTTTTACGTGCACTACTCAACACACGGGACCCACGGCTTTACGTCCCATCCAAACGGACAAAGCAATAGTAATGGTTGAGTGTCTTGCTTAAGGCCACAAGTGTCACGACCGGGACTCGAACCCACACTCTGATGGTCAGAAACACCAGAGCTTGAGTCCAGTGCGCCTGACCACTCGGCCACGACACGTCACAATTGTACAATGTATATTTCTTTATCCAATTGTTTCTTTTCCTGTCTTGGTATGTGATGTTATTAAAGCATGCTACATTCCATATTGTGCTGGGCTGCTGCAAGTTCCCTTGTCCAGTTTTGATGCGAGTGTCCAGGTTTTAGCTTCAAAAGACAGTATCTTTTTAAGAATCATGGTTGTAGAGCTTTCTTTTCAGGCAAAAATAGCTGATGAATATGTACAGTACACACTGTAACAACTCATTAAACATGAGGGAAACGGACTGGGTATAATTATAAATCAATTTTGGGGAGAACAAAGAAAAATTGACTACTGGACAGGATCTGAACCTGCGGCCTCCAGGTTTACGTGCCGGTGCTCTATCCGCTTAGTATTCTAGCCCTATGTTGGGGGTCTCCCTATTTTGTTAATATCTTTGTTTGGGGGCGCTAGTCAGAAGTCATACTGCCATATAACCACTTGGGAAGCAACACTGTAAATGTAAAGTTATGTAAAGTTAATACAGAAAGCATGATTAGTGCTTGTTACGGCCTGACTTCGTTGTGATGGGAGGTAGGACGCGATTGGAAGGTTTACATAAAATGTAAATGCCTTTTGGTCTTGACGAAGGGCGCCTCTCTGAGGAAATTGTATATTTCTATTGGAACATTTTCAAGGGCACCAAGGCAATGACCAGGGGAGGCAATTGTCTCTGTTGCCTCCGTGAAGTATCGGGGCCTGCAACCATTTACTCAAACGGATCAACCCACTCATTACAACTCATTAGAATGCAGTCCAAACAAAAAGCCTGATGCTGCAACAGCAGGCCAAAAACCAACAGGTGTTCTAGGTATGGAGTTTTCTTAATCGCTGTGTACACCATGGATATAATAAGCTGATATTGATTTTTTGTTCTGTGGCCAATTGTCATTAACTTACAATGTATAATTACAGAATGTTCCAGCGAATATTCTGGTAATATAGTTCATGCCCTTTTGCTTTTCCAAAAAGTAAATATGGATTTTGACTTTAATCAGGTGCCACCGGGATTCTCCCATTTTTTCCCCGTCCAGCCTGACAGGATTTTTTTTCTTTGAATTGCCGGAATCATTTTTCTTTGAGAGTACCCCTGGCACTGTTTTTTCTATTGAGAAAATATCAAATACTTGAGCCGTGAATTGCAAAACCTCAGCCACGGCCAAGAATTGGTATTAATCCAGAAACGAGGCCAGATTCTCAGTTCACTCAGACTTAACTCCGTTGAGCCGAAATATAATGAATAAACAAAGGTGGAAGGCTCTCTCATAATCCTCTTCTTTGAACAAAAGGACAATTAGGTCTGGAATTGGGGGATACACAAAACCGCCTGCACAATAGCCTAAAATCTGCAAAGTATTCAGTGCCATCTGTCCTATTTGTGTGGGTGACACAAAGCAATACAGTGTGTGGGTGCCCTGTGCACGCTCTGCAGTGGAATGTCTGGGCAACCTTTGTTCCGGTATTCCAATTTTACACAATAGCGTGTTTAAACGTCATCCATTCGCTGGCTCGAACATTTTTTTTCATTGACAAACGTCAGGCGGTGTCAACTGGTTAAACTTAAACTTGTCAAGCTTTTAAACATTTTATCAATGTCCTTTGCTCGTTATTACTTGGACCTTAAGCAATCCAGACACCATCTCATCTCCTTTGGAGTATACAGCACCGGCAGCCAAGTTGGCGCACAGGTTGCTGATAACTCACATCAACAATCTCTACCCTCGCAGGTACCCAGTTACTCCTGGTTGATGAGAACAAATTATGGTTTGAAGTGTCTTGCCCAAGAACACAAAATGTCACGGCCGGGATTTGAATCCATTCTCTGATGATTCGGCCATTAGAACTTGAGTTGGATGGTCTAGACCGCTCAACCGCTAGACCACGACATGCCCATTGTAAATTTCCAATGAGAAAAATCACATTTTCCCCTCATAGAAGTAGCCATATGTCCAAGGGGGGTTGTGGAGCCCTCATGAAGTGGCTTGCCTCGTCGTGCCAGCCCACACCAGCCCTCTACACTATTGCCATGCTCTGACATACGATGCGCAAGCAGACCGTTTTGTACCTGTACAGTTGTACGTGTACCTGGCATTGTACGAGGTTGCTAAAACTGCTTCGAGTCTACTTCACGGTACTTTATATGCAGTACATGCATTTGTGTAATTCCTGCTGCCCGCAGTTCGTGCATGTGCGAGTTCTGCTGGCTTGGATAGTGGTGAAGTGAGCATGCTTGCGTAAAAAAGCCGTGGACATCGTGGCTATTATGGAAGCGCCTTTTGCCATGATTTTTGCCAATCATTGTTCCTGCAGAAAGGAAGGTCCAGGCAGTGGCGTATTCAAGATTTTGAGCCAGGGGTGGGAAGGAATGGGTGGGGAGGGGGAATTGATGGGGAGGGGAATTGGCCGTTCTCTGCATGGTCGACAGTCGTAACACAGAACAACAACAAAATGGCCAACTGTGTAGAAAAAAAATACAATATTTTCACGTTTATGTTACTTTAAATGAAATGTTTTCTGTGCTTCAAGGGTGATCATATCAGTTTCCGAGTGTACATGTACAACCACTGGGAGAAGTACATGTACTGGCAAAGTTATCCGGAACACTTCACTCCCTTAGTGTGTGTGGATCTAGAATAAATGTCTGGACAGTTTAATAATAATGAGAAGAAGAAGAAGAAGAAGAAGAATTATAATAGTAACTAGTTCTTATGTAGCGCATTTCACAATAACGTCTCAATGCGCTTTACATTAGCGCCCTGGTCATTGGGCCAATAACATTCCTGTCATCTTTCTCAGCTCCCTGGGGAGTATACAGCCCTGAGCTGCTGTGGCACTCCGGAGGCTTTTTCAAACTCAACATCAACCTCTGCCCTCGCAGGTACCCATTTATATCCCTGGGTGAAGAGAAGCAATATAGTAAAGCATCTTGCTCAAGGACACAAGTGTCATGACCGGGATTCGAACCCACACCACGATGACTTAACCACCATAACTTGAGTCTGGTGCACTAGGCAGCTCGGCCACGACACGCTACTAAGTTCCAGCAACTTAAAAACTTAAACCCCTTGCACGCACGTCACATGCGCCGACTGTGCCACGCTCACCATTTTGGTGGTCAATAGGTTTACGTGTAAACACCGCATCTCCTAAAATGTGCTCTTCGCTGAATGACTCAGTGACATTGACCACCTAAATGGCGCAACCAAGATTATTGTGATGATGACGTCAGGTGAAATGGGTCAATACTTTGAACAGAACGGTCAGTTTTCATATTTGCCTAACTCGACCAGTCATTTGATGGAATTGCATGTGTCGTCCCTGTATGATATTTTTCTTGTAAACTAGAGGATTGGAATGAATGTACTCTTCCAATAACCAATGATGTACCATCCCTTTATGATATGTTTCTTGTAAACAAGGTGATTGGAATGAATGAACTCTTCCAGAAACCAGTGATTTATCATTCCTTTATGATATGTTTCTTGATAACTAGAGGATTGGAATGAATGAACTCTTTCAGAAACCAATGATGTACCATCCCTTTATGATATGTTTCTTGTAAACTAGAGGATTGGAATGAATGAACTCTTTCAGAAACCAATGATGTACCATCCCTTTATGATATGTTTCTTGTAAACTAGATAATTGGAATGAATGAACTCTTCCACAAACCAATGATGTACCATCCCTTTGTGATGTTTCTTGTAAACAAGGTGATTGGAATGAATGAACTCTTCCAGAAACCAGTGATTTATCATTCCTTTATGATATGTTTCTTGATAACTAGAGGATTGGAATGAATGAACTCTTTCAGAAACCAATGATGTACCATCCCTTTATGATATGTTTCTTGTAAACTAGAGGATTGGAATGAATGTACTCTTCCAATAACCAATGATGTACCATCCCTTTATGATATGTTTCTTGTAAACTAGAGGATTGGAATGAATGAACTCTTCCAATAACCAATGATGTACCATCCCTTTATGATATGTTTCTTGTAAACTAGAGGATTGGAATGAATGAACTCTTCCAATAACCAATGATGTACCATCCCTTTATGATATGTTTCTTGTAAACTAGAGGATTGGAATGAATGAACTCTTCCAATAACCAATGATGTACCATCCCTTTATGATATGTTTCTTGTAAACTAGAGGATTGGAATGAATGTACTCTCCCCAAAACA
The DNA here is from genome assembly GCA_911728455.2 of Marthasterias glacialis. Lineage (NCBI taxonomy): Eukaryota > Metazoa > Echinodermata > Asteroidea > Forcipulatida > Asteriidae > Marthasterias > Marthasterias glacialis. Next base: position 16,736,521 of record OU452234.1, on the reverse strand, counting down.
TTGATGTACTAAACTAGAGGATTGGAATGAATGTACTCTTTCAGAAACAATTGATGTACCATCCTTATATGACATGGCTCTTGAAAACTATAGGATTAAAGTGAATGCACTCTAATTCAGAAACCAATTTTTACAATCCCTTTAACTTATCAAATAAACTCTTGTATTTCAGCTCAACTAGTCAAAAACTCAAGTGAAACTTAGTCTGTTTACTTACTGACTGCACTTGTCATTTATCAAAAGAAGACCACCCCCCCCCCTTTTCAGTGATAGTGGTTTCTAGGTTCATTGTGGATGCCTTCTTTTTTCATGAAGATGAACCGCTTTATCTGTCTTTGTTGTATAGCGTTTTGCACCTTGAGTGTACAGTGAGGGTGTGTGTGTGTGTGAAATTGGACAGTTCTTCCCAGAATAGCATTTTTAAAGCAATTTTGATACAACCGGACCCAATTTCATAGACCTGCTTAAGCAGAAAATGATGCTTAACAATTTTCTGCCCAGCAAAAATGTGCAGGGTGCCAAGTCAAAGATGCTACATGTGACATGGTGTTTTGGCTGGTAACCTTATTCTGGTAAGCATAATTTTGTTGTGCTAAACTACTTTGAATGAAAATTGGGACTGGGGCCCAATTTCATGGAACTTGGCCTAATTTCATAGAGCTGCTGAAGCTCAAATAGCAGCCAAGCACAACAAAATTATGCTTACCAGAATAAGGTAACCAATCAAAACACCATGTCATCATGTACATTCTGTGAGTGGTATCCTGCTTAATTTTGCTAAGCAGAAATGTTTTAAGCAACATTTTCTGCTTAAGCAGCTCTATGAAATTGGGCCCTCCTTTAAAGACGTACGCTCGTCATTGCGCGACAAACAAAATGCCACGAAAGATCCCCTTTTGACCGGCGCACGCGTTGTACATAAAATAGGTACGGGTACTTGATCATTTTGTGCCACAGAAATAGCCGTCGGGTAATGATGACGAGCGGGCATCTTTAAGCAGCTGTAAGGCATCGGACCCTTTAGGACACCCTGTTTTATTGGTGTATGGAAGACATCAAGACTAGTCTGAGCAACTCGGCCATGGTGGTTGACACCACCGCAGCAGCTATGGCCGCTGCACGTGCGCGTCCACGCATACGCACTGTGAATCATCCATGCATGCGCGCAGACGCGCTATTGTCGTGTCGCGCGCGCGTGCGGCGGCGGCCATACTAGCTGCGGTGGTGTAAAACACTATAAACGAGCGCTGCTCAGATTTGTGTATTTTATGCGGTTACATGGGCCTTTTCACACTGTCAACGTCCGATCCTAACTCCGTATTGACTTGGTAAAATGTCAACGTGGTTCAACTCCGCTCTGCTTTCACAACCAAAGGCCTTTCCACACCACCAGTGTCCGATCCGTGTCGAAATCTACACGAACTTTGGTTGACTCCTCGGTAAAATTTCAACAAGGTTAAAATCTGCTCTGCTTTTCACACCATTATTTACCGACAAACTGGACAAACAAACAACGTTTTTACATCATGCATTCGTATCAAAAGGGAATTTCAATTGACAATGTACGTGAACAATAGAAAAGACTTATTTGGATTGCTGCAATATTGACCTTCACGCGGGATTTCAATTAATATTTAAACAATCTATCTTTATGCTTTGTTGGCAGTTCATCTGCCCCACCACCGTGGGCATTACACAAATATTTTCTGGGCATTTTTCAAAGTAAACATCCACATGTGTATTACAACTACAACTACAACATCCCCCCCTTCCCTTTTCAACTCTTGTCACAATCATCTCACTGCTACATCATGTATCCTATGGAAGCACCTTGTAATGTGCAGCTTGCTCCGTTAATCACATCATCAATCGGAGCTGCTCCTTGTAGCGTCTCTCTTGTCGGTATGTGTTGCTTCGCCTCCCTGGCCTTGTAGATAGACCCCTCACTCCTCGCAGCCCTCTCTTAATTTGATGGTTACACACTGATCAATACACACGGTCCTTTCTTTTGTCTCTGCATCCATGGTTCGTCGAAAGGAAAAAGTCGTGCCACACTCGGGCTTGCATCAACATGCAAATTGAATAACGTGAACCGACCTCATGCGATTAGCAAGAGGCAACGAAGGACGTTATGGGGGGTGACTTCTGAAACAAAGTGCAGCGTCGTCATTGTCGAGGAGGGTGGGTGGTAATAAGAGAAGAAAGACAAGGTGGTGCAGGGAGAAGATGTTGGGAAATGAAGTTAGTATGGAGATGTGGGGGGAGATGATGTACGTGGTTAAAGGACGTGGGGAGACGGGTTGATTGACAGACGGAGACAGTGCTTGAATGCGGAGTTACATGTGTAGATTGTAACGAGATTGACCGTGTGTAGACAAAGCCGTCCAGGTTTCCTGTATGCGTACACGTTGAAGTGCCTATTCAGATGCAGAGTGGTCCACCTATGGCCATCAGTCACAATGCTCAGATTTGTTGAAATGAAAGAAATAAAAATGGGGTAAAATGATGTTTTTCATAAGAAGTGTTTGAGGTTTTCCTTTATACATTTTGCAAGACAAACTGTTACAAAAGTGCATGTGGCTTGCAGCATTATTTTGTTCATGATGAGATATCCTACATGACTGTGTACAAAGGTTTTCAGATTTAATGCAATGCAAGAAATGAAATTGGGGGAAAAATGTTTATTTGTAAGTCGTGTTTTAATCAATCAATCAGTCAAAATTTATGAAGCGCCTAAATCAAAGATTTGTTCAAATGCGCTAAGGCACAGAAGAAAGAAATAAGTCGTTGATGGTAGGCCTCCTGTAACAAGTTTGTTTTTAGAAGTGTCTTAAATGTGTTGAGAGATGTTGTATCCCTGATGTGATTTGGAAGTTTATCCCAGAGTTTGGGGCTCTATCGGCAAAAGGGACGCGACTCGTTCTTGACACGACAAAGTATGGTGAACAGGAGCGATTTTGATGGAAGTTGTTTTTTTTCTCCGTCCAGCACAAACCAGCAGAGTATCCACGGGTGTAATCAGTGTTTTGAGGTTTTCCTTTGTACATTTCGCACGACAAACTTTAAATGTGGATGTAGCTTGCGGGAGTTTCTTCACAATGAAGTCTCTCAGGTATAAAGATTTTCAGATTTGATGCAATGAAAGAGATAACATGTGAAAAAAATAATATTCATTGGAAGAATTTTTGAGAATTTGCATGAAAAACTTTAAATGTAGCTCTCAGCATTTTTTTTTTGTTCCCGGGGAGATCTCACTGGTATAAAGATTTCCTGTTGTGAAGATTTACAGATTTAAATGTTCCTCCGGCTACGTAGTGTTGCTAGTCTCGTGGTTAGGTGACAAGCTTTTTCTTAGTTACGTAAGAGAGACGACTAACAGCCATACAAGCATTAAGACTGCGTTGAATTGAACACGAGTTACAACTATACCCAGGAACTTTCTTGGGTTTGATTTCCCTGAGAATTGACCCGGCAGTGTGAAAGGGACCAGTGAGACTTGGATGTAAAGTGTTTTGCACGAAAACTGGAAGTCCTGAAGCGCATAAATCCCCCCAACGATGGGAAAGTGACTGTAAATGCTTCCATTCTTTGCCACAAATCAAGATATTTGCAAAACAAACCCGACCTGTGAAAATGTCAGCTCATTTCGTTGTTTCATCTGCGAGGAAACGGTAAAAATGCATTCAGCATTTTTGTACGCATTCCTTTAGGCAGAGTTTTCGTCTCACTGAGACGAAGAACTGATTTTGGGATCTTATTTCATTTATTATTTAAAAATGATAACACTCCAGGCAGAAATATGTCAAGGAAAGTTTTTTTACCATCATTATCTTTGTACCATGTAAAGTATATGTAAATCTGTGAACATTTATGTTTTTCTTTTTACCAATGTTGAGCTGGGGCTTTAAATACGTAACGTAAGCATTCCAAGACGCCATTTTCTCCCCCTTTTTCATTCGTTAATTTTTTACAGGTAAAATTATTAAGTACATTGATAAAAACGCCAAAGTAATTTAAAAGGTGGCACCCCTGATGGCTTAAAAAAAAAAAGTAAACTCTGGATTAACATCAGGTTGATCTCCTGATGCTACAAATTAAGAAACACGAACATTAAAGGATTGCATGGGCAGTAACATGTTTTGAGGAAAAAATATGTAAAGTGTAACAAAATGACACATTTGTACACTCATATGTACATAAAATAATACACAAGATGGCCTTTGCACCGCATGACTTATTTTAGTAGTACAGAATCCCGTTCCATTCCAAGATAAATAACCATGGCAAACCATAACCATGATATATCTCAATGCGAAAATTGGAAAGGTGTGCAGGGAGTTTGATATAAATGTGGACAGGAAAATGCCAGTGACCATGTAACCGTATGGACGCTTCACGTCAGAATGCAAATTTGACTACATGCCCAACTTGTTAATTGAATGTGTCCATGGTGTTCCCTCCCATTACGGCCTGCTTGACACCACACTACGGAGGCGATTAAAAAAACTACACCATCCGGAAAATATTGGCAGCTTTGTCCCCGTGGTTTGAATTATCTCCACCCAACCCTGATGATTCTATCAAACGGTGGAATCCACTGTTTTTGCCGCTACTGACGATTTGAAATCAATGATGATAATAATGGCTGCTGGCATCAAGCTCGAGGCCGGGAGCAGGCAGTTGCCAACGTTTTAACTGACTGGTTTGTGCAGATGACTCGGCCCGTGTGTGTATACCTGACTCACTTGCTTGTTGTATACAAAACTGGTCATGTTTTCTTTCGTTTGTCCCAACATTTTATCACTTTTATCTTTCACAAACTATTACATTTTCACTTCAGAAGCAGGATTTTTCCCGATTTCAGGATTGGTCTCCCTGTACCTTGAGATTTTCTTGAAAGAGATAAACTTGGCATCCAAGAGATAAAAATACTTTCTTTTTTGTTAAGACCAGACCTTCATACACCTGTTTGAAATGATGTAGAATCTGTAGACCTCTAGAATGCACCAATCTGTGCATCAAGGTAGCTGCATTCCCACACCAAGAGGAAATTAATCATCAATTTTTTCAGGATTGTTTAATTTCATACAATCTCATCCCTACTGGAGGGTTTCATTTTGAACTCTTCTCTAGACAGCTACCTTTCAAAATGGTACAAGGTTTTGCGCCCAAAATCAAACATGAATAATTGTTATTTCTAATGTGCCACTTTTACTTTGTATAAACGATTTTGTACTTAATGTGCATGGTCCGGAAGGGCATCATTTTGTGTTCGGATGACAGTCAAAACTTTTGTCCTGCCCTGCTTAAAAAAAAGAAGTTCTAATTGTCCAAAGAATTACCGACAAGTACAGGAATGGTAATATCAAAAATGAATCATTATAGTTTCAAACTTAAACCTCAGGCTCAATGAGTGTAACATTCATGGCAGAACCAATCCTCTAGACAAATATTCCCATCTAAAACACTGTCAAGGTCAAGGGGGGGGGGGACACATATGAAGACTCCTCAAATTGCCATCGCTGATTTTAGTTCCTACGATCAGATTAAAAGCATTACACACAGGGCATGATTTGCCATGTATAGCATAGCAAAATGCTGCACAAGATGTAGCAGTTGCTACCCAAAAACTTATGATTTGCTAACTCAATATTCCTAGCATTTCATTGTGTGCACAAAACATGTGCAGTCTTATTATTTTGCCATCGTCGTTGTCTGTTGCGCACTCTACTATAGACCTTTCTTTTGCAACGTCACAGCCCCAGTTTTTTGCCAACCAAGATGGAGAAACTACGGGGAGCCATAATTGCAAAGCAAAGATAGATAATCACAGTTTGCAAAAATTTTACACAGATATTCACAAATTGTTCAAAATTTGTTGGAAGCAAGCCAACCAATAATGGGATGTATTTTCTTTGAATAGAAGGTTGCACAAATTTTGAATTTGGTTACAGCGTCTGTCAACAAGACTTGAATGTTTTGCTACATTTGGCCGTCCATGCCAACCAGCGTGATTTGCTTATGACTGCTATGCGCGCACGCTTGTTAAAAACTTTCGAGCGCCCTCAGGGCGCTTGATACGCGCGTGGTCAAAATGAGTTCGCGCGTTGCAAAATGCAAGTATTTTGATCTAGCCAACCTCGGTACCTAAAAAAATAAAATGAAATAAATGGCGTGGCGAGATCAATTACCCCTGGGAACGAGGTTGCCTCCTGCCAGCTCTGTCGTTAGCATCTTGTTTTCAGTTCTAACGGCATCAAGACTGAGTTGGACTGCAAAATGGCAGGACGAAATCGTTCCCTGCATAGATGGGTTGCACATGACGTCATTAATAGGAAAAATCAGCCATCTTTGATGACAATGACTACACATTTTCGAGCTCAGAACTGGGCGTTACGCGTAAGTACTGCACACGGCATGTGGCGTTTCATAAACTCCTTTCATTGATTGGTTGATATAAGCAACTCAAGCCGCGTTACAGAATTTGACACGGCAACAAGCCAAAACAGAAATTGTCATCAAAGATGGCGTCTATTGCAACCAATCTATTGATCCCTTGCAAGCCCGTCACACGCAGCGACTGTGCCGCGCAGTCTGGTTCCCAGACCCCAAAACATCTGACTATTCTCTGTCGATTCAAGGGTCCGGTATCACCCAAATGTCACGTGACAAAAAAGGAGGAATTCCTCCTTTTCCGAAAATATCCGAAATGCTCCGAACTCGTTGTCGTCAACATTCGGACAGTGTCGTTGATGGTTGGGCATTGTTTCTGTTGATGAAAATTCAAAAATTTTGCGGACACATCCCATTATCGTTTTTCTTTTCTTTTTTCCCCCCAACAAATTCAACACTATATTTGAATATATTTGTAACATTTTTACAAACTAAGTAAACAAAGCCCGTCGTCAGCGCTCCGTTTTTTATCCAATGACATCATCCACCGTTAGTGACAAGAAATGAATATTTATATGTGTTGCGTCATAATCTATGTTTAGCTTTGGATGGTGTCTGACCTAAGATTTTTAAGAAGAGTCGTCAGGGAACCTTTGGTCAGGGAACCAGACTATGTGCCTCGCTCATCATTTTTGGGAGAGTGAATAGGTAAAGCGTGTAAACGCCGCGTCGCCTAAAATCCACAACACACTGTATAACGCACAATGATATTGCCTTCCAAAATGGCGCAACCAAGACTGTTGTGACGATGACGTCATGTGACCTGGGTCAAGAGGAACATGTAGAAAATCCCTTATCTGATAAAACATAAGCCGTTTTCCCCTTATTTTTGCGTCAAATAAAACGGAATCACTTCATAATTTGATACAAATTTAACAGTTTGGTTGGATTGTGTGTGTGTTTTTTTTAATTAAAGGACGTAAGTTTTAAATTTACTCTTCCAAACAACGTGAGGTTAGAGGCATCCAAGTTGTTGGGCGATGAACATTAATTTTGATTTAGTTATTTTATAACTACCCTTCCCTATCCCTTCCCCATCTGCCCACCCCACCCACTGTTGTATTTCGTCTCCACCGATGAAAGACATAGATGGTATTTTCTTCAGATTAAAAGAAATGAAGCTCTTTGATCTGCTACTCTAGCACTGTGGATGCTGTTCCGCCAAAAAGCTCCTTGAAATCTGAAACTGATGGGTTTACCAAAAAAATGAAACATGCCATCATTGGATCCTCGTTTCAGATATCTGTTGTCAGAAATCACCCCCACAACCCATGGAAAGTGCCCATGTTTGGTAGTTTGTAGTCCCCGAGTGCCCTTTGAAATTCACCCCCATTTTATCATGCTCCTGGTAGATCCATGAAGGTGACATTATTCCAAACAAAACCCATCTGACTTGTAACTACATAAACGATGTGTCTCAGCCAGTGCATTTGATTTCAAGCCGTGGTATTGTCAAAGTGTGGTTTTTGATTCCCGGTCGCGGCACTTGCTATATGAGAGAAGGGCCTCCGTCAAGTGTCTTTGGTATGGTTGGCTGCAAATTGCACCCCAGCACCTCTGTAAACCATGACAAAGGGGCTTCTATAATCGGGTCTCATAATTCAAAACAGCCCCGTACACACGTTGTAAAAAAGGAAGCGCTTTGAGATGCCTATATAAAAGTATTCTATGTTTATTGTTGATACCATTAACATGAAATTTATAATTGTGTGCATTTAAGGATCCTGAGTTGACGGAACACATCCACACCATCCCAGGCATCCCACTCCTCTACATGAACATGAATGCAATCATCCTTGAGAAACCATCCCAAGCATCCAACCACTACGCCGAGAAGTTAACCAAAAAGAAGACGAAACCCTCCGAGGTGGAGAAACAAACACTGAAAAAACTGAAAGGAACCGATGAGAAGTCCAAGTTTGAGAGGCAGAAGAGACGCAGACGACCCAGGGAACCCAATCCTCTGTCCGTCAAGAAGAAGAAGAAGAAGAAGAGTGTCCAAGAAGCTCCGAAGGAGACGGAGAAAACTGGGAGGAGGAAGCGGAGGGATAGGTCAAAGGTCGCCAAGTATATCCAGGAACAAAATGAGAAACTCTGACAAACAGTAACGAAGAGCCTTTTGTCAAAGGTCGTCGACCCCAAAGCTTTTTTTTGCATTGGGACAAGACACTTCGTGCGTCATGGCATGCAAGAAAGTAATGACTAGGAGAAATTTGCATTTGATGTGTTGACACTGCAACTAAGATCGACGGAATATATTTTGAACTGTGACTTTTATTCATCTATACATCTCAGCTTAAAAAATACAGGATACGTTACTGACATCAGGGATCTCAAATCCATTCAGCTTGTGTGTTTCTTTGACATTTTTTCTTCTTCAAATGCCGTAAACCCGTGTCCCTGAAAGTGACCAGACTGGTCCTGAAGTCCTCTCTTGCATCAGTCAACAAAGACACCTGCCGTCCACCTGTTGTTTCCATAGGTTGCTGGGTGCCAGACTAAAAGCACCTAAAGTTCATTGCTCTTTAGGGCAACGACCCCAAGCTGACTGCGTGTACTCACTTGTACTTCACCAACCCTCCGAACGGGCTTTGGTAGTTGATCATTATTATTGTTGCTTATTTTGTTAGGGCAGTTGATTGCGTTAAACTTTTTAATGAGGCATTCAACAGTTGAGACTACCAGTACCTCTGACTCGCTGTTGTTGCTTCCACCCCTTCTTCTTCTGTCAGTGTAGCAATAAATGAGATTATTGATCCCGCTTGCGCAAAGATATTTTTAACTTTTGGAAATTTAATAAACTTCCATTGTATGTCAGTGGTTGAGACGTTTTAGAATATCTTGCCGTGTGCTTTATTCTGGAAGACAGCAAACAAATTCTCCAGCTGAGTATCAACTGTTACATGAAACTTTGTTTTTAGTTGTAAATGGTTGGTGTATCCCATTTGATTTTTTGATGGAGTACATTCATTCAAACCCATTCAAACCCATGCACATTTAACTAAACGTATGATACTCTAATTTTTACAAAAGTGAATAAATGTCAATCCTCTAGTTTTCAACGAACGCGACATATACAACCAACCTGTGAAAAACGTCATCACCTTTTGGCGGTTACGTTTTAGTGTCAACAACGAGTTTCCCCCCCCCAAAAAAAAAAAAAGTTTGGTACCAGTTGATAGCTACGAACGTGTTTCGACTGCTGCTGTATGTACTGTAATTTTCGAATAAATCAATTGCCACCGTTGTTGCGGCTTATATACCGGGCGGCTTATATTCCAAAAATTACGGCAACCAGTGACATCACATGTTTACAAGAGAGCCACCCAACCTGTGAAAATTTCAGTAAAAAGCGAACCTGCTACAATAACAGTTTGTGTTACGCCTATGGATTCTATACAGGCTCGCACGTGCATAGTGCAATTGCAGCCGCCAATATACTAAGCAATACTGATCTTGGGGGTCTTCTGACTATTTTCGCTACTTTGAGAGTATTTCAGACGGCTATAATTCTCTGGAGGATTGGTACTGAGATGAACTTTACACTCGGTGAGCCCTCACATTAAAAACTAATCAATTTTCCCCGTCAATAACAACAAATTCTGTAATTTGTCACTCCATAGTCTGTAGATGTTCCTCAGAGCGCACGGACAACATTGATAGTTACAGACCAGTATCTGCACTTTGTGTGACCCAACATCATATACACGAAATTGCTAACCTGTAAACATGAAAGTTCAAACACAAAAAACACAAACAAACAACCCAACAAAGAAATGAAGAAACAAACAAGCAAGCAAGCAAACAAGCAAGCAAGCAAGCAAGCAAGCAAGCAAGCAAGCAAGCAAGCAAGCAAGCAAGCAAGCAAGCAAACAAACAAACAAACAAACAAACAAACAAACAAACAAACAAACAAACAAACAACCCAATAAACAAAAATCACAATAACAAACATAAACAAACAACCCAACAAACAAACAAACAAACAAACAAACAAACAAACAAACAAACAAACAAACAAACAAACAAACAAACAAACAAACAAACAAACAAACAAACAAACAAACAAACAAACAAACAAACACTTACTATTAGTTTCACTGTTTTCAAACACCAGGTTTTGGACTCGCGATATTAAAACTGTTCTACCCATTCAGGCCTTGCGCTTAAGCTTTTTGTAAAGTAGCCCAAGGGGCTAGTAAACTGTGCATTTTACTTGCCCCCAGGAAGTTTTCGTTGCCCAAATTTTAAACATGTATTGTCATAAATGTATCTTTCTGATACTAACGGTAGCGATCATAACCAGTTTAACGGTCAAATGAAGTTACACTCACACACTCAAAAAAAATAACTTAACACAATTTTAAAATGTATTATTCACATCTGAAAAGGAAGAAGTATGAGCATTATAGACAAGTAAGTTGCACAATTTTGAGTAGCCCACAGGGCAAGTTGAGCAGTGGTGTTTACTAGCAGCCCATAGCAGTTTTTACTAGACAATGTACGCCGGGCTAGTGTTGAAGGTGAGCCCTGGTCGTTTCTCAAAAACTGTAGCATTTCGAGCAACCACGGGAAGTTGTCCACCATGACCATCTTTGAACGAACATGTAGTTGTTCAATCTTACCATGTTGCGCATACCCTTTCTGTTAGTCGCCCTAGCTTTCTCCTTGTTGCACCCAGACAATGGCCATTCGTCCCTACCCGCCCCAAACCTGGATCTGTCTCCTAGCAGGCTCTTCAGCTTCTCTGACGTGGGCAATACATTTTTTTGTAGCCCCTTACTAAGAGTGACGTTTAGCCTTGTTTGGGGGCGAACTTGCTTTAAAAAAAATACAACACGATAATATATATTTGTATGCATACGTGAAAATATAAATCTGAATATATCTTTTTCTGTTTTTTTTTCTTCATTTATTTGATATTTGTTGTTTACAATTATACTGCGCATTCTTTTGAAAGCTGACTAACTTCTGCACTTTGTTCTTCGTATACTATCGGTTGCTCGCAACTATATACTATGTACATCGCCAATTTGCCTTTGAGAAAGAGCGTTTAATGGTCAAAACCATAGACAAGTACCCTTTTTTTTTGCCGTTCACATAGTTTTTAAGGACAAAACAGTCGAACACACACACAAAAGACAAATCCACAGCATCGATTCTTTAGTAGGTTGTTCTTTTTTATTATACCTCATCTGTCTTGAGCATTATTTTCACATAACTTGTACTTAACGTTTCTATAAATTATCAAAGACAAAAATGGACATAGTTACCAGTAGCATATCAAAAACCCCCCCCCCCCCCCCCCAGAAGTACCCATATTCAGTCGTTTCTGTGTATACATGCACATTTTGTTTTATCTTGATTTTTACAGTCCGTTTCCATTGTAACTCCCCCCTTATGTTTTTTTTGTTTAAATAAAAGTTGCAATAATTTTGAGAGTTTTGTTTAATTGGAGGCTGGATTGGATACCGGTAGGATGATATTGTGTTTGATTCGTCAGTTTATATTTAAACTGGCCAATAAAACAAAACCCTAAATAATAATTATAGTAATTATATGCTGCCAGAACTCGGGCCCGATTTCTTGACACTGCTTACGGAAGACTTCTGCCCTTGTGGCCCACCATAAAGCGAGGATTTCTAAGCACCGCTAGCGCTTAACTCCTCCGTAAGCAGAAACATAAAGTCGGTCCTTTATCAAGGTTTGTTGTTATTGATCTTTATCGCTGAGCTTTCATCATTCTCTGCCCTCATCAGCAATCATTATAGAGAACTGACGCTTCAAAGGAACCAGACTATTTCAACATTTAAACCTTGGTTTTCAGCGCATGAACAATGAAACCTGGAACAGGATGGCCAGCCGTGATAAAGGTCGTATAACAGCAACGCCCGGTACAGAAAAAGAGAAGCATCCAAATATAACAAAAGCGGATTTATCCACGCCAGGAACCGTCTCTTGCCCCCCTCTCTTCCATCATTCATTCCAAATCTGCTGGCCGTAAATGTTCAGTACAACTGTGTCGGTTGTATTTGTAAAAAAAAAAACGCTCAGGAAACTTGTGCAACAAAATGATTGCAAACAAAATCTCATCGCGTTCACTTAATGGTAGGCGCCATTTGGAATTTCTATATAAGGATGACAGGCCGTAATATGACGTCATCGTATTAAATCACACAAGATAAAACATCCTTTCCTTAACCTTCCCCAATGATTAGTTCTGGTGACCTCCCCCTCCCCCTCTTTTTAAAAATTCAAGACTAGTTGTGGCCCCGACATGCACATTTAATTAAAATTGTGAAAACCAAATTTCTGTTTTCCTGTCCAAATCGGTAATGGTTTTCTATAGAAAATACACTGTCCAAATTGAGACCGGCATCTTTGAACACAATGGACTGGACACTACCATAACGAAGAAGAAACCTTATACAAATCTACATAGAAAAAACACCCTGTGTCCGATCGTGAATATGCATGAGTTAATGTGACGTCAAACCTAGAAACAGCCTCTCATTGTCAAGGAAGATATAATAATAATAATATATGCATGAATTGATGAGACAATGAAAGATATAAATGAACAAAGAAAGAAAAGACGACTTGAGAAAGTCTATGTCTAAAAGCCAAGCGTAAAAAGCGACTGAAACCCGTTCGAAATATTTGCACTTCTTTATGATAAATCCAAAAAATCGTTTGTTTGATTTGACGAGTACAACCGAACACTGACTGATCATTTTTTTTGTAATTATCTACATGTACAACATGGCATTAATGAATACAAGTCACGTGATACACATATTAACAATGAAGCTATACGGAGCCTATTTTCTCATGATCTCCTAGACTTGTAATAGCACTCCCAGAGCTATGTATTAGAAGAAAGAAAAAAATGTTTGATATAAAAGAAAAACACTTTATTTTTATACAAGTCTCCCACTCCCTACATACGAAACATCGGCGGTGGGTGATAGAGTAGCCTGCTCAGTCTTCCGTGCGATGGCTTCCAAATAATAGATTGTACATTATGCGTAATACACTTAAAAGGACGGATATACTGAGCAGGCTAGTTTATGATAAATTAAGTATTGACTCGAACTAAAGACGATAATTACGTACAGTACAATATTCAAAATACTCACATTAGACTCGCTTCCCGTCCACTCACACATAATACAAAATCTTCTGATTTAAAAAAGGAAACAAATCTTTGATGATCATTTTGTTATTCAAAACATTAACCGATTAGTTTTTTTTTGTTTTTTCTTCTTTTTTTTTTGGCAATAGTTGCCTTTTCGCGACAGCATACAAAGTATGGAGTGCGAAAACACACAAGAAGTGTGGACTTCGGTACTTTATATCACAAGTCCGGCATTTCTTCGTGGTCTGCGAATAGTTCTGTATGAAACCTAATCTATATGAGCTGTACAGTCTTCATAATCAACTGTAAAATCTGCAGTCCTCATTTATAATTATAGCAAATCTGGTGGGATTTTAATCTTAAAAACAGTTATTTTCCCAAACACTAGGAAACGGTTATTAAGAAGTCTTTATCAAAAGACTTTATAATTATTCTGTCCAGACTGATTACTTCTGTCCTCTTTTCCTCTCTTAAAGTTCTACAATATCTCTATAAAAGTCTAATAGATGAACATAGTTTGTATCTAGTTTTACACACTGCTAACAAAAAAATAAAAACAACCATTACATCGAGTTGAAGCCGTTGTATGGTCAGCGCGCCCCCTAGCGGCCTCTTTTGGCTAGTGTGGTCCCTCATCTCAACTAAAAAACAAAAAGTCTTACACCTTCCACGAGAACTACTGTTCGTACAAAGAGGTAGAAAGCGACGTTTGGCAAACAATTATGTGAAAACACACTTTAAAAAAGAAATTAAATAAAAATAAATTAAAGGTGGGAATCAGTGTTGCTCCACGAAGCAACCTTGGAGTGACAAAGTTCTTAGAAAATAGATTAAGTTCACCTTCGTTCTTTTACGTTTGTGTTTTACCCGCTTGAGTTGTGTACATGCTTCAATTTTGAACCCGAAGAGTTCACCAGCAGAAGATATTGCTTACCACATTTTGTATGACAAGCAACATAAAAGAAGAAGAAAAAAAAGGTAACCATCCAATATAATATCATCACGGGTGGCACTTTGGCTGGTACTCTGTTTCTGCTAAGCAAATCTGCTCAGAGGGCCTTTGTGTGCTTATAAGCTTAGCAGCTCTTTGAACTTTGCCCATGTGGGGATCCTGGGACCAATTGAGTATTATTACGTTTCTGCTGAAGGGAAAAAAGTCACGCGAATGAAATGCTGGGGGAACTTAATTCTATTGTATTGCAAGAAAATGTCTATCACTAATTTGGGGGAAAAATCTCGAGTTCATTAAAAAAGCCGACACTGAATAGCTTCGTCTAGGAGAAAAACCTAGCAATAGTTGACGTAATTAATGACGTCATAATACGAAAACTAGTCTACGACACGGCACTACTTAATACGAACAAGGAGATTTTGGTAATTCTGATTTCCTGATTTATAAACGAAGGGGATGTTGAACTATCACAACGTATTAGAATCGGCCATCTTGAAATTGGCTGGTATCTCCTGCCATTCATAATTATTAGTATGCATAGGATTCACGGGGTGCATAATATTTAGGTCGTAACCAACTAAAATCTGCCCTGACAAAATGGCGAACGTAAATTTTCCCGGCGTGACTAAGAGTGGTACTGCAAAATGAAACAGGCGGTCGCGAATGACCATGGAAGAAGAAAATGCCACGATTTGGTTATTTTTTTTAGTATTTCTGGGACTGATGCAATGAAAGACAGTGAACAAAATGACTCTTTCTAAGTGACTACAGGTGAAGTAAACGGCATCCCCATGCCTTTACACTGAAGCTACATAAAATAATGGAACATTGCACGTGTAAATACTATTTATTAACAGCTATTTCATGAAATTTGACGGTCTGAATCAGCAATGGAAGATCGCTTGTTCTGTTGCTAGAAATATCAAATGCAAATCTTCAACACAATCAACCCTTTCTTTCTTACGGTGGGGAATTTGACAGCAGTACTGTTTATGATCTCAGCCTATATTTTCGTTGATACAGAAAAACTCCCTCAGACTAAAATACCCTTCCCCCCCCAAAAAAAAATAAAAAAATTATGCAGCAATTAATTTTTGATTTTTAATTCCGAACTTATTTGAAGTACGAATCACACCAAAACCCTGTCACGTGTCACGTGTCTTCCCACTGACGTCATCGCAGCTTCAAGCTCATAATTCTACAGTTTGTCACAAAGGATTAGTTTTAATGAGTAATTTACATTATTTTGGCAAACAAAATAAATGCCAGTTTTGACGGGACAAATTTGTATTGGCACTTTTTTTTTTTTTTTTTCACTCTCTTTTTTTTTTGCAGTTCATGGAAAATATACACTTTGGTCATTTCTTACTTTTTCCCCCTGTACATCACGAAAAGGTATAAGAAGTTAAAACCCCCACTAGGTGGACGTATTTGTAACATACTTTAACAAAAACTTTCAGCCTTTCTTTTGTTTTGATTGTCAAATGCGACGATACAATGCAACTGAAACACTTTATAATATAAAGATTTTAAGGATAAGTTCAAATAAGCCTCTTGTTCTGCAGCCAGGTTTTGAGAATTTCCACCTGGAACGAACTTAAAAATCATGAAGCTCGTTAAATGAATTTGCAATATTTCGCTGGCACTACGCTTTTAGTACCTGCACAATTTTTTTCCGGCTCTCGAAACATCCCAACCCTGCCACCAACCATCGAAACTTCCCCAAAATTAAGACAGTGTTCTGGCATAATGCGTGATATGTTTTGACACAAATTATTCAAATACACCTGACTAGTTCTTGAAACTTAAACAAAGAGATCCAAAGGTGGTTTGACAAATAAAGTTAACTACGTCCTCCCCTTTTTTTTACTTCAATGGAATACATGCAGAAACTGCTGTGCACCAAAGAATTGCAAGTATCGGGTATTTTGCAAAACGACAATTTGACCATTCAAAACTACCTACAAAAAAGTCCAATCTTTATATTGGTTAATGACGTAGACAACACATAAGAGAAGGGCGTATACTGCACGGTATGCACTCACTGGTTCGTATTAAATCTCGCTTTTATAGATGAGATCCATTGCTATCCAAGGTGCTTTTTTTTTTTTTTTTTTTTTCTTTAGTTTTTTTTTAATTATCAATTATTTAATAGTATTCGGTGGGAAAGAAGGTCCTAGATTTGCAAAATGTCCTTTTACAGGGGGATGGATGGTCACACGCTTTTTTACCAACGAGAAAAAAAAATTGCAACACAAACCATATACACTGTCTTTGGTACAACGACACGTGCTCGGAAACGTCACACACGTCGTACTATACACTGCGCATGTCTATACAGACGTCTGACGTCAGATGTTTTGGCGGGAGATTTTTTTTGTTTTTGAAAAATAATCCACGTGTCATGCTCGCTGGATTTGCTGCACCTCGACTTGTGGTTGTCTGGTATGCTGATTCGCACTCCTCGAAGGGGTCCGACGTGGCTAGCGTTTTATTTCAGATCTTCTCTGAAGTCTGCGCTCGCCAACGGTGCAGAAAAGTAGCAATCTGTCTCCTTAAAGACGCGCGCGTGTTCCTGTACGGATCAGTCAATCTCTTATATATTAACGTATCACCCATCTATCTCACTCTTTCATCTACTCCTCCTTGTGTGGATTGATACAGTTGTTTGTGTAACCCCTTCACGAAATCTCATACAACCTCCTTGTTCCGTGGTTCGTCCGCCTTCTCGCCGTTCGTTTTATTGGAGTTGGAATCGATCTTACTCCCCGAGGTGGAATGGGCCGAGTGAGGGGTCACATTGGGGAATGCTTTGTCCATGTATTTCAGCATTTCTGTCAGCACATTCTGGATGGTTGCCATAGAAGCAGAAAGCGCGGGAGTTCCAAAGCCGTGTGAGATAAGACTGAAATGGGTCAGGCATCGCTGGACGGATGGCTCTAAGATGGGCTGGGGCCGTGTGTTGCCGATTGGTGTACGGTCTTGACACATCACATCCTGGAGCTCCTTTAACACTTGCCTAAAAATGATAGAAAAATACAAGACATTTTAGCCTAAATAGCTAAACACTAGCTCAAAAAACGCAGCTGCCATTTTCTTTTTATCTTCCACCTTTTTAGGGGTAATGCAGGAAAAATGATTTAGAAACCACGGTTTGTGGTGATACCATTTCGATCAGCTATGATGTTTCATGATAAAGAACCTGGTGGTTCAACAACTCGACGTTTCGATCAGTATGCTCTCTGGTCGTCTTCAGAAGAACAGCTATTGTACGTGCTGATACTCAGAAATAAAAACAGGCACCACAGACTGCTACACTCTGTAGCTTTTGGTGGCTTGATAACCACCTCTCTTTCAACCCCAAATGAACTGGGGAAGGAGTCTGTGAAGTGGTATCTCCCAGTGCATGCCCAAACGATCGTGTGTGCACTTTCTACGTCATTATTAAAAAGGGAGGATGTAAACGCGAGAAAAAATACCCCTTAAAAAACCCCGGTTGATATATAATTATGGTATCATAAAGGCATAACTACTGAAGAGCCATTTATAATGAGAGGCTGATACACGAACTCCATCAGTATCCAATTGAGAAACTTGATGAGCCAGGGACAGACGATGGCGGGGGGGGGGGGGAGGTTCTTTTTTTTTCTTCCGATGAAACAAAATAAGGGGTATCCGGAACCTTGGACGGTGAATGCAAGAAGCTTATGCCTCATGTATTTAATCCAGAATGAATGGGCTGAGTTTGTTTGACACCCAAATGAAACACCTTTATTCCCATTACACCACAATTATTATGTAGAAAACGTCCTCATTATCAAATGTCATCATTTTGTGTGGCAGGCCTTTGAGGACGCATAGTGCACGGCTTGGGTCAGACAGGGAAGACGAACTTTCGCCATACAACGCGGGGACAATCATTCAGTGGAGCCCCTTCATCGGGAATTATTTGCGGAATCCGAGTTGGTTTGAAAGGAGAATCTGGGTCTGCTACTCCCTTTGCATGGCCAATAATGGAATGCACTTACCACCGCAAAGATCGTATTGTGAATCGACCCAGATAATATGTACCTTTCATCTTTTTTTCCCCCCTTCCTTTTTTAACAATTTTGTTAATAGTAATGACGGGGGATACAGAGAGGGGGACTAATTGCTTTCTAATAGTTCGCTTTGCGGTGCGGGATACTGTGTGGTTTCAAGAGGTGTATGTGAGTGTGCTCGTTGATATCAGAAAGCAAACATTACCAAAAAAGAAGAAGAAGAAGAAAAAAGGTGACGATGAGTCACTTAATTCGAGAAGAAATTTGTGAGAAAATCTGGGTCCCAGCGGTAGTCTTTACTCAATTTAAGTCACTTAACACTTTAGTAATGTGCACTTTTTCCGATGTAATAAAATGTGTGTACAATTTTTCATTGAACTTGACTCGTGCATGATTTGGTGTGGAATCCATCTTAAGACTCGGACGAAATCGTTCCCTGTCTTTTCATAAATGTAAATGATTCAATTTCTCCACTTGGAAGTGTTATTGAAGAAAAAAAAGTACGAACATACAGCTTCATAAACCATGCCATGTGAGAACGAGGTCGACATTAATTTTATTAATATCAAATAATTACATTTTTTTCTTAGTGTGGAAGAGTCTGCTAAATGTGAAAAATATGAAGCCGCGTGGGGGAAACCCCCCCAAAACAAACACTCACCAAATGAACAAACAACAGAACTTAATACAATGAACTGATTTTCTTTTTCCATAAAAGTCGTTTTGCATTATTTTCTCTTTAGTTCAGAGACGATGTTTAAAGTTTGTTGTAACTCTATCTGGAGAATTCTTATTAGAAATACAGAAACTTAATTACGACTGAAATCAATCGTCAAACCAGTGGAAAAAATGTTTTCTTTGTATTACTTAAAATGCCTGGTTTTAATTTCGTGTCAAATCAAGAACGATAAGCCTGAAATGTTCAAAGGTTGTTAAAAAAACAGAATTTATTCAAATATGTGAAAAGCTGTGAAACTTAAGAAGGACATGCGCGATTCGTAAACTCCTCGATTAATTAACAGTTAATAATGTATGTGATTCCAATCAAACGCAGGACTCTTCGGGCTGTGCATAATAGACCTTTATATCATGATGCCACCATCTTGGTCATGTTCCCTGTATCCAATAACAGTAATGGATGCTAATATTCATTGTACAAAAAGGAACCAGACTATTTGCCCTTCCAGCCTCGGTTTGGGTTCATTGATTTGAATGGGAGAATATCAATGGTTGCACCATGATAAAGGTCTATTCAGCGCTTTCCCTGT
This sequence comes from Marthasterias glacialis, assembly GCA_911728455.2. Lineage (NCBI taxonomy): Eukaryota > Metazoa > Echinodermata > Asteroidea > Forcipulatida > Asteriidae > Marthasterias > Marthasterias glacialis. The sequence continues at coordinate 16,716,670 of OU452234.1, read as the reverse complement.
GAACTATCAGCGGTTATACAGGAACCACGGTTCCTCCTTTGCGGGAACCAGCCCCCCCCCGCCCCAATTACGAATGGGGTATCAAACTTACTTTGTAGCTAGGACCATATTCCTCCTAGTCGGGACCTCAGTTGGGTCGTTGTGTTGTCTGGCAATATACTCTGAAATCTGTCTAGCAGGGAACTCCGTCTCACAAAGATAACCGTAATCACGGGCTAAGTGTATTGCTTCACCTGGATAAACGACAAAAGGACGTCAAAAATCGTCAGTTACAGTCACCTTGTTTACCAAACAAAAAATACACGCGTAATCTAAGGCAATTCTTGGTAGGCAAGTTGCTACACTGGTGACATGAAAAAAATGGCACCACACGTTGTTTAATGTGCCCCTTTTCGTCATGACAAAAGTTGTCAAAAATCATACACTGAAATGTCCTTTGAACTGTGTAACTATTTCTGAGTCAGACTGACCTGGAAACAGGTTGAAAAACATGGGATTTTAACTCCGATTCCTCGTCAGTTTGACACAGTTTCGGGTCAGTTTGACACAGATTCCGGGTCATAATTTGACCCAGAAATGGGTCAGGTCCCACGAGATCTGGGTCAATTCTGACCCAGGATTTATTTATTTATTTTTTTTTTTTTTAGCTTCTTTTCTAAACACGCGATGATATCACAAATTACATGATCTAATGTCCTGTGTTTTACCCGTATTGTGGATGTCTACAGACAGTCTAAATAATTGGTTGGTGTGGTTTAGATTGAGTAGTTGATTTACTTTAGTACTGCCCTCCACATTACATTGACTCAACTGGAGAAAATTTTGTAATCATAAAAAAAAGAACTAAAATGGTATGATAGTTATAATATTGCATCGGGATATGAAGGGAGTCGGGGTAGCGCCTAATGTTTAAACTTGCATTGGTTAATAAATGTAGAAATGCGAAACAGCAAATAAATCTTAAACAGGTAGATTTCCTTTTTCACATTATGGCGATCCTAAACTATAATCTGCATTCGGTTGTACTTTCATTGTCATTTTCAGATGTTTCGACAGCTTGACAACATCATAATGTTGGGAAACATCCGCCATCTGGGTATATGACGAGGCTGGAGTCAAGACGAGGAGACAAAAGTTCACGATCTTCATGCCACACCGTAGCCTCCCGTTCGAGCCGCCGTGCGACAAGGCTGATACTTTTTGCCCTTATGGTGGCAATTGTAGACGGACATCAGTTTGCCACTATGTATAATAAATGTCGGGCATAATAGAGTATAATTACAACGCGTTACGGTGAAGAATGGATCTCAGTCCATCGGAGCCTTCTCAAGCTGTGCTCCTCTGTCCCTCAACGACTCTCCACAATGCATTATCCAAACACAGTCTCCATTCTTCAAACTACAGAGATACGATACAAATGCTGTATACTCAGCAAACAACATATTCAGGTGCGGCTGCATTGACACCGCGGTTGTCAAGGCGACGGCAACCGTGCACGATGCTGCCTTCTTTTCTTTTCCTTTTTTTTCTGTCTCAAGCTCAGGTTTGGGGCCCTTTTTTCCCCTCGCCTACCTGCGCTACTTGCCTCGGGGTATTTGAGAGATTCATACGCACCCATTTATACTTTGCTTGGCGTAATTGCGCACCGAAAGGATGAATTTGGACGTAAGATACTGCGCGGGTAGAGACTGCAACACTCAAGTACATTTACACTGCACTGAACTTTGCATCCTTGCTCTGATTGGCCGGGGACGATTCAACCGCCTTTAAAGACTGTTCAAATTGCTTCCAAAGCTCTTGATTATAATATCGACTGACCAATAAACCAAGTCTGACTCGTGCATGGACTGTCAAAGACAAAAACATTTGTGGGTCTATCTGGGAAGGCAGGCTCTTAATTCTAAATGACGCAATACAAGGAACCAGACAGGGACGTTGCCGTATCGTAGACATTAGCCTCATCCTTTTGCTCAATTCATCAAGTGCATCTCACCAGACGGTGCACCTTGCTATTTATCACAGGTCATTCAAACCGCCCATCCTGAAGCATCTAATATTAATCAACACACATCGCATAACCAGGCTGGGTGAGCCGAATTGAACGATGAAGCGGGTCGCGAACCTACTGAACGCTTCCTATAACACGTCCCCGGGAGCTCGCGGCGAACCCTCGGGGCCAATGATGCCCCAGCCCCACCGAGAGCCGTTTTTTTTACGGAACACGACGGGAGTTCGACCGGTTAGTGCTCTCTTTAATTCCTCCTGCAAAAAAATGGGAGGCCTAGATATGAGGGTCTCACATGGGGACTGTTTTTCAGCCAAAGAAGGATGTGTTTGGGATGATACGCCTACGGGGGCCTAACTAATTACTGTATTTTATCATGCTTCCCTTTTTTGGGGGGGTAGAGAAGCTGACGATAAATAATTACCTGTCTTTGGTTTGAGGAATGACCTGGTGAATTCCTGCAGGCATTTGGCGCAGTTGGGGCTGCCAGTGTTTACTGGGACAAGCTGGGATGGGAGTGGGGGAATTGTGTCAGTATGCCCCGCGCACTCTTCAGCTCATCACCCTTGAACGTTCGCATTAGGGGGACATTTTACAATGTGTGTCGAATAATACGCTCTGAGAGACCGGGGGAGGGAGAGTGTCCCCGGTGACTTCGGAAACGTTGCCTTGCCTTGTATTCGTGCGAGCTGATGACATACTTAGCACGAGGGCTGGGGTGAGACGGAAAATGGCCGGGCGGTGAAATTAGTACAAAAAAAAACCCGACCGCATTCTCAGATAATAGCCGTTTCTAACGGCGCACCTTTAAATTGATGAAATATTTCCCAAACCAACGGGGCTGTGGTGTTTTTGTTTTGAAGCTTACAACCTCAACAGCTAAATGTCACGTAGTAACAATCATTGGCCACGGGAGTGATCGCCGTTACAAACAGCACAGGTTATCTCAAGTGTATAGACAAACCATTGAGCATCTATCTCTTGTCGATGTATTTTTTACGTACACCCTTATTTTCGCTATAGAACCCACAGCACTGTTAAGAGCAACCGTTAAAATGCATGTGTTTTTTTTTTATTCAAATCCCTTATTTTGTTTTAGGTCGTTCCGCGCCACGTATCACAACGCTCGCCTCTCTCCAAACGAAGAAAACACGCTTCGATTTTCGGAAATGATTCTTTCCGTTGGATTATTGGTTTCGGCGGCAGTGAGGAGCTCAGAGCAGCGTAATGGAGGGACAGACAAGCGAAAGGGAAAAAAAACGCTTCGGCGCACTGGGCAAAATGGTCGGTTTCCGCCTTGCGGGAATGCTGGAGGCCATAAACATTGGCCGTGAGGCTCCATCGCCCCGGGGGTTCAAAGACTCGCACTTTTTTTTCTTTCTTTCTTTTTGGTATGAATACGGAGAGTGAGTTGAATCGTATAGTGACGTAGGTCCGTCAGCTGGTTGCAGTTTTTTTTTTATATTTTTTTTTTATGAAAGGAAACCATTTTGATCAACAGTTTGTGGGATGGAAAAATGTTATAGTGCTTGTAAGGAGACTCCTTTGAGGATTCTGATGGTGGTGAAGTACAGAATTAACGCTCCTGAGCTCTCGACAAATTGTATCGTGAAGTTCGTTTCGGCTTGGTGGTATAAGTTGCACTCCAAAAAAAAGAAGAAAAAAAAACCCCAAAATAACGTAATAATGATTTAAAACAAACAAAAAAAATCCTGTTTATAAAATAATATCGACTGTGCCATTTTGGTTCTTTTGGAGGCATATCCGACGAGCCTCACGGGCTAGCCGCATGGCGTTTACCGCACTGCATACCGAAACCCACGCACCACGTTTGCAACTTAACCATATTAGAATCTACACTTGTTATTCCCTTCAACCCAACTTTCTCGGGAGGCAGATAACGCTTTATGTTATTGTTTTAAGAAACTACCGGAGTAATTTTCTTGGCGCATAAAGTTCCGTGATTCCTCGGCTGGAGAATTATGACAAACCCAGGGGTCACACACCGCTCGTTCTCCCCACTTTGATGTCACAGAACCCTCGGTCTTTTCTCTTTTCTTCATTTCCCTCCCTTCTGACCTATTTCTACGGTCTAATTTGCGAAGTGAGGGATGCTTTTATAGAACCCTGTAGGCGGTGTATGTGGGGTGCTGTGTGCCGGTGCGAGCGGGAGAGGCTACGGGTCGCCCTGGGCGGGACACGTGCTACTGGTCGCGGCATGCTGACTCAGCCAGCACGTTAATGAGATATGCTCGTAACGTACAGGTCGTGGTGTGGTAGAAGGGGGTGGGGGTAGATGGGTGTGTGTATGTGTGTGTGTGCGCCAAGCAGATTTGGTTTGAAATCACGTGCTGTGCTTTTATATTTGATTGCAGTTTTGTTTATAACTCAGAAAAGTGAACAGATGACATCATATAATGTGTTAATTATGGGTTAGTGCGTGTCACCTACGGTCATCGCACCAAACAACGTAGCAGTGTACTTCCACACTGATAAATGTTTTTCGGAACAACTTCGAAAAATAATTCCAAAATCCTGTTATAGATTGATTCATATTGAAAAGTAATCAATACACTTGCACTGGCGTGGTGGTTATTTTTACTTGTGAGACTTATTTTCGTATTCGATTATGTTATTCAAATGTCTAGTATGGCTACATCTCGATATATTCGGTGGACCGCACCCCCCCCCCCCCCCCCCCCACCCCCAATAATACGGAGTTCTGTTATTACGTATGGTGGGGAACTAAACACTACGAACAATAAGCTTCAAATTCCGACTAGTAATTGGGACGAGTTGGTGAATTAAATGAATGAAGACCTTGACAGGAGTATGTCAGGCACTTTTGTTCCTGGTGGACAGGGCGTAAGGCTTCGTCAAAGCGACCCTGAAACTTCCACCAACATCTCATTTGTAACACACGCCAAATAATTTTCTCATTCACAACTGTTCTTGTTATTAAAAAAACACACCTCCTGAAATGAAGGGGGACTTTGTCTAATAATGGAAGAACACTCCAAATAGGTAGATCAGCTCCAACCCGGGGACTAGCCGTCTTTTCAACCCGCCAGCGTTGTTTTCCTTTTTTCGCAATAAATAAGACGTTTTTTTCTGAGGTCAAACGTAACAAAGCGCGAAGGCGGTTGACTTGACGGAATGCTATTGTGTGCGTTAATTGGACGTTGCTCTCCATGGATGTTGAATGGAGGCATGGGCTAAAAATTGGCACAATTAAAGCACCCGGCGATTTATACACACAATGGTTGCGAGAAGATTGGGGGGGGGGGGAGCAGATTTCGGCTTCTGAGTTGGACATAGCGGTAATAAGCAGATGTAACCACTATTTGGGAAACAGATGTAAAAAATGTTTGCTCACTGGACGCTTTCGTAATTCAGGGTCTTCATTTGATGGCAAGAAAGAAAAAAAAAGCAATCCAAACTTCCGGGAAATATCACACCGTTCACGGCTACAAGCATTGTGGCAACTTGCTCGTAAAACTTAAAAAGCTATCAGAAAAACCTCTCAACTCGCAGAATTCAATCATGGAAAAAGAAAAAAAGAATGCCCATTTGGAATAAATTAAAAGCCGCTATTTTTTTTACACGAGCGTGTCATCGACTCGATCCATCTCAAGCCGACATGTTTTCTTCATTTTGAAGGGTTACGGATTCGATTTCTTTTGAATGTCACGCTGAGCAGGTAATAATCTTTTTTTGGGTGGCCAGTCGGTTTCAATATTGCAAGAAAACATCTCAATAATTCATACATTTTTATCAACTGAGCCGGTGTTAGCCTTCGCGATATTACCTGTGGTTGTTTTATTAGTACGCAAGCCGAAGCATTAAGAGCTGAACAGTCGCTGGTCGGCCGATATCAAGCATATTCTTCTATACGATGGACTACGGAATGAATATTACACGCTGCGGTTTTTTTTCGACCGAGTCATACCGTTTAATTAGGTCAAGTCATAATAAATACATGAAGATCTTTGCTTATCCGATGTATCGAGCACACTTGAAAAAATCTACTTTGAGGTTGAACAAACTAGAGACAGGAAAAACGTAACTCAAATTGCACAACAAAGTCCATCGAAAACTGACAAAGAAGTCCCCCCCCGCTCATTTTTGGGCCTTTTCACAAGTTTGGCTCTTTTTTTTGTAAGCCTTAAATGAGTGACGTCGTCAGCATTATAACGGTAGGCATTGCTGCAGCTTTGGTAGTCTATCAATGACAGCATGATGTATTGTTGTTTCATAAAAAAAAGAGGGGAAATCATATGATTGATTTACTCGATTCACTTTTTTTTTTTTTACCGCAGGTAGTTTTTAATAATAATGCCAGCACTCCGGCAATAAAAGCATGGAAACACTTGCGGTTTGTCAAGCCAACCACTGCGAAATAATCCATTTTTCAACCATGATGATACGTGATGCAGAGGTTGAGTTTGTAAAATACCTTCAAAAACTAGCAGGCATGTGATTTCTCGTTTTTTCTCTCCTTATTTTAGGATGTTTACAACATCTCCTTGATCCTGCAATTTTGTTGCAGAATGTAAAGCAATCAGCGTAGCCCCCACAAAAAAATAAATAAATAAATACAAATAAATGAAGAAATAAAGAAATGAAGAAATGAAGAAATAAAGAAAGAAAGAAAGAAAGAAAGAAAGAAAGAAAGTGTGAAACAAAGGAAGAAATAAAATAAAGAAAGAGAAAAGCAGAAGTCCATATTATGTCTAAACATGTAGTTTAGTAATTGTAGTGATGCACGTTGTAACATCGGGAGGTTCTCCACTGAGGGGAAACCAAGGCCCGCAAGCCATTTTCAGGAACTTTCACGCTCAGCAAATCTCATCCCTGAACTGGATGGAGTATAGAACCTCCCCGCATAAAGCAACCAAGCCCTATAAACACGACTTCCCATTGTATCCCTTCATATATAGAAACAAATACCATCACAACTCATCGAAACGTCATCCAGGGATTGCTTGTGACTTGGGGAGTTTAAATGATCGAGTTGTCAAAAAATTCATCTCAATGTCAAGACCGTTTCACCGTGTACAGATTTCTGGGCTTGGAAAATCCACCAGAACCAGTTACCTTTTTTTCTTATTTCCATTATACAACCTCCACCCTCCAAGTTTGATGGATGCACGTAAAGGCGAAAGCTGAACACAGAATGACATCCTTAATCACTCACCGCTCAAAAAAATTCCCCGTGACTCTTTTGTAAAAAAAAAAGCAACGTAAAAAAATTATTTGACAAGCGTTCTTTTTTTTTTTTTTTTTTTTTGAATGCTTGTGTTCCAGAAACGCTTTGAATAGAAAGCGGGTCGGTCACAAAAACCCGCAGCGAACACAGATCACAGCTTGTTTCATTTTTTTTTTTTTTTTTTTTTTTTTAAAGCCGAACAAAGGCGAGCCTTGTTGGGCTATGCTTCTTGTTGCTTTATAACACTTGACAATAAGCTACGCTTTGAGTTAAGTTATTCTGGATTTATTTGTTTGAATGCCCACGTCATGGGGGTTGTCATATAGCAATGGTGGCCATTGAAAAAAAAACTCGCTTGGGGCATCTTGTTTGCCAACATTGTATATACCCATAGTATTGTTTGAAGCTAAAGGAACGGTATAGCCGAGTTTATACAACATTTCAGGTTGATATCTACGTTGTACGGCGAATCGGGTTAAGGTGTCTGCGTTTTTGTACCACATATAACGCCTTAGGACGTTGCGGGTGTCGATGAGGCCGGCCCTAAGGCAGACGCCTCACCACCACGTAATAAAATATAGCGATGATAGTTTAATAAGAGAGATGAGAAACTATTCAAAACCCAAGGTGTGGGGATGTAACAATTGACATCATATACACGTTTTTTTATGAACAGTAAACAACAACAATCGATGTTGAATTCCTCATGAACAAGGAAGGAGCCTCTTTCCCCTACCCTCAACAGCACACGAGATTGTATGAACACAAAGTGCTACAAGAGTCCAGTATAGTGTCTATAAACTTGACCTGGTGTCACCTGGATTCCAACCAGAAGCCATCACCAATATCATATACTAGTCCACAGACTAGACTGTACTGATGCCGGTGTCACAAACCCTTAAGATTTCTACCCCCAAGGTTTCGAATTAACGCATTGATGTCGTTGCTCCTGTCGTGTTTTTCACCCCTGTTTTACTCCCCCCCCCCCTGTAACCATAGAGCAGTTTTGCTTTTGCCGGGTAACGTCAAGCCAGCAAGCTGTACCTAATTGTTTGGAACGGTCAAGGTTCTACGCGTCTCGTCGACGAGCTAGCCTGCCATGATCATCGTAATCGCTGCCGAGGCAATCAGTGTCGCTTCCCTTGACGTGTGTGTATACCTTCCCGAATCACCATCGCCGCATATCAACCATGCACCACTTTTCACATAATGTCTGCTGTTCACCTCGCCTGATGCTAGCTTAAACGGAATAGAAAAAGGTTCTCATTCCAACAAGTTTATATAATTATATATATGCCTCCTAATAAATAGTGCCACCTCATCACGGCCGAGCGACTGTTGTGCTTTCTTGCCAGTCTAATCCAATCGTCAATGTACGCGGTACCCAGATTGCTATCCTCGCGCTATATCTTCAACACCACAGGCAGTCATCGTATTTTACCACACGACCAAACCGAGACCAAGAGCGAAAAACAGCCTGCCCCCTTTTGATTGTACCAAACGCTTATTTATTACAGCACACAGGGAATCGGCAAAGATGGCTGCCGTGTACCTCATCAGCTCACAAGAAGCACTCGAGAAATTATTCAGTATTATTTATCTTTAAAGGCAGCGGTATTTTTTTTTTTGTCAGCAGCTGCAAAGAGAAGCAAACATCCTTCATAATGTGAAACCCAACTACCCCCTCACCATAAGCTATCCCCCTTGTACACTTCACATTAGGACTGAAACCCGAGCCCTCGGCATCAACCCACTATACGCCCGTCTGTGACGAAGCGTATAGCCGAGCTCCGTCTAAGGGGGAGTCGAAACTGAGTCAACAGGGGGTGTCGAGGAGCGACAACGCTACCCTCTTTGCAGTATGGAGGTCAACTCCTCTTCTGGCTCTCCCGGGGCCTTATTAGTGCTTTTTCACTAGACGTGTGGAGTGATATCGACAACACAAAATCTCCACCTTAACATTTTGTGTACAATGTTGTCAAGATAACAAAATTGGAAGCCTATAGTGCATGTACGTGATGTCGCGAATACACCACTCGTGGCCACGAGTTCATCAAGTTAAGTCCACATAGAAATTGGCAAATGCCACTTCTGGATTTAATTTGGCAAGTCAAACACTTTTTGGATGCACACGTTTAGACTTCACATTTTGAACTGTTGCAAAAAGCATGCCGCACTAAAGAAGTGAATAAGTGGGGAAGTTTAAACACCAGATTTCACGTTGCATTTCATTCGAACAGAATTTTGAGGCGCATTGGTCAATGGAAAATTAAAAGGATAAAATTTTGAGAGGAAAACAAATTCGGTAAAACCGTAAAAAAAAAAATGTGTGTTATTATTGCACCATGGGACTCGCCTGAAAAGACCCGCGTGTTACTGAACCCATGACGGTGCAAAGCGAAATGGCCAAATGCCGTATTAACGTGGGAAGTACGCACACGGGTCAGTAGGCAATCTTCACATAGCGCGCTTGCCGTGAATTACCCACCGCTCGAGTACAGTTTCTGAAAAGTCCCGGTATATTTGAGCAAGGGGACTTTTGAAATGAAATCGATGGGGGCGAGAGATCTTTTTAGGGGGTCAGTCAACGCAGTTGCTGCCGCTGCGGTTTGTCGTAAGAAGGACACATCGGTTGTTATGTTGAAGTGCCGTGGAGTTTGCCAGGCGTGAGTGTGAATTATGACCGCAGCTTTTCAGCATTGAAAAGCCGGCTTTGTTTGCTCGCTATACAAACAACAAAAAACTCATTTTTTATTTCTTTCAGTTTAGAACTTACCACTCAGAACTATCACAAAAGATTTTTTTGTGATATTCAAACGGCAAAAATAATTAGATACATTATGTTGGGAGGATTTTAGAAACCGGATCCATCGATTTTTGTTTTGTCCAAAAATCTTGGTCAGCATCAAAAGATGGCGTCACGGTATGAAAACCCGTGAATCGAAAAAGCCGAACCCTAGGGAAAAAGTGGGTTAGGCCGGGGGGGGGGTTCCTCGATGAATGGTTGGAACGACTGATAATGACCGTCACTCATCCTACCCTAATGCCGATCATGTGGGTGTACTTTTATGTCATCATCAGCGGGATTTGGGTTTAGTGATGTGTCAAATTCACAGTAGGACGCAGTTTATTATCAATGTTGGTGATGCGAGCTCTGCCGTGTTTGTCTTTCACACTTCGCTACAGTGACCAACAAACAGCGCGCGTGTGCCTGCCACGTCCACACGCTGCGCACCCCCTGCAGCGGAGCCACTTGCGAGCAGACTGCCAACCCCCTACAAAAATCCTTACTCCAAAATGATCTGGGTTTAGTTGGGGTTAGATCAGGCAGAGAAAAGCTGCCCTTACCTTACGCTCTACTGTTTCCCGGTTGGCTTTACACAACACCAAGTAGAACGCAGTATAGTTAAATGTTCAGTTTATTTTTTTTAGTGAGGGGTAAAGCGGATCGATGTACGGACGTGTTGCGGTATTTTTCAGCCAACTTCAAGATGAGTAAGCCCACACACACACATCATCGCACCGTGAAATAATGAAAGGAGGAAATTTGAACAAAAACAAAATACCCGTCATCAGACCAAAGATATCAGCTTCCTTTATAACGTTATTTCCATCACTTCAAAAACCCGTAGGTTCTACCGCATTGTTAACGCTGGATTTACCATACTCAACCTGAGTTGAAATGAAATTAAGAAATATCATCAATTTCGCGAACCAAAACGACAGAAAAAAATTAGCCCAAAGAAAAACATACAACAGCCGGAGGCTGTTGATAAAAAAACAAGGTACAATGCATCAAAGATTTTTCTTTTTTTTTGCCGGTGAGAAGAAGACAGAGAAGAGTAGTCGGCTTTGGCCAAAAAGAGCAACGGCGCTGGGCCACCACTCTATCCTAACGATGTGATGCTGAAATAACACTGGCCAGAGATGCACCGAGCCATTGTCACCCAGTGGTTCGGCCGATCACTCCGGCCGGCAACAAGACAATAAATGCCCAGGACTGCGAAGCTGCCTCTCGCGCAGGAGAGGGGCCAATGAGCTGGAAATAATCGTAATCATATTTTCTAAAACTCCGCTAAATGACAGGTAATCGAAGCATTGCGAGTCAAACACCTCGTGCTGTGCACTTTGCGTGTGCAGTTAAATGAAAACGGCGTTTTTTATGTTATTTTACAGCCGTTTGAATCTCAAACAGATTGCATATAGTGTGAAGGGGGGGGGGGGTAAAGACGCTAGGGCCCATGCCTGTGGCGTAGCTATGAGGGTCAAAAACTTTAAACATGTATATATTCATCATAGAGTTGAAATTTGGTTCCAAATGCACGACTTTAAACAAGAAGAAAAGGTCCATTGATCTTGTAAACCATCAAACGGATAACATGTGTATTTGGGACGATGGACCAGTCTATTTTCAATTCTCGACTCTTAATTGCTCACTTGAACTGGGAAACTACGATGACAACATCGCCCATCGAGTATTTTTGTTTGAGTGTTTCAGTTATTCGTCGGGTATTTAGTTTTGCAATCCACTCCTTTTTTCAAGTTGTGAGACTTGTTGGTGTTAAACAGACCAGGGTGGATTTGACAAAACTAGTCATAACTTAGGACTAGTCCTAACTTATGACTAGTTACTCATCGAGTACTCATCGAGATAAGACTAGTCCTAGCACGTTGTGAAATCCACACCAGCAGCGCACGATTTCAAAAGATAAACAAGATTTTCAGAAAGTACCTCTTGGTAAATTTGTCTGATAAGGGCTATAAGAACACATTCGCAGCGAATTAGTCACAAACACTGTCCATGTCATGATATGCTAGCTGGTAACCTGATTCTGCTAAGCGTTATTGTGCTGTGCTAAGCAGGTATGTGTGGATAGCCAGCTCAATGACATCGGTCCCTAATGTGAAGTGCTATCAACGCTTACACGTTTTGTCTCAGTCCTCGTCCGACAATGCCCTCTGATTATGACATATCATCTCCAATCAGTACACAGTTGAAAGCACTCGGTGTCATCATCATCGCCGCCATCGCCATCTCCAACAAACAAGATGCTCTCTCAATATAACCAAGCAGAGATAAACTGCACCGCGGAGAGGTCAGCCACGGTATTGATTCGACACACGGGAATTGGACCTGCTTCCCCTCTCAGCGAGCTTCCTTCCCACACTCAGGCCGTGGTTTGTCTTCCCTGACCAGGCGACCGAGCGAGCTCGGCTGGACCCACGTGAAATCCTGTAACTTCCGTGAGGTCGTCTTACATAAACGACGGCTGGCAGAAAAAGAAGCGAGGAGTTTTGGCGGGAAATCCGAGTCACTTTTGAAGAAATACTATCCCAGAAGGATAGTCCTAACGGAGCGGACGGCGCGTGCCTTTGTTGTTAGTTTTGTAATACAAAGTCACTGAAATATACGTATCGATCTTCAAAACAAAGAAATAATTCGGTTTTTAGAAATCAAGTAAGGGGAAAAAAACCACATTGAAAAACAAATGGAGCACTGGGCGTTTTGGGTGGTGCCAAGTTGACGCATTAATAGTAATGGTGTTTTTTAATGCGTTTTTTTTGTGTCAAGTATCAAAGCGCCGTTCACTACTACTATCAGTCAATAAGCATTCCTGAAACAGCTCAACTCCTTAGGAGTATGCAGCACCGGTTCCCAAATGGCCGCACAGATTTCTAATCATTTACATCCATCTCTACCTCACGGGTCCCCGTTTACCCATGCAGTTTGGTATGTTGGTTATGGTTTTTCGTTAAAAATGAAACTACAATGTAATACAAAAAAATACATGAATTTTAAAAATATGAGCATGTTTACGCGATTACCCATTTTTACAACAATCGGTTTTTATTGTGAAACGTGGAAACACATAAGGGGCTAAGGGAATAATCGTGGCACTGTGACAGGTTGTGGCTTTGCATGAACGGGCTTTAATTGGGCATTTTGCCATAAAATTCAAAGAATACGTGGGTTTGCTGCTTATTCTTACGTCATTAATATGATATAGGCCTATGTTCGATAGTTATAGTTTTCACTTTGGAAGTGTTTGACAAATTACAGCTGATTTCAAAAACAAAAACAACAAACAACCCAACAAACTTAAGAAAGGGCTTGCTTTAACCGCACATTGCGATTTTTTTTTGTTTTGTTTTTCTTCCATCGGTTTTTTATCCGGTGCGAGTATGATTAAATCCATTTTTTTTTGGTTGGGTGCGAATGTCTGGGATAATTGAGGTCTGGTCTCACAAATCAATTCCCAATTGATTGTAATAACGTCATTACACTATGTATCAGCCGGAACGGGGGGGAAAATAGAGGATCATTCATATTCATTTATGCCCGACTAGGGAGAAACTAGACAGCGGGACATCGTGTGAACGGACAGATGGATTGGTCCAGCACTATTCAAATTCATGTTATTCTGGGCAAAAGGGCATTCGTATGTAAATTTGGGTTTAATTGGCAGAAAGTGTGAAATGCCTAGGTGTGGTGTAAAAACTCTAGGGTTACACCCGGTGGGCAAAACTCCTGGTCGTTTTTTTTTTACGCACCGGAGTTTACCGGGTTGACTTAAGTTGAAGTGTAAACAACACAGCGTTCAGACGGTTAAAATCTGAACTTTTGTTTTTCTCACACAAGGGTGGTGAGAGATGGGAAGCGGTGGAATGTCATTTATTGTCTCGGATGTTCTACGGTTAGAAACCGATGATTTACAGATTCTTGTGTGGGTATAAAATGCCTGACCTTAAAACTTCGTGTATTTGTATCAGTGCGATGTCACTTTCAAACTTGCATGGACGGCAGGAACTACGTCTATTTAGAACGACCAATTCAAATCGAAAACTAATATCCATGTCAAACTAGAGCATTTTAAAACAACTGTCTTTAAATAATAATATTCCGACCACTAAAGTATTCACACTCGCAGAATTGTCGAACATTATTTGAGACCAGTCGGCACCTTTAACCGGGTATCCGTTTCGCAAGGGATTCTATATGAAAGAAGCAGACACGAACCGACCAGCGTGTTGATAGATTAGGAAATGCATGAAATGAGTGTATGACATAACGGTGGTCATGTCCTTCGGTGGGGGAAACGTACGATCGACATGCCGTCATAACACGTCTTGGGGCCGGCTGTTATCGTGTTAGTGACTCCCGCAACCCGGGGCCAAAATTCATGAGTGATTACTCTGCGCCTGTGAGCGGCAACATCCATTCATGTGCACCATTTGATTGAAATTTTGCTCATTTTGTTTTAGAATAATGTACGCAGGGGTGGATATATAGTGCTGCCGCGTTCATTTTTTTTTTTCTTCTTTCCTTTTTGATTGGCATATATTGAGATCCAAGTTGATTAGATTGCGAGTCAAGTTGATTTTCTGATGTCGGTTGAGAAATCCTTTCGATCGCCATTTTGTTTTATCAATTGGCGCAGTCGGCTGTTTGTACTGTGGAGGTTGTTATTATTTTGAGAAGACCTAACAACATTTTGGCCTACTGTTCTTAATAGCTATTGGCAACATTGACCATTTTTTGTTCCTCAGCGGAAGACTGGGTAATGACACAGGAGAGTAAGAGGCAGTGATTTAGGAAGGCGCCCTCTTGGTTCAGAAATGACCATCACAAACACCATGGCTTCGCTTGAGTTGGATTTCAGTCATGAGCAAGTCTTATCTTGTCCCCATTTTCACATCCACTAGGCTCACAATATGACAGATATCGTCTGCCTCAATTGCCAACTCGTCACGGAGGATGCAACATACCCCGCGAGGCGGTCGCCCAAGGGGAAAATCCCAGACAGATAGTACACAGAAGTAACATAAGAGTTGGAGTTTGATGAGCGCTTTGTAGCCCAAAGGGGCTACGCTTGGCTGCACCTCCTGACTTCCAACACCGCAGGGGTGACAAACAGCAGAACGTGTAGCCCCCAGAAAGGATGGGGTCTGGGGAGATTTCAGTTGGGAAATGCTTGTCACAGGCCACACGATTTGAAGGGTTCATTGGCTGCAGGGTGGTGAGAGTAAAATACAGCCACGGCATCGTCCTTAGTACACATCAAAGCAGTGCGAGTTAAGTTTAAATATTAAGCTTATTTAATCTCAGAAATTCAAAATAGTTTTAATAAAAAAAAAACCCAGATTGTATAACCCTTTCTTTCAAAAATAAGCAAGCATTGCAGATCGGTTCGATTACAAAGGAAAATCAAACTTCAAAAGCTTCTGGCTTTTTCTCCACTTGATGATAGATTTTTTCTGTACGATTTCCTTAAAAAAGTATCATTACATTCATAGGAAAAAACATTTGATTTCTTGTCTTTTGTAAATCATAGTCAACACCCTTTTAACAATGTGCGCTGAAGTACAAGCACAAGGAGCTGTTATCAGTGATTGGTGAGTGAAGCCAAAAGAATGGGTCAATTTGATTTTGTTCCCGTGTCAACAATCATAACACTCGCGATGAATCGTTCAGCATTATAAGTATGACAAGGTGGTTTTCGCGGACAACAAATTGTTGCAACGATTTTCTCAAGATCCTCATGCTTGAGCGCCCGTGCACTTTTTCGTTTAACTTCAGGTGCACCGTACACTAGCCTCCGAGAGGTAGCGCGAAAAGCGTATCCTGCTATCGCTTTGTTTCCGGAGTCCAAATGGATTTACGACGGCGGGCAGACGGTCGACGATAAGAGCTTGGCTTGTTTTATTATGTGATAAAAAAAAATAGCAAGGAGATTGAAGGTTTATTTCAGTCAATGGACTGTGAATGGAGGGGGAGTGTGGGACGGCACTACACGCGCGCACACTTGGACACGCTAACTGATCATGCCACGGAGTCAAGGTTAACGTGCAATTAGACGAGAGGGAGAGACCGGGGCGTCAAGACGAGCAGACTGAACAATCAATTTATGCATCGTGGCGTATCGCTGATTTATGACAGCCTCCTGGGTCAAACTGGCGTGTAAAACCAACTCAAGGTTGATGGTAAAACGGTGGGACTAACACAATTTGTGTGTCTTTCGAGGCAATGGGTATATAGATGGGGGCGTGGGGGATACCCGGTGGGAAGAAGGCCCTTTTGTATAATGACAGTTATTGTATTTGGGAGCTCATGCGTCCAGCGTGCGTCTTGGAGACAAATCATAATACAATTTATTCACTTTGCAGTCGTAACAAAACAATTTGATCTCGGCTAATGTAATGTCGGTCTTTTTTCCCCCCCAACGTAACAGCCGGCAGCGGAATTATTATGCTAATTGAAATATCCAGCCCAATTATGAACGATGTCCTTCATTAAAAAAACGATTTTTTGTGACACCCTTTGAATTAGTAAAATGATTCAAAATGAGAAAAATTAGCATTACAATTGGTCCTTCATGGAAAAAAGACAATACTGATAAAGTCACATTTTGTGGCTACAGTGTGAAATCACAGACTTACCTTCAACTAATGACGTAAAGAGCGTAACATTGGCGGCTTTTCTCCTTCCAGCGGGGAGGTTCAAACCGATTTTTTCTAGTCTTTCTCTCAGATATCTTCCACCGTTCTTGGACTTTGCCCTGTGCGGAATAATAGAACAAAAATTTAAAAAAACATGAAACAGTGTCAGATTTGCACTGGCATCGAAGTCAACTGTATTCTTAGAAGAATTGCACAAACTCTGACTGTGCCTGCAGATGGGATGCCAACAGAGGGCGCTTCAAATGTAAACATTCTTAAGAGATGGGATTAAGGATAAGGTGACGAGGACAGGAGCAAATAAGATGAGAATATCAAGGGATATCCGAGAAAGATATGGAGTGGATATATGGAGCGGGAAATATAATGTGACGAGTGAGATAGTTACAAGAGATAAAGGATAAGAAAACAAACTGAAGGAGATGATGACGGCAAGGGGTGAAAACGTGAGCAGGTGTCTTGGGCTATCCAGTCATCCTCCTCGGGAAAATTCGATCAGGACTCTGATGATGCAGGCCGGAGCAAGATGATGAGTCGGTTTCGGAGGGGGTCTACAGGGAGGTAGGGGGGGAAAGAGATACATCAGTAATGTCAACCAAGCTGCGACAGGTGTTTCTGACCGTAGACAGACGGTGGCCGCCGGAAGCATCCCGATCAGATTGACAACAAGTGATGCATCGCCCAACACTAGCTCCCCTCTTCTCCCCTCTCGGCCAATGGTCTTGAGTACACTGTAAAGGTGAAGCTTGACGATTAACGGGATATCATCCAACTTATCAATCATTCTTCCTTTTCTCTGCTTCTTGTTTTTTTTATTATTTTTTTTATTCTTCTTCTTCTTCTCTCGTGTACTTACCCACCTCAAGGGGGTAACGGTTTTATCCTACACTTGAACCCACGGGCCATCAAGTCCAGTGAACACACGAGATCAGGATACGGTATTGTGGATATGGATACCCGTTTGGATTGGTTGATAATCCCGTTTAATTACAAGCACGATGATTTATTTCTGATTGTGGATCGGTGATGGCACAGGATCCAGCAGAGAGAGAGAGAACTGGAAGATTAGACGTGAATATTGAAATACTGCCCTTGCCGAATGGTATACGAGGAAGGGAAGACGAGGTCTAGACTGACATGTGACGGGGGATACTGGAGATGGATGTGATATTGGACCGAGCACAGGGAAAACCTGGAGGAGGGCTGTGACATCAGAGGACGGGTGTCAAAGACGACCCAGGGGACACAGAAGATTATTGAAAGATTGATGGGAAGATGGATAAACAGGAAGACAGCTAGCTTGCGACCGACGAACAGACAAATCAGATGAGCATGGTGCAGTGACAAGTTCAAAAAAGAAGAGACGCGGATTTACACACACCCACACCCCCTAGTCCTTGAGACATACACTGTGTGGACATTCCTTTGTCACCGTGCAGTTAAGAACAAGAAATCTTTTAAACCACCGCCATTTCAACAAGAGAGTGTGTTGAGAACTTGTTTTCGAACGCCTGATCCCTTTAATACAATACTCGGTTTTGAGCTATTCAATGCTATGCAGAAAATACTTCCTTTCTGAAAAAAAGAAAACGAGAATATCTAATTCGTGAATACAGTGTGTGGACTTGTGTAAGTCCACTGAGTGTTTCGAGTTCCATACAGCGTGGACACCTTTTGTTATCAGAGGTCCACTCTTCCTATGTAGCGCTAAACCACACTAACAAACAACCCCGTTGGAGAAACAGATGGGAGTTGTGTTGCGAAATCTGATCAGAACTCAAGTGCCCCCATTTCGTTCCCCGACAGTGCGGTTTTTCTTCGCCAACTGTAACTTTTTGTGTTTGTCTTTTTGCGTACGTTTTGTGCGTATTTTATGAACACCTGCAAAATAACCGCATGACACACGACTGAAGTCTTTTTTCACGACAGACACACACATCTTACTGACTTACTAATAGACTACACAAAACAGTCTAAGTTACTCGAAAGAAATTGTTGGAACAAATATTTCAGGGTCTGTCACACAAAACATGACCTTAGTTCCAAAGGGTTTACTGCTAATTAAGTATGCAAATGGGTTATTACCATACTCGTTAAAACGATCACGTATAAACCTTAGACAAAATTGCATGTCGAAAGAAAGCAAACGCAGTGAAAGTGGACCGACTTTTTGCCGTTGAGTGAGTGGAGGGCAAAGACATTACCCTTCGAAAACATGGCCGACCGTTCACCCTCCCAAAACCGTTTCTGTCCAATATTCAAAGTCCAATTATGAGATGAGAGAAGTGAGGTCCCACAAGACACCCTACCCCGCCAGAGAGTCCCCGAACCAAGAGCTTGATTCATCTCCCGTAGTAATTCAACATGACTTGTGTGATGTTAGATTACAGAAGAAGGGAGAAACACATAATAAGGGACACCATGGTGCGGGTTTGTTCTCTCGCTGCCCGAGAACTAATTCAACAGTTACATGGGCCGGGTCTAATCGCAGGGGGTGTGAGCAATCTAAACGGCTCCCGTCAGCGCTAATTTGGATGAGGCTTTGCACGGACGGAGGCCAAGTGCTTCAATTTAATTCTAATACTCAATTGGCAAAATGCTTACAACGACTGAGCATTGAAAGTCCAGAGGCACGTCAACTCAGAGACAACAGATCTTTTTTATTTTATTTTATCTTCTTGCAAAGCGCCCTCTGTTGGTAGTTTTTTTTGTCTGGTGTCTCATCCGGCCGTTTGATTGTCTTTGGAACATGCTACGAACATGAACAAAAAAACCCAACATTTTTGTAGATAATTGCCGGTCGGAGTGGCTGATCCCATTTTCCTTTCGGATGATTCGTTCCTGACGTCGTGATTAACGATTCTAATTTGCAAAAAGAGGCCGCCTTGACGGCAAGACTACGACATTGCATTCTGGGCCCATCCTCCAAACCACGGAGTGTAAAATTGCAACGGCGATTCTGACTAAAACCAAATCTGAAATAAAAGGGGGAAAATCCAGAACCGTTCGGGAGCCATTGATAACTAACACCTGGCTAGTCGCCATTCCAGTCGTCCTCAAGAATCCTTCAATTACATGGCACGAGAAACAGAGACCCGCACTCAAAGGTCACGAAACAAACGATTGATTAAACGGCTGATTGAAGTGAAGAAAAAAAAAGAAAAAGAAAAAAAAGGAGAGAGACAAAGAACATGCCACTTAGTAACTCTATTTTATACTAAACCTAAATAAATCCCTGTCGTAGTTGGAAACCTACTGAACAGGCAATACTTCATCTTAAACAAGCTGAAATTTAACTACATCAATGTATAGAAGTATATCCATCGTAATTTCGTAAAACATGACAGAGCACATGTTCTCTAATGCTCTGACGCTACACATTTTTGAGTGTTACAACATTTTATCCCTAGAAAAAAAATCCTTACGGAATGCAAGTTCACGCGAAGATGATCGTTTTACCGCATTTTAAAATTTTGTTTGAACAGATATCAAAAAATGTGGCGGTGGTTAACATTTGTGAATTTGTCTTTCGTTGTTAAGCTGTCTGAGACTATTGTAAGGGGGGCTCTCTGCAACGCTGTTGCTTGCGATGCGACGACCGGTTTACGTGTAGATACATACATAGCGCGAATGTAGCCCCGTCATCATCGCGGACGTTGGCCCGTGCGTCGTGCCGCAGTGTTAACGACCCCTCCATAAGCTACCACGTCTTGGACGGTTTGCACCGCTATTTACACAGATGTGGTGCATGACACGAAGACTGGAGTAAGTGACAAAAAAAAACCTACTCCCCAGGCCCCCAGTGAGCTCAAAATTCCTGGCCGGTAGGGGTTCCCTCTGATCGGAGAGCAGCTCCCAACGTCTGATACCATCACTGTCAAAAGACAGTGTCGTGCCTCTCTTTCCTTGACCGGGGAGTTTATATCAAATCTCAGGCAGGGCGGCGTCCCGCTGCTCAGTAATTGGGAGGTGAGGGCATAAAACAAGTGATACAGTGTACGGAGTTGTGGGCACTCCACTCCAACATTCTCGAACTGAATTCCTTGGGTATAAATGGATATTGAATTCAAGATCTGTTTTGTGTAAAGCTCAATGTGATTAAATCAAAACTTCTACGTCCAAGGAAGAAAAAATCAAGGTGACAAGACTCGGTATGACATGAGAAATTGCTCTAAATGTGATTCCCCCCCTCGCATTCTCGCTGTGTTAAAACAAAAAAGGGCATAAAATGCTAACGTCCAACCATGGTCCAACTAACCCTCAGTCCAGAAGTTTGAGAAGCGAGCTACGGGTGAGGTTGTGTGTCATACCACCGAATGGGTTGTTCGCACGATCAAGACATCACCCTAAGATGTGCTCTGAGGGTTGGAATCTTACACTAAAATCATCTACAAAAATGACACAAATATAAACACAAGGGGGTTTACACCCGGCCTGTCCCCCAGATGATGTTATCCAGCGTAGGCAAGTCCACGGGATACCGACATCCATAGATGCAATTATCCGTATCCGCCCTCGAGCGGGGAAACCTTCCACGGTTTTAAAATAAAATGCGTCCCTTAAATAGAAGGCATGTCTGAAACAATACCAGAACAGGTGTACCGCAGTCTGGGTTACGGACCAACAGGTGAAGCTAAATGATGGAAAGGTAGGCCGGATGGCGAGTCCGAGATTTGACAGGTCATACCTGTCGGTCAAGGACCTCTGAGTGACGGTCTATGACGGGATAATTGTGGGGACGCTCTCTCTCTCTCGTGACCGTCACGAGCGTCTGATGTACCCAGTCGTCATTTGGGTGCACTCACTCACCAGGAACCGAAGACTCTTTTCGTTTTCAGAAAGAGGTACCAGTAAACTATCTTGCCAATTTTGCTTCGCAGTGGGGAAGCATTATATAGGCCTACCCATGCAATCACCGTACAGCCATGTTCCTTTGCGTCCATACAATGTTGTGTAACAAAACCGAGGCCAGAAAAACGGGGATGGTTTCAAAATAGCTGTACCTGCATCAGACAAAACTTGCCCAATTAAAAACAAGCACAGAACAGGTTTGAAACCGTAACTGCGAAACCCTGTATCAAGAAAAGAAAACGTGCGTGTGAAAACGTTTCGAGATGTACGTCGCGTAAACTTCATCCAAGACGTCAGGGAACTAGATCTTGACAGTTAGACACCCCCACGTTGGTTACCTAATACCAGAAAAACACACCGTCAACTTCTGATGTGATTTGTGTTACACCACACCCTCAATTATAACCCGAGCCAGACTGTTTGTTCTAAATACTTAACTCGGCATCAATCATCGAACGTGTGTGCATCAGCGCTTCCTCTCTTCGGGTCATTGACCGCAGTACAGCGTCAGCAGTTTGAAACTCCGATGACCGATTGAATAATTGAGCGTGTACAAATGTCAGAGTGACAAATGTATTAAATCAAGATATGTTTTGACAGTCAACTTATACTGAAGGATTTGAAGCTTCTTGGAGAGGTCGTCGGGATCCGATGGGTCAGTTCTAAAACGGTATACAGACCGTATGCGCTGGGGAGTGGTGTCATACTTTAACAAAAAAATAGGACATCATAAAAAATTGACTATGTATTTTCAACTCATGAAGGCGATTTTGTCTTGAGAAAAAAGGTCGTGGATGTAGACACGCATGACATTGTTTAACCACTCCGATTTATTACGGAGGTGTTTCGTGGAATCGCAGTTTTTAACAGATGCATGTTTGTAAAAGACATCGGACTTTGTTAATTATTGTTTGTAACCTTGTACAATGAACCCACGTTGTAGTACAGTGCAACTTCATCATCTGTGACCCCCGTGACCTTATCTATCTCAATCCAATGACGGCAGAATACATTTCAAAAGAAAGGGTAATAAGGGCTTCATGAAATGTTTTTGTATTTGGAGGCAACTCATTCAAGATCAAAGAATATTGAAGCTTGCTTTGCGCATGCAAATCTCTACGCTGGGACGCTCTTTTATTTAACGCAACGCGGAATATAGAGGAACACCGTACACTCCAAACAAAGACCTCTTCACTTCAGGGTGATCTTGGACATGCTTCTAATACCCTTCAATGGTTACAACAGCTTAATATTGTCGTTTAGCAAAGGGGTACAGACTCTTTTATACTTCCAGCCTCGCTGTGGTATCGTGTACTGAGTACTATGGAGGACACAAAATGGCTATGAACGTGATGAATCAAAGGTCTGTACTGCAAGGTCCTTGCTCTTTATTTCGCACAAAACCTCTCCCGGTGGACCTTGTAATGCGAGCCGCACCTTCAGCGGGACAAGGGTGGCACGGCTCCACAATTCTTAACTAACTATGGCAGAACGAAATCACTTGCTGAGTGAGTCCTAATCAACCAGTCCCTCACTGGCCCGTAGACGCCCACTCGGGACGCCTCCTCGTGTATCGCGATGGCGAAGGCCAAGTTCGTTGGAATTCCTTGAGAGGAGACTAGAGCAGCTCGCAGGCTGGGATCCCGCCATGCATAAATACTTCCAGGTGTTATTATTGGAACTGACTAGGAAGATTGCCTGACCTCGAATGACCTCGAAACACGGATTGAGAGCAAGCTTTCATTTGGAACTGCTAAAAGATTGAGATTTGCCCGAAATGAAAATATCTGTCTGATGATGACACGCTGATTTAGGGTGGGTTTTTTTGCGAAGCAATTTTCTTTGAACAAAGTCTACATACTAGAAATGATGTACGAAGGCTTTGTGGTATTTAATTGAATAATGACATTTCAAGTGATGGTAAATTATGTCTGTGTTTTGCGGTCAACGGGTTAGCAACGCTGTACCGCAAGTTAGACCGGCTTAGACCATGGAGCTTAGACCTATGACTTCCTCGTCGGGAAAAATTGAAGTTACGGTCCGCGCAAATCAGACCGATAAAGCGTGTAGAAATTAATCACAAGTGTTGACTGGTTAAAACTTGACGTGTCTGGTGGCTGACCCGTGCACGAGGAAATCATCTTCAACCGATGAGGGAAGTATCCGGAGACCGGACTACTCGCAATCATAACTGAAGTTAAGTTGATGTCACTAAACGAACAATTACTATTTACCAAGAAAAATAAAGCAACAGCTACGAATATTTCTTTCTACCCCAACTTCATTCAGATATGTTACATCATAGAGAAAGGACCACAATATGGAGATACCCAATCGCAAAAACACAACTGGTACTAATTACTGGCGTTGTGAAATCTCAAACAAACAATTAACTCACTGATTGACATAAGGGCATGACCTACTTTCTAGCTGGGTCATTGTGGCGTGCTGGCCTCGTGAATCACGTAAAATGCGAAGGGCACCAGACGGAGAACAATGGCAGAGTAGGACAGGCCCGTCAAAACAAACCGTTAAATTCAATTTAACAAAAATGAGACAACTCCGACCCATCGCTGTCATTGCAGAGCATTTCCTTCCCGCCAATTATTCGATTATAAAAGACAAAAGTGTTTGCTACGAAGTGACACATAGGCCTTAGCCTTAATCGTGACCTTTCTGCGAACTCTTGACAATTTGCAGGGATATCCATCTAACATTTTATTCAAATTTAAATGAAAAAGCAAGCTGCAGTAGCTGGGCCAGTCCATTTCGAAAGCAGTTTCTCCTGAAAATTATCGCATTTGTTACAATCACCTTGATATGGCATTATACCACAACACTAATCGCGTCAGTTACTGTCCAAAAACACCAAATAAATCGAAAGAAAATGGTACGTGTGAACACACCAGTCAGGAAGTAAACGATTGTGGCACTGCGCATACGCTTAATGCTAACCTAACACACTTCTATCCGAAATACCGCCAGATCACGTATCATCTGCGTGGACTCGCGAGACTCCAGCAGAACAAGTACAATGGAACGCATAACATTTGATTGACTCCACCAGCGGGTAGGCAAATAAAATTATCTAGTCCCAACGGCACCCATAAAATAAATCAAGTCCTGCTCGTGAAAAAAAAAATGACAGTGGACAGTGAGGCTCAGATTCTTCTACCACGCAGGTCACGACCTCACGGATATACCGAGCATTGATGGGAACTCGATTTAGTAAAAACAGGGGGCATCTTCAACGCATCAATACCCATAAAGCGACCGTACACACATTGGTCCTGGAAGGGACCGGGGCATCCGGAGAGCCTCCAGACAAAAAAAAAATAAAATAACTGCAGCCGTTTCAACAAAAATATCCCGGCTGAAATGAAATTAGATGGAGTTGTTGGTCTGTCCACGGGTAAATAGATGTGTGATTGGAATCAAGGCGGAGAGAGACTAGACAATGGGGGAAAGGTGATTTAACAGTTGTCCAGTGGCCACAGTGACATAAAATTTAAGATAATTCTTGGATGTGTAATGTTCAGCAGTAAGCTTGCCTCCTCTTGGCCAGATTTCACGGCTCTGGTTTATACTGCGGAATTCTGTGCATACATCACATACAATAATGTGCTTCTATAACACAGGTCGCCACAAAGCCAAGGAAGAATTCTGCGATTCGTTTTATATAGTCTGATAAATCGCTGAGTAAAAGTGGATTCAGATTGTGAGGGTTTGGAGTGCAGAAATACGAACGAGTAGACACCAGTAAATAAAAACTGTACAGATGTGGACACCGTTATTGTTATAAAATTGTGTGATTACGGACCGACAGAATCGACCGGTGTCTCCTTTTGTCCGATACTGCAGGTCAAACCAAATCGCCTTGCGATGGGAAAAGTGTGTCTTAACAATCACCCACGACGAAAAGGTACTTTCCACATCTTGCCTTCGATTTGTTCAGTATTCCCCCCACAGAAACTCAACCCAGAAAGTATGGGGCGGGTGTGTTAACTAACGCGTATTGGGTGACAGGGCATGACCGACTCGGGCTGGAGGTGAAGTTTAAAGTCTCCGTGGGGGGGGGGGGGCGTCCTTCCCCCGGGGTACAAAAGGCAAGACCTCCCTGGAGGGTTGGGTATGGGACCCACTCAGGGTTCCCGGGGGGTTCTGTAGTTGGGAGGCTATTTTGGTGTTGTTACCCTTGTCATGGTGAACAGCTAATCTGTAGGAAACTGCAGTGAAGCTTCCGTCATCAGGGAGTGAGCTAGGTTTGTCTACTATTCTCGGTTTCTCATGCCAACCTTTTTATCGAGGTTTGTAATTACCCAACACAGCCCGAAAATATATATGATAAAAAGGTGAACGTGCTTAACATTGCAAAACTCAGTACTAGAGCTGGGAACTTTTTAAGAGAACAGTGTCAAAAAATGTATAAATCTCCAAGTATAGATTTTGTTTCAGGCTCCTCGAGATTGTATGTGGCATATATACTATTATACAATACAATACTATACAGTGGAAGAGGAAAAAATGTGTTTTTCATTGTGAAATTGTTCTGTTGCAATATTGTTATCATAATGCGTGCCTTCTTTTTGTACAAGCCGATCGTGCTCCGTGTGTGAGTTAGGATCGTTACCAGCCACACCAAATCGACTGCCTTGGTTCTGATTGGTGTTGAATAATATTACCGAAATTGCAGGTCAGTGCGGAGTCACTGTGATCTTCATTCTGGGATTAAATAACACACACACACATACCAACCCACACCGTCACTGATAGCATTGCTCCTGACTGGTACCCTTCTAATGTTTACAAAGCAGATAAACGAGTTACAGAAATATTTACCGTTTACCAGCTTTTTAGATGAAATTTACTCTCATGTTTTGTTATCCTGGGTGAAACTGAATACGCTGAGATGAGTTCCTCGCTAAAATTCAATTTTCTTGCCCCCTCCCCCCCCCGTCTTCCAATCATTTTGATCAGAGAGAATTATTCTTTGAAAAAAAAAGTGTACGTCAAGGAACAAGTCACATTTCTATCCAATTATAGTATCCAATAACTGGCAATGTGAGATGAAAGAGATGGACTCGAAACATGCTTAGTGTAGGTGTTGTGAGCAATCGTCTCGCTAACTGGAGACCCAAGCTCAGCTCCATTAGGCATACGAGGCAAATTTAAGTATTGTATGATAAGTTAAAATAACACACGGCACAAGTTATCATAATATTCGGAGCCGATAGTCGAGGCATGACACACATGAAATAATGTTGACAGTATGTTTCAAATGTCTTATTAGTACACGCTATTAATAACTTGCGCCCGTGTGTAACACAAAGAGTGATATATACCTTCAAATTATATATACCTTCAAATTACATATACTTCCAAGTCCATTGCTCTTCACTATTCTAATGTATATTATTATTATTAAGGCATATCCAAATGTTTCAAACTTCTTCTTTTTTCAAAATGGCCTTTAAATTCTTATCTTAGTGATATCTGCACCGAACAGAGTGATATGCATGCACGTGATATATGTGTCAGAGTATCTGTGCTAAACACAGTATAAATTCAATACTATTTCCGAGATATTTCTCCCCCTTTTTTTTGTTATGGAGGTATACAGGGTATTTCTGGGAGAGGTTAAACCAGGTTACGGTTTGGCAGGCCCTCCCGTTGATTCTGCATGAACCCCTCGGGGCGATCCGAGGGCTGTCACCCCGGCATTCCGAGCCACGAATTGCGATACCAACATTTGGAACAGGCTACTGCATTGTCAGACAGCCGTGTAAAAAAACCAGGTTGTGTTTGTTTGTGTTGAACTTGGCATTAGGTCTGTACTGAACTTGTAGAGAAAGCGCTCAGTGTTTTAGAAATCCGAACTCAGAAAATACCCCCCCCCCCCCCCCGAAATAAAGTAGTAATGAACTTGACACGAAGGCTATTCCAAACTGCGGAGACTAAAGGCAATTATTGATCAAACTGAGCGTTTGAGTAAATTTCTTGTACATTGCAAATATTCTATACTCGAAGAGTAGCAACTCGTAGTTGCGTTCCTTATGTAAAGAATTTAAAGCCAAACTTTGGGGAGAAAAAAACATTTTTTTTCTTATTTGAGAGGGAGACAGTTGCCCAGAATATTTATCAAAACCGTTTGTTGTTTGTGATGAAACTGGTTTAAGGAATGTTGACAGAATTTATGCATTTGTAATTGTATTTATTAACAGTGTGTTTGTTTGGTTATATTTTTTTTTACAAGGGGATGGGCTGGGGGTATAAGTCCTTCTTTGGGGCCTACCAAGACAACATCACAGAATATGATTTTTTTTTTGGGTGCTAATATTACAAATATTCACATCAATCAATTTAAAGATTACTAGGCTTCACTTCACACACCATTGTGTGCTTTTTGGTGAAAATCTACTTTATCGTCAGATTGTCAGTTAATACAGTCGTGCATTTCTCTCCTGCAGTTTTGCACATTACTGCTATGGCATTCCTTTGACAGGGTATTGGCGTTCCTGATGAATAATTTAGATTGATTTATTGTTATGGTTTTTTCTTTTTCATTAATCAAAATTCCCAAACACATTCTTCAGGCATGCATCAAAAGAAGAAGAAAAAAAAGTTGGGTCATTTATTTTAATCCCCAATATAAACACTTATTTAATACCCAGATTAGTACGGGTGAATGACAAAAATAAAACCAAGCAAGTGTGTAAAATCTACGAATTGAAAAACATCTTTTCATTCCCCCCCCCCCCTTTATGGTATAGAAGGCCGTGCTTTGGGTTATATCAACGAATTAATCATCGCCACGATCAACTAGTTATCTTTAATCGCTATTCTGACCTCCGTTTATTTGCCCAAATTGACTCCCTGGTCGTGAAGATATACCTTTTGATCGCACCAAGGCCGTAATTGATTAAGACCCCCTCTTTGTGGGTTTTTTTTTCTACCCGCAAAAGTGTGGAAGTTTACGCTGGAAAGTTTTGATCAGCCGGTTATTGTCAGAATTTTCTTTTCTTTTTTTTTTAAAGCCCGCATTCCAGACTATCCAGCCGTCACGATGTGCTCATTGCATGGGAGGGAAGACACGTTTTATGACAGTGCAATCGTGTGGGCCCCAAAGCTGGCCGGCTCAATGAGTACAATTTGACTCCAGCAGAAGAATGGCTCTTGAAAACTGACAGATATGAGTCTGCAAACAAACAGCCAATTCGTCAAGAATGAGAAATAAAAACAACGCCGTCTCCCTTAAAAGTTATTGACATATCCACCCCGCACCCAATTGGCACAAGGAAGGTAATTGCGACACATATGACACCTATAATGAGGGTTAATTTCAGCCATGCTCTCCTTCAGACAATGAAGGGAAATTTTCAAAGTCCTCGCCTGGTGTAATTTCGAGAAAGAAAAAAAATGGGTATCAACACAAGGCTGGGCCAACCTCTACAAAGCCTCGGACAAAACACCGACCCAACAAACTGACCGACCTTGGCGTGCACATGCCCCTATTCAAAAGCTTCAAATTTGCTCCAGCAACACAGTGGACTAATATAGAGCGCTCCCTAATGAAGTCGAGGAAATTCTCTGTAATTTGGGAGTCCGGTTGTTGTTTGGAACTTGCTGACAGATGGAGGCAAAGAAGAAGAAGGAAAAAAAAAAGAAAATTGAGAAACCTTCGAAATGATAGACTTGAGCAGAGACTAATAAGCCCTACTTATTGTTACGATGACATAATCCACCGTCGTGGAATAACAAACCTGCCAATCAAAACTTCCAACCAATCAACACGGCGGAGCGATCCCTGCTCCTATGATTGCACCACGCACCACCACCCAATCAGAGAACAACCCGGTCCCGGAGAATCCCTGCTTCTTAATGCAGCGGCAGCCGATTTAGGTGTCATTGACCTATGACGTATCACTATCTCAGCGAGGCCAGCCGTGACAAGTTCAAGTCGGTAATGACAGACATGCAGTCCGTACTGGTCTCACTTTCCCCCTCTGTTTGAGCATCTCTAGGGGTCTGGTAACAGAGAGCATCTTACGGGCTTAGCCCTGATATTTGCCCGTACCCCGAGGCTGTTGGATCCTCAGGAGGGGCGAGAGAATTTGGGAGGAATTGGTAGAAGGAGGTCGGCAGCTCCATGAAAAAAAAAAAACCCTGAATGTGTACAAACAAAGGGGTTGAGGAAAACCAACGTTTGCCTACAGCTATCTCGTTTCCCGTGAAGAAAGAACCGTGCAAAAACGAAAAGGAAATTTGTACCAAAAAAATGAAAATGTGAAAATTTTTTAACAGAAGTAAAATGTGTTTCCAAGTGGGTCCATTTGAGGAAAATCAAGTCCAATACGTTGATGTAATAATACACAACCTTGAATTCGGTACACTAAAAGAGTTATAAAGTTTGCCTTTTTGGTTTGTACCGCACTTTTACAGAGACACTGTGGTGATAATCCAAATATTTCTAGCCGCATTGAGAACAGCAGAGAGTGGAACCGACAGCTTTAAAAATGCTGAACACTTTAGGTGCAAGGAAGCAGTTTCTATAACACGACGCGTAATAATCTCTAAATTATGATCAGATTTCACAAATCGACACACGGTGCTTTGTCGTTGGAATTGAGAAAAACGACTGCACTCGTACACCTCCACAGCGACAAATACATATTTTACCCGGATATCACGTCCACCAGTGACTATTAATAATACAATATGGCTGCGTGGTGCGACAGGTGGGGGCCTTTTGTCATCATTTTCACGCTGAGAGCGACTCGCTTCATCATGTATAGATGTGTCGCATCCTGCCATTGCCCCGAAAACCCTGAAAAAGGCTTACTGTTAATTTCCGACTCTGCGGCGTCAAGACGGAGCTGACACAAGCCAGTCCCCCCCATTGACAACACTGTACTCCCCAACAGTAACAACTCACTGCATTAGCGGTAAAGACCGCCCTGCCTCCCCCAATAACTAGAGAAAATAAGAACATGGCAGGACGAAATTATCAACATTTATAGACCCTGCGTGCGAATTTATATTGCGCTGTGTTAAAGGTAAAATATAGCATTGGTAAATCTGACAGGGCAGTGTTCTTACTTTGCGTGGTACAATATATACAGGTTCATGGACAAAAACAAACTGTGAAAATTTGGGCCCAATCCGTCGTCCGAGTCAGGAGAAGATAGTGGGAAACCGTGCACACTTTTCAGCATGTGAACACATTGATCTTAATTTCGACTGTTACAACCGAAATTAAAATCGGTGTCTTCAGACAGAAATACTTCTATGGAAGATTGCTACTGATATATGAACCTACGTTATCAGTAAGCTTTCGGACTAATACTAATAAAAAACTTTTTTGGATAGATACCAATAATGTATTGTACCTTCATAGAGAAACTTTTGCAGGAACAAAAAAAAAAATCAAAAAAAAAACAAACAAAACAAAACACCCCCGAAAAAACCCCCAAAAACAAACACACACACACACACACACAAAATAAAAAATAAATAAATAAAAACATAAAAAACAGTAAATAAAAAAAAACCGCATACGTGGTCCCCCCCCCCAAAAAAAGGGCACCTATTTCAACATTCAAAAGAAAGTTATAAATGAATTATATTTTAACCTTCCAAAAACAATGTAGTAATAACATCCCTTTATCTAATCAGATCTTGACAAGCGGAAGTAGGTTGTCATGCTCCTCCGTTACTTATTCTCAATCCCGCTGCAACGCTTTCTGTGTCCGGGTTTGTTTAATTGTTAAAAAAAAAAACGTAATCAAGTAACACCTGTTGCCGATATGCCATTTGATTCTTCAATAGAAAAAAAAACAACAACAACACACTCACACACAAAAAACAACCTCCCCCAAAAAACAACAACATGTGGTGTAGTTGTGGTGGAATAAACTAGAAGCATTGTAAATTATTAAGCAACTGATCGAATTATTATAATTTTGTATCACTGTGCAAAAACATGACTTGTGTGTGGCCTCGTGGAATGGAAAAGCAAGGTGGTGTCAGTCCACTAAAATATTGTGAACAAATGGCATATTAAGAATGCGAGGTTACAGTGTTTGATAATCCAGGATTCGAGAAAGAGACAAATATTACAAAGGAATGAAATAAATAATAACATGAAGGTTACATCAGTTGGTTGCTTTAAAAACGAGTTCATTCGAGCTAATTACTAGGAGGTCGTGAGGTGTATAGTGGCTTGGGAATCAGTAGAAATACACAAATTTACAATTTTAAAGAGAAAGGTATTTGTTCTGTTTAGAGGAAACTTGTTCGCCTTCTCCACAATGTCATGAAACTTTGGTGGCCACGTCTTTTGAGGGTGTGTGAATCAACATAGGATGGTTTATGTATTGCCAGTTTATTTGTTCGTCTTCAGTTCGGGCTTATTCTATTTCGATTGTGACGATCAAAATAAGCAACGCTGAATAAGGGGTTCTCCTAATTCCATTCCTCGAAATAATATGTCAGACGGGGTCATTTCTCTGGAGAATTGGTAAGAGTATTTTATTCAATTCATTTAGTGATGTAGCCTATCTAATTATTGATTGATTGATTGATTGATTGATTGATTGATTTCAGTATAAAACACATAACACGGTCGGTAGCATCACCGAGCAATACTAGCAAGACATGCATATGCAATATAACAGCTTAAGTAATTCAAGACAAAGTCACAAATCCTGACCAGTCGGACTTTAGATTATCAGTGACGTGTCCTGTTGAAAATGTTTTCTTTCCAAAAAATACCAGCCTTGTACGATTGCAAACGAAACAAGAGATACCTGCGGTTACTGCGATATATTTTTTGTGAAAGGTTTAATATCATTTGAATTCACAGGTTGCCGATTGCGTAATTATTTAATAACTTTGTACCTAAGATAAATCATATAATCACTAAATATACAAAATAGTTTTGTTTGGAGAATGCAACCTCGTTCCCAAAGAAATACCGTGCAGTGTTTTAGTTGTGTTCATTCTGCGGCGAACTAGTTTTGCATCCTTTTGTTTCGCAGCAATCTTTTAAAAATAATCAAGCATTTCATATAAAAAAAGGGAAAAAAAGAACCACGAAGTAGTTTTCGAAATCTTACGCTGACACCTGCTCAAATGAGGAACAGTGCACGGTGTCTTCTCTCCTGGACAAAATTTGACCCACTCTTTTGTAAATATTTAATATCACCGTCGTATCATTTACCCCTTGTCTTAGTATTAATAAAATTGAAATCGCAGTTGGCCGTTTGTAGGTTTTATTATTTATGGATCCCCTCTCTATTAAAAAAAACATTGTGAAAGGAAATAATATATATTATAATGTTACAAAGTTGTCCCCGGGCGCAGAACGTCCACAAATGCAGGTGATTTCGCATTTCACATTAATTACCTTCCGAACACGAAACCTCTGGTTGCAAAAAAAATCCTATAAAGTTATTATACACACCAAGTTTGTGCAATAAAGTTTATAATATTGTCCCTTTTTCAAAATAGAGCGATAGTGTATCCATTTTTTGTTCCATTATTCAGTATTTTATGGAACTAGATTCATGTGGTGTGTATTGCTTCGTAACTTCGACATGACCAATGCTTAGCCTAAGGGTCTTTATTCTGTGTTGCCAAATGACAAAGGAAGCTTTGACAATACCCGAAGCTCGGGGGACACTTTTGTAATTTTTACCCTGAATTAAAAGCGTTCATTGATGTCGTCAGTGATCCCCAGAAAAGTCAGTGTTCGGTAAGAGCTGAGTAAACTTACAAATACATGATTAAGATGATCGCTTGGAAATTGCATAAATCACATCAGAAGAAGGTAAATTATTTCTAAGGGAACAGTCAAATTCCACGGGGCCACATTGTTGTCATAATTCAAGGTGTGCACGAAAGTTCCCAAACGGCTGTCGCATAACACGGCTCTTCCGATTAAACAAACGTACATGGGGGGGGGGGGGGGGGGGGTCATAAAAGACGTATTTTTGTGAGTGTGCCATCAGAAATGACCCACTTTTTCTTGATTATTATGGGTTGTATACATGACACGACATTATACATACTCATAACTTTTCTTATGATTCTTGAACAAGAGCTGTGGTGATTGTTGAAAGGGTGTGCTGTGCGCAACATTGGTAAGACCGAAATAATTTTTTGGTGTGTACAGATTTGCACATAACTTAAAGGTGGCCATGGTGGAAAACCTCCCTTGAAATATTTTTGCATGAAATGCTATAGTCTTTGAGAATTGAGTAAAACAAGTAGTTTTGATCTCGCAAGACCAAAACTATGTGTTCTATAACAGTGAAACATGTCCGATTTTTTGTTCACTGTTTCACGTGACTCCAATGATCGAGTGGGTCACACAAAGTGCAGATACTGGTTTTTGACATTTTGCCAATGTTGTCCATGGGCTTTCAATGCTGAATGGCATCTTAAAAAGTAGAACGAGAGGGAGCA
Organism: Marthasterias glacialis; assembly: GCA_911728455.2. Classification (NCBI taxonomy): domain Eukaryota; kingdom Metazoa; phylum Echinodermata; class Asteroidea; order Forcipulatida; family Asteriidae; genus Marthasterias; species Marthasterias glacialis. The sequence goes on along the minus strand of OU452234.1, from coordinate 16,682,684 downwards.
AGTTTTCTCCAGAAAAATGTACACAAAATGTACCCTGGACATTTCTGTGGACGGTCCGAGTTTCCTTTTCCTGGGGACGTTATTATCTCGATCCTTACATTATAAGAATGGACCTACGTACTTCACTAACATCGGAATAAAGGTGAATACAACCTTTAAGATATGCAAACACAAAGTGACACCATTCCCAATGGTGGATATCGCATGTAAAATGATAAATATGCCGTCAAATTGTTCACTACGCGCCGACGACACTCTTAATAACTCGAGCACTGATTGGCTGAATTGGATTTTCATGGGGGCCGCCATTTTGAGTTAGCGTTTTGATGGATGGTGTAGAGGGATACACAACAAACGATTACGGTTCGGCCGTGTGGATAAATATATGCACAGTGCTAAATAATAATGGAGTTGATGTCACTTCCAAAGCTTGTGTCTGATTTTGATAAATAAACGTTCACCGGTTCACACCGTAGGCCACTCTATTCATCAGTTTTTGACAGCTTGCAAGTCTGCAACACGCCGGGTACATTCAATTTGACGTGGATAAAATCGGATGCGCGAAATGCTTTGACTTCTCCAGGAGATGATCATTCAACTAGGAGGGTCGACACGGCAACCGGGGTAACTTTGCTGTATTTTTTTTTCTTTCTTTCTTTTTTTATTATTTTAGGATCGATCGATTGCAATGAAAGGTTCTAGAGGCAGTTCACCACTCTCACACCGTCACCCTTTGAACCTGACAAAGTCTAGAATTTTGTTGCAGGGGCTTACTATATCAAAGGGTGTGGGTGCATTTTAAGGAGTACCCATCAACAAACCATATTTTTGTGCTAAAATGGTAAGGTAAAAGCGGGAAAGGGGGTTGATTTTCAGAGGTATTCCAGTGACGCGAAAAAAGTCTCCTGAATCTAGGACCAAACTGCTTTGCCGCCCTCCAAATCCAACTGTCATCCCAAGATGCCTGGGAGTGATACTACCCACGATCATGTTTTCAACTGTCATGTGGTTAATTCCAGGTCACCTAGGAGTTAGAACGCGGTAGCATTCAATCAAGGAAAGAGGAAGTCAAGCAACACGACCAGGAACAATCCAATTGTAGCTGGCCAGAATCCCACCGTTGAGACATTAAACTATACTACCTTCAGAATCCTAACCACCCCTAGGGCGTTTCCACTGCCCACAATACTTCCACTGAGTCACTAGAAGACATTATGTCGTGTGTCTCTTTAATAAAAAAACACACTCGATCAAATTGCCATCAAAACTCTATCAAATTCCCTCGTTTTGTTTCAAGAAAAAAAGTCACAAACTAAGAGGGTTATCAGGCATTAAGTGAGAATAGAAGCAGTCGGTAGAGGGCGCTTCTGTCCTCCTTGGCTGCATGTATGAATGCTAACATTTCAGACAGGTGATGTTGCCGGTCGTTTGATGAACTTAACTGCGCATAGTTTGTCAACAACTTATCCGGATGATGTTTTGAATACATCAACAAATTCAATAAGTTGATAGACTTCTGTGAAATTTCAAATATTTCAGGAGAAACGCATGACAAACAAGGTCTTTTCAGAGTGGAGTTTTTCACGTGACTGGACCAAAATGGTGTACCACTTAAACAAGACGGTTTGTATTATCGTGCACCACGCCCAACTACACATTTGGAGACAATCAGTTCTTGATGAATAGCCCTATTAGCTAATGTCAGTCAAGATTGACATTTCCCGTCCTGCAGGGGCAGCGAGGCTGTCGACATCGAATCATTTCACTCTGACCTCGGTCAAAGGTTGTGACCCTTTTTTCAAGTACACGCACATCAATATGTTTCATTGGTCCCTGCCAAAAGTGCACCCCGATTAAAATGACACGACGTGAAGACACACTCTTGTAACAGCAAGGGGTCCTCTGCTTCTGAAACAGCTTTTTGTAGGATAAATATTTGGAAAAGAAAATGGTTGTTTTCTGTTTACAAATAAGGCGTGATCGCAAGAGATTCGCAATCTGACAGTTTACTACAGTTGATATTGTGTCGTACCAATTGTCAGTAGACGTGAGTGTTCCGGTTGATACACAGTGCGCGATAAAACGGCCCACAAACGTTCGGTTTCTTTTCAACTTAACAGATCGGAATAAGCCGTGCATAATACTCCGATAAGCTAGAAGCCATGATTTAGTGTTCACTCGAAAACAGGACTATCTAATTTGATGAAAGTTGGGAAACTAGAGAATGTGGGTGATTGTACTAAAATCAAATAAAAACCAAACAAAGCAAAACCTCAAGAATGTAATGGTTGAACTGCTGTGTGAAGTGACAGGAGAAAACCGTCGAAAGATTTCACAATAGGCGCCAAACTGCCTGGCCATTTTCCGAAAACAACAACAACAGCAATGTTCAAACTACCATCAACAAACGCTGGGACTTTTCAAAACAATAGTTTAAGATAAAATGTAGGATTGGTAAAACTGACAGTAAAGTGTTCTTACTTTGTGTGATTCAATATATACATGGAAAAAAAAATTGTGACGATTTGGGCTCAATCAGTCATCTAAGCCAAGAGAAAATAGTGGAAAACCCTGCACACTTTTCCTTCAGCATGTTAACACATTGTCCTTAATTTCGATTGTTACAATCGAAATTAAAAACGGGTTCCTTCAGATTCTATTTTCTCGACTTTTGCAGTACTTCAGACACAAATATTTATGTGGAACATTTGTACTGGTGTATTTTCATAATCAGTAACCTTTCCGATTGATATTAATAAAAACATTTTTTGATGGAAACCAGTTCTGTGTTGAACCTTTAATTAGCTCCATGGCTAATGATCTATGAAAAAAAAACCATGAAAATGTTCTGCTTATTTTTCGTCATTAGATCATGTGAAACAAGTTCAAATAAACAATGGTGTGTGTAGAGTGGTTCTTCATTGAGATGCCACAAAAGGCAATGTGTGAGGAGGCTTTGACTCGAAGGGAAAAGAGAACTATAACGCTGAAAGAACAGGGGTACGTTTTGGCGCCGCTTCTGAAAAGCAGCGTGACGAGCACAGTGTGTAAGGGTTGATGTGGGTCACGGACGCTCATATGCCTCCTCATGTATGAATGATAGATTGATAAGAGGCAGGGATAAGACCAGACAAGTCCAATAAAAACGTCATTGTGGCCGCAACGTATATTAACCGCTCTTATGGAATCAAACCCACACAATTTGAAAAGGTTTTTTTTTGTGGGGCAGAGACTTTAGAGGCCGTTGGACAAAGAAACCTAAGAGACTGACAAAATTAATGTAGAATTATTGTTCTGTCTAACACTAACTCCCCCTCTCTCTGTAGCCCAAATGGGGGGAAAAAAAGTCAGATTCTCCGGTTAAGTCCAACATGCTTGCTAAGCCGTCTCGGAAGAGCGGGTTGATCCTCGGCATGATTGTTGACTTAACTGAAAAGTTAAAGGAAGCGTGACCAGCGCTATGAATAGACAGTGGGGCTTGCATACACATTTCGACGTGGCCTAGATTTGACACAAGAGATCCCTGGCTTTCCCTCCCCCATTTTCTTTTCTCCCAAGGTACTAAGCATCAGTTGATAGGCCATCAAACAGATAATAAAGAATTCGCACTTTTAGTAACTGTAGTTATTTTTTTTCTTCCCTGAATGCTTTTGACTGAGCGTGGGATGATACCATACCCCAGATGGCCTTTGTTGCACTCTGCACCTGGATCGCACACATAAAGAACGTGCTTTAGTTCATGATCACCTTTTATCAACGCGGGCCTCAAATCACATTAGCAACCTGTTTTAATAAATAGCCTTTGATTAGGAAGGGAATGCGTACTTAAAGAGTGACCTCTGACCTCGGATTCTGCCACAAATACTCGGCGTATTGCTTACACCATAGAGAAAGGCTGAGACTGTGCAGTAAAATGAAAGAAGCTACCATCTGTATGGATTTCAATACGTGTGTGATCAGCGCAAACATCTCGTATCCATTGCAACAAAGTCCTGTCTGCTGATACGTTATTTCCATGCGAAGTATGTTCGCCAATGTTCCTCTATGGAGTTAACTCATCGCTTCTTATGTACAATCTACCACTATATTTTGGCACTATCACCTCCACCACGGGCATAATTATAGTATACCTCTGTACAGTAGAACTATTGCTCTATTGCAAGTTTCAATTCAGATGTTTAAAAGTTTATTTTTCTGTCGGTATTATTTTGAAGATGCATTTTGACTGTATGTATTCATTCGTAAATTGGAGAGGGCATAGTTTAAAATGTATGTATATATATATATATATATATATTTAAATGTGTTAATATGTATATATACATATTTGTATATATATATTTGTTATATTTGTATGCATTGTATACACTGGAAAAACCAATTTGCATGTTTCTAGCGTGACAATAAATGTTTTTAAATATTTCAAATCTTTAAATCTGAAATCTTAAACATTATACAGGATACACCATTTAATGCAATTTAAACGGCCTTGTAGGGATATACAATCATTGAAGACGTAATCAAATCAGCAAGCCTTTGTGCGATATGTGTCAGTGTGAATTAAACCAAAGAGTCAAGACAAAACATTATTGTCAAGTTGTCATAGGGTTTCTGATGCCACGAAGGGAGAGCGTGCATTGATGCAGGAGTCCCCCGTGATACCGATACCGAGGCGCAGACCGCCAGGCAGCACGCGGATCTTTTATACCGCATTAATTGGCGGCACGGGTTCAACTTGAAACCACACAAAATATTGACTGTATAAACAACTGTGCGCAAAGGGGCTGTCAGAAAATTATTCTTCGCAGTGAGAAAAGGGAAGAAAATCTCATTCAATCCGATACAGAACTTTGGTAAACGAATACTAAACGGTGGCGAGCTACACTCGATTAGATATGAATATCATATAGTCGTTTTGTGATCAGTTTCAGATCGAATATAAAAAAAATGCACGAGAACAATGGGTGAGAACTGATGAAAATATATCGAGATGAAGTCTCGTTGACGTTCATAGTTTTGACTGAAGAGAAAGTTGTATTTTGAAGTATTATTGCTATTATTATGAACTCTGTCTGGGTATTCACGGTGTGACCCATTCAATCAAAAGGTTGTTTTGCCAAGGGGACGTCAGAGTCGAATAACACAAGGAAAAAAAAACATGTGAAAAAATGGGTTTATATGTTGAGCAGAACATACAATCCAAAAATTAGTGCTAATACAAATAGTGGTAAAGACAAAAATGTGCCCGTTCTTGGGTAGAAAATGTACATGTGCTGTCAACAACACGTCACTACAGGGGCTGGGTTTGAGACCACCGTCATTCTGGGCTCGCAGTGGGTTAACCAAAACCAGGTGAAGGGGACGGGGCGACCCCGGGAGTCAAGCTGCGTCAACTCGACACGTTTAGCGTGATGAGATGTCTAATGATAAGACCACAGTATTGACGTCCATCAATGAACAATCTGCTCCGATTTGCCATAGAAATACACGGCACCAGATCGAAGCTAATGCAGAAAATACTCTGGTACTACTTGTGCATGTGTAAAGGATAGTCATCTTGAGTGTGACATACCAAACCAATGTGATAAAGTGAGGCAGGAAGTAAGGGAAGCAGTCTGGTCACTGATCCTAGTACTGGGCATCAACACTATACGTAGTTGGTGTGGAATAAGACAAACATGGTAGCATCACCGAGGTCTGACAACCAACGACAACCCAAACACCGATCTCAGTGAGGGGTCACTGATGGGGCATCTGTTGGTTGTGGCCCTCAGTCACCTTCGGGGTGTGTGTGACCATCAAACCATTAAGGTGGTACCCCCGAAGTTTATTCGATCAACAGGGGGCGGTGTATACCCACCTGAATGCCTTGGGTCAAATTATTTTAAGAACTTCTCTTCACGTCGTAAAAGGGTTTGGGATAACAAAAAAAACAAAAAAACAAAAAAATGGTTGAGATTTATACTGTAGAGGTGTTATTGAAAGTTGTTAATTAAAAGTGAGAGGCCCACACGTGCGGCTTTGTGGGGAATGCATGTAATTTAAGACATGTTTAGAATAAACTACTTGGGTGTTTCAACTTTTAAAAAGTTTAGAAAAATATTCTTATCTGCAAAATAATAACAACTATCACACATGTTGAAAACATTTGTGTGTGTGTGACTGTGAGTAGGCACTTACTTTCCCTTTTCTCTACGCCCCTAGCCAGGCAATGCGTTCCATTTAAAACGTTTCATTTTTCAGTGCGGTTTTTAATTCTAAAAATTCTAAAAAAGATAGAAGAATAATAACAAAACTAAAAACAAAACTAGACGCTTACCTTCTGAGGACACCTCCGAGAAGCGAAGCGTTGAGACACTCTGGAGGCGACAATCGCCTCTGTACCTCCGCTACCGTCACCTTGTACTTGGAGGTAGAGGAGAGAAGCGAGAGACGGCCCGGTACGGTGCAGAATACATCGTTGGGTGAGGTGACGTTGGACACGAGACCGTCTTTGCCGTTCTCGTTCTTCTGTCGAATACCGGCTGCAAAAACAACAATCAATGTGTTTTTCAAAATGGTAATTCGAAATGCAAATCAAAAATAAAGATGACATCAAATAAATGGAGGGGTGGGACTGATATGAACACGCGATATTAGAAGTAGGCGACCCCCCCCCCCAATAAGTCAAAGTATTTCAACCAGCATCTCACAACACGGTATCAAACATGCACGCTTCAACAGCGTGCAGTTCTGATAGGTAGCAAAGCAGTCCAACACAGATTTATTCTTTTCACATCGTCCTAAATTCACAATAATTCATTCATCATAGCTCTCTCTCTTCACTCAACGATTCTCCTGTGTGTCTTAAACTATAGGCGTAAGGTACAACTGTATTTAATAAAGTAATCAGACTTCACAAGAGAGAAATACAATTTCAAAAAAAAAAATGTGGCTAATGATCAACACATTCATGGAAAAGAAATGGTCAAGTACTTTTTGACAGAGATGATCAAACCCTGTCTAAAAAGCGGTTAGATGAAACATTAAAAAAGAAAAGCCAGATGGCCCAAATCAAGCCTTTGTTGAGATGATAAACATCGAATGAGAACTGCCAAACACAGTTGCTCTTACCGGGCGCTCTTGCCAATGTCATTTCGCGAAAAATATGCTGTCGCATAACATGACTAAAGATTACTTATTTACTACAGTCAGTCAAACTTGATTGAGCCGTTTGACATTATGCATTTTCTCCGGTGCTCACATCGTTCCTCTCCTTTCTTACGGAATATTCTCCGTAGCACTCGCGTTCATAATTAAGGAGACGCTAGCGGTAACTGACACTTCTCCACGGTATGACGTCATTAACAGAATTTGTATCGAAGACCCCCCTCCCCCCCAAAAAAAAAAAAATGGAATAAAACCCCACTTTCATTTTGAGCGGAAAAGGGGCGAGAAAATTACTTAAATAGAACGTGCCGTTTTCTTCAGAAGGAGCTTCAGTCCTACATTGCGGGTATTGAATGATGCAAAGGACCCGACGGTCACCGAAGATGCACGCGGGGCATCTACTTTCAAGCCTTAGAGTCAGGTACGTGTATTTATATATGGCGATTGATAGAAGATGGTGTATCGTTCGCAATATTGGATGCGAAACATATTCTAGTTAATGACTTGAGAAATGCTTAAGATTCTGCGATCAATTGAAGATGGTGATGGTGGGGGGGGGGGGGGCGGGTGGGGGGGGGGTACACAACCCAATTGAGCAACAGCGAGAGTCGGCGAGAGTTCAGTTTACATGGCTATGCATTTCCCATTCATTCGACACGTTCATGTTGAATGGTCCATATTCCGAAAAGTGATTTTGTATGGTCATAAATATCAAGTACCACCGTCATATTAGGCGAGGGCATTTTGAAAAAAAATGTAAGCACATCGGTTTGAAAATCCACCACAAGTCATACAGTACCGCAACACAAATCTACTTAATCTCAAGTCGAAATAAAAAAATAAAAAACAATAAACCAGTAAAAAAAAAACACAAAAAACAACAACACCGCACTTCAACAAGCAACGTTCCACTATGTAATATTTACCAAATATCTTCACCGAGAAAGCAGACCTGCGATGTGTAGGCTCTGCTCTCTTATCGTCCATCTCCATTGCCAACAAACGGATATCATTCACAACAACTCCATCACAAAAACTTACGGAAAACACAGAGCCCCCGAAAACCCCGGCTTTGTTCAATGACAGCAATGTAATTAACACCAGTGTCACTGGGTATTGTAGCTGATGTGCAGCTCGCGATCAGCTACCTTATGACGTCCGTTGTGGATTGGATTGGACGTCAAATCCTAACCAACACTTTCGTAGATTATTAATAAACACAGCCAACGGATTGCAATATTTCTGACGCAAAAAAAAAAGTATTTTCTTTTCTTTTCCCTGTTTTTTATACCCCTTCTCTCTCTCTCTCTCTCTCTCTCTCTCCCTTCTAGTCATTGCGCACTAAGTCCAAGCTGGTCAGGATCACACCACATCCAAGCTTGAATACATGGGGGTTTCCTTATCCAAAAACCCCGGCTCTATCATTCTAGCCAGAGGCGGTTATGATCCGTCCCCTCCTCAGTCGCCGGTGCTTGAGTTATTGCATTCGGTGCTGGGGGTGTGTAAGGTTATTATTAATGATAAAGTGATAGCATTGGGCGATCGAGCCGCCACGACTACCCCTCCATAAATGTGTCATTGCTGGGGATCGCCATTCAATGGAGGTCTGATCAGTTTGCCGGAAAGCACCGGGGACACTACCTCGGGGGGCTCGCTGCAAAATATAAAACATTAAGAAACCCACAGCAAAACAAAGCTTGGAAGTGAAAGGGTTTATATTTATATTCTGCAAGGGAATATTGTCGGTGGATCGCCGAATCCCTTTTTATGCTTCTTTATTTGCTAAACACTGAGCGAACTTATCACGGGCGATTGTTCAGTTAAGCCAGCCCTTCAGGGTACAGGTGTGGTAGCGTTGCTATGTGTGTCCACACACAAACACACAGCCACACACACACACACCGGGGAGGTGCACGGTAGCATCATAGTCTAACCAGCCTAACTCACCCCGAGCTACTTGGTCTATATCACGTCCTGTTCATTACAGACCCACTGGCAGGCTTGCAGAAAGTTGGGCAAGATTGGCCACGGAAGAAAAAAAAAAAAAAAAACAGCCGGCTCTGAAGACGTTGAACCCGGGCGAACAACAGCGCTAGGCCAGGTGACTCGCAAGTCTTTAACCCAATTCAAACATGCGCCGATACGCCGTGGGGACGAGGCCTGAAATCCGACCTCTCCAAATCCTACGACGGACACGAAATCCAGCGTGCCTAATGCCGTGTTTGACCCCCAGTCCGCAACCAAGACGTTGAACTCGACTACCTCTCTAAGATTTTAGTTGACGGGGAGTGAGGCAGAAGGGGCCAGACAATAGCGGCATGTGCTGCAAACCCCAGCCTGCTATTCACTTCCTTTCAATCTCCTTTCATAGAATGCCCGTGACATCCACTATGGATACATAACAATCTCCCGCCATCAAAGGACCTCGCCGACATTTTGGATTTACGGAGGAGAAGGGGGCACTTCAGTCTCGATTATTAGCCCATATATTTTTGATGACCTAACAACGTAATGACGAAACAAAACGGAACCGCATTCACCCCTAACAACAAGACAATAAAAAAAAATAATAATAAATAAATACAAAAAGGCCAATCGAGCTGCACCGCCTCAGTCCCAGGGTGTTTGCAAATGTCAGTTTGCTAGTTAGGCAGGAGCGATCTATCGAGGTTGATAATTATTAATGTATGTCTGTCGCATATAGGAAATTCAGTGTTAGTACTGGCGGAACGTGTCAAAACTACAAAATAGGTTGCATCGGACGCCCGGATACCGTGTCAGAACCAATTACGGTTCTTGTTCACGTGAAAGGTTCTTATTTCTGCCTCAATATACTTAACTTATTCACTGCTTTCACGATATACACGTATACACAACGTGGACAAGGTTTCTGTAAAAAAGACAACATTTCACCGCATCCCATCCAAAAAGAAAACATTGTCAGATAACAGCACTAGTACGGTAAACTAGCGCTCTCTAAAATGTTGACCGGCAAACTAAATACAATCAAAACAATTATAATGATAATACAAAATTATTTATTTCTTATAGATAAACACTGGAAAAGCACGACAGATTTTGCGTTTATCTATTAATTTTTTTTATAAACAACCATGTTATATACGGTACGTGTTTTAAAGCTATTTACTTGTCATTCGATATCTAATCAATTATGATTTATGTTTTCAAAACTCAATCAAAGGTGTTTATTGAACCGACATTTAGCATCGTCGTAATTTTATAAAGACGATTCACACTTTTACTGCCAATTTAAAAAATGTCAAGCAAGACAGGCGTTCATCTGGCAGAACGAACGCGGGTCTTTCTCTCTCTCTCGCATATTATAGAGGTGTTGGGAAATTTAATAAGAAAACAAAATTATCGCAATGACCTCATCCAGAAGAAGGAAGATAGAAAAAAAAATCACAATGACATGAAGAAATGCGTGGTAGAGTAGACACGCAATCAATTTTACCGGTGTGGGGGGAGGAAACGTTGGCAAGAGCGCCGCGTCCGCTGCCACCGTGGCCGTACTGTCCCGTCACCCTCCTGCGCTCTTTATTAATTACGGCAAATTTGATACGGAAAGCAAACTTGTATGATCGACTCGGCAGGAATAAGGGGGGTGAGGTTTGCCAGGGGTTGTCTCATGAGCGAGTCGGTGGAAAGACGCCGTAGCAATAAATCTGCACCGACTGCGGTACAAATCGATGGGCCCGCAAATTTACTGTGCCGCAGCGATTTAGGTTTGTTCAAGCATGCTTTCGGAATGGACGAAGGGTGTCCCTAGCGAGTTGCCACAACCCCTCCGTGTGAGTCAATGCGACATGGGTACAGAGTTTGATGATATTAGGGGTAATAGGGCCCTGTTTGCTGTAAATCTTAAAAAGATGTTTGAGTGACTGAATTTTGACGGGGGCACGTTCGCATGTGAAATATACGATGTCGACGGGACCACGAGATGGCGGTTGTATACAGACGTCTTGTCTGCATGTGTTCCATGGGGTAGCTGAATCCATTGACTGGGGGTTAATATTTGGTGGAGGGGGGGGGGGGGACTTGGGGTGGCAATGCACTTACTGATTCCAATTACGGGTTGGTCACCTAGCAATGAAACGCGCTGCGCGTAGTAGTCTATCAATACCGCATCCGTAGTGCATTGATTATGGTGGAAGCCGTGTATGAGTGGGCCCCACAAGCGTGTTATGACGGTGTGTAACAGATTAGTGCACAAAACCATCGACCAGGAACTAATACTGGAAAGATGGGGCTGTTCTATCGAGGGAAAAAAGTACAACCTCGGTCTCAGGAAGGTGGCGAACACACTAATACTGTAGCCCCCACACAAACAAAATAATAAAATAATAATAATAATAATAATAACTAAATGAAAAATAATACAAAATAAAAATAACAAAAATTAATTAAAAACAAATAATTAATACAAAATATAAAAAAGTTAAACATAAGATAGATAAGTAAATATAATCAAAAAATTAATAAATAAACAAAATAAATTGAAACAAATTTAGATAAAAAATAAAAAAATAAAGGAATGAAACAATAAAATAATAAAACTAAATAAAAAAATATAAAAAAAATAAAATAAATAACTAAATAACTAAAAAACTAACTAACTAAATAAATAAATAAATAAAAATACATAAATAAATACACATAAATATATCAATGGATGAATGAATGTATTAATAAATAAATTACTTCATTAATTAGTTAATTAATCTCCCTTATTTGGGAGAAAATATCAACAAATTTACAAATTTGACACGCCTTGGCTTGCAGGTTTACAAAGAGTCGTCCCTAATAAGGTGCCATACCTTGCTAAAGTAATCAATTCACTTCAAAATGACAGAACTACGAGAGCTTAATTTGTGAAAAAAACTTTTAATCGGGTGAACTTTTAAACAGGTGCTGGATGATTATAAAATCCCTGTCTGTAACAAAATGGTGTGCATGACGAGCCGCGCGGACACCCCGCACAGCAATACGTTAACTAGTACATAATAGTCTACATCCACGAGCTGGGGCAGTGTTCATTTTTTGTGGGTCTACCCGTTAGAGGTAAGAGAAGAGACAGCATAAAACAGTTGAGACGCGTATAACCAGCCCCCATTGCCTCGAGGGTCATTACAAAGCTCATCACGGCAGCTGATCTCGGCAGTTTTTCATTAGACTCCTATACTCGTGTGTTGGATTATGTGAGATACAGTGATTAATTTCCGGGGATTTAAACCACTCACTGATAACCCCCCGTAATAAACAATCACATCCCATACACGCAGCCTAGCTGTAAATGCACGTAATAATATGACGCACCTCTCGTGAAAGAAGAAGAAAAGGAAAAAAAAAATCACTAAAAAACGAGTCTCTTGTAAATTGAATTGCCCGACGCGGGACTAAAGAGGGTGGAAGTTTGGGGCAATTTATATAAAATTATTCGGAGTAAATGGTGTTGCCGTTAAGATACACTGATACTAAAAGATGTCGCGCGCTCAATTGTAAGTGGTAATTGTCTTTTGGCATGTTCCCCGGGTTTTAGCTATACAATTTGAGGAGCGAAAACATCAATCGATTTGATTCAATCACCAAACTACCAATGAAGGGTTACACAAAACACGGACTACTTTCCACTCCGGTGGACCACGAGTAACTCGCCCTGCCGTTACGCTCTCCTAACCAATATTCTCAAATTGGCAGCAGTTTTGGAGGCGCAAGTCGTAATTATTGCACACAAGCTCAACCTAAATGGTGGAAAATCGGAAGGAAAATTATATAAATACTCCGTACATTCCCTATGGACACCGCGAAGGATGGCAAGCGGCCCCCGCCGACAGTGCACAGTGGAGTACCAACGCAGTGATTGCATACGCTTCATAGGTGATCAAACATCACAACAACTAATGGCGAGAAACCCTAGGGGCGCCCGATGAAAAATTACCGCCAATAAAGCGTAAATTTAACTAAAATAAGATAGAAATGGCGACGGGGAGAACATAGACGGGTTGAGGGAACCCAGCGCCTAGGAAATCAGGCATTATGAAATAGGGCGTGCGGAATTTTTCTGGCATATCTATAAAATAATTACTAGTGAGTGAACAGCGCGCTGGTGTTTGTGGTACTGACCAGGTTCAACTCTGTGCGTTTTTTTTTAATAGCCCCACAGACAAGGGGGCATGAACTTGTGTGTTTGTGGAACGATTGGGGGAATCTAGGCCAAGGGGCCCGGTTGATTCTTAATTCGCACTGGCAATAATATACTTCGGCGTTGACCCGAGCCATACCGCGAGAAGGCCCGCATTGTTTGGGTAAGCTTCAAGCTCTAGAGGTTAGCGACCGCCGTTAAAAGGACACAGCGCCATGTTGACCCCCTTGGCGATTTCTATCTCACCCACCCACCCACCCCCCCCCCAATTCCCAGTTTTGTTGCTTTTAGAGGGACATAGAAAAAACTGCGGTTTTCTTTATGGTCGTAATAACCATAGTATCACAAATTTACAGGCATGGTAAAGCTGGGGCCACGTAATGCGAGTCGTATTGAAATCTGGAATCGAATTAAGAATGAATGGACTGGTATAAAGTTAATCCTACTTAATGGAATGAAATGAAATCTAGTTTTCTGATCTCCAGATGAAATCGTCATTGCTTAATTTGACGTCTAATAATAGAAAGCTTAACACTTTTTAAAGCAACGAATGGAAATAGCTAAAAAAAAGGAAATCAGAAAAGAAACAATGCGAACAATGATGCCTGCGCCAGATTAAGTTAGTTTTAGAGTTGCGAGTTCACTTGAAGAATTTGACATTCGTATCTGAAGAAGTGGCCCAATTATTGGGTGTACTGAGATCTGCGAGATTTGAAGTGCAGCTTACTGCATCAGTCAATGGAGGTCTGTTTCTCTGCAGTGGTAAACGGACATGATCGCACCAATATCTGTGAATTCTCGACATCTGATAGTTTTCATGCGATGTGATACATAATGTTATATTCAACTAGCGAGATCGAGGTTAACATGCGCGCACATGTCACGTCCAATTGCATGTTCATTGACAACATTTTTGGTGCATGTGCCAGGCTATAATACCCACGGTTCCGTAGGTATGGGGCTGGCGGAAAGGGTAGTTGGTTGGCGATTTGTTAGCGGGACACAGACCAGCCCTCGGGCGGGTGGTAGTGCCGTCTGTCCCGGTAGCAACATGGGCAAAAGAAGTGAAGGGGATTTTGCCACAGTTGCGGTGTGTGTGTGTTGGTGCAGTGGGTATCAATAGCTAGGCAATGATATCTGAGCGGCCCCGGTCTCAGTGTGTTCGCGGCAGTCAGTGTTATTTCCTAGCTTGTTTTCGATGGGGGATTACGCCGTACGACTCACGGTAGCTCCAACTACCCCCTCGTAAGCCTATCCAGGCACTAGCTACCCGATACCACACGGCAAACAGTCACCCCAAGACTCCCTAATACGAGGCTTTGTAATCATCACAATGCCATGGAAATGTATTCAATATTATGGTGGCTAGTCCTCGCCCAGCTCAAAAACTGTCGATATATTACAACACAGAGAACGGAGAAGTAAGCAAAGAGCTGCTAGTGGTGAGGAAAGAGGTTCAACGCCTTGCAGGAAAAGTACAACGTCATGTCATCGCGGCGGCGTCTCCACGCTACAAAGGGCCCAACTAATGGACGGGGCCAAGACTGCCAATACATGAACCAATGCACTGCCGAACCTTAATGCCACATCAGCCGACCTGGTTTTTAACCACTGTTTCTCTTGAAGTCTAGTCCCCGACCCCCTTCCTCCACCCTTTAGTTGCGGGGTGCGGAGTGAGCCTGCTCGCGGTGCCCTATAGTGTTTGGGGATTTCTCAATGACTGATCAAACGAATGGGACGTGAGTCTACCGAGGTGGAGCAATGGAGACTTCTCAAATCTTCAGTGACATCATCCATCGCCTCGGGCGTGTAGACTCGAGCAATGCTCCTGGTACCCACCACCGTAAAGATGTAGGATGCTTGGCTTTAAGTATTTGGGGTGGTGCTCCGTCGGAGGGGGAAAACTACGGGGGTGACTGTACTTAACGCCTAGCTACCGATATTGCCATTTATTTGCTTGTACGCCAAGCTCATATTAACGTAATTAATGATAGCAAAATTACCCTGATATCTTTTTCACAGGCGCTCAATATTTAGAATGAAATTTGATGTCAGTGGTTCCTCGCGCCCAATAACTTCCCCGCGCTCGGCACTATTCCAATTTGGGGGGGGGGGGGGGGGGGGGGTTGCGTCATTCGGGGGAAGTCCCGTATTAAAAGTCATCAGTCCTGTAGAGCAAAACTAGATTGACTTGCATTGGGGTATAGCATTGACCCACGTTGGGGTACATACAGATGGGCTATATTAACAAGGAGATATATTATCATTTAAAGGGAAATAGATGTAAATATATATATATATACCGAATTCACAAGGGGGTATTTTTTCTACTAGGCACCTGTTTCATTAAGTTACTGAGGTAAAAGTGGTTTTTAAAAGTGCATCAATGGTTTTAGAACATTCAAGCATTACGCTAGTTTTCGATAAACACGCATTCCAACAAAAATGTGAAGATTTGATTGAACTCGTTATTCATTTAACAAATCAAAATAATTAATATATACATACAATAAATAAATAAACAAAGCTACGGTGAATTGTTGATCATAATAAGCCATTTCCTCAGCTTTGACAGTCTTTCAAACGGATACATATCTCTTTGTGATTTTAGACTGTTGGGAAGTTTACAATCAGTGAGCTTTCAGCTTGTTCCGATTACTCTATTTTGTATTTTTTGTTTCACTATTAGATTATTGGATAGCAGATAGCAGCAAACCAATCACAAGTGCAGTGCAGATCAAATATTATGGGTTAAAGTGATTCCGCTTAGCAACATCATTCTGAGTTAAGCTGATGTCGTATCACACAACTCTGTTAGGTCCCCTACGGTAATAGACCGATTGCGCGACCCGCGTCACGTGACCTATTGTGGGTATTAAATGTAAACAAACACGACGTCCCTCCATAGGAAAGTGCGGTAAGGTACATGATAAATGTTGCATTTGTTTATTCGAACAGAAAAAAGATGATGGTGTTGTACATGACAATGCCCAAATGGATCTCATCATTAACTTTTAGGGCATCAGCTACACGGATTAAATAATGGAATGTATCTCTTGCGCCTTCCCAAAACGAGGCTAGTAAAATCACAGCAGTTGGTGTCGGGCGTAGCACCGTAGTTTATCACTAAAATAATCAGTCACAACCCCCCCCCCCCCGTTTCATTTGCAAATTAAAAGAAAGTAAACCATGACTCGTGTGGCTAGAGCATGAGATGTCAAAATCTACCACCTAGTTGTAGGTCAAGAAGATTTAATTGCTGAATTTAAATCGACCGAGAGGTCCATGCTCGAGTTTGAGGTATGTGCTTGATGCGTAGGCCGAACGAGACCGGGTTTTATGTTCAGGTAATGGAGGGCGAGTTGAGAAAACCGAACTATTTTGGTCAGTGGGTCGTCTTAGGTGACAGTATGACATCATTCCACGAACGAGGCTGAATGTTTCAATTATGCCGTCTAACAATGTAGTGGTCTGATCGATCTCGCGTGGAAAAGTAACAATAGCTTATAACAGGCTTGGAACGAGGGTGAATATTAAAATGAAGCCTTTTTTAGCAGTGAGGACAGGCAAATGAGAAAACAAATAAACATACAAATAAAACAACAAAATATAGCAACTTTCGACCAATTAAAATGAAGCCTTTTTTAGCAGTGTGGACAGGCAAAGTATAAAACAAATAAACACATGAATAAAACAACAAAATATAGCAACTTTCGACCGATATGGTTGGTTTAAAGTTACGATACAAGATGAATGATATATAATCTGAATCTGATATAATCTGATATCTAACATTAATCTGAAACTAACGTTTGATTAATTCAAATCAGAATCAATCGCCCAAAGATTTGATTCCCTCTGAAACACCACGAGTCGTGTGCGGTAAAGTCGCCCTGAAACCTCCAGTTGCGTATTCAAATCAAAATAATTATGAGCGTGGGGTGCTGTATTTGCAGCAGTTGGTTAACATGTCCGATACCCAGTCAATTGTAGCCACAAAAGAGTGGTAGCCACTATATCAGCTGCAGCTTGCAAAACATAACCACTGGTGTACCTTATGTTGATTCAAAGACAGTATTCACACCGAACCAAAAATAGCGATGATGTCTTAGTTAAAAACAAAACAAAACAAAAACAACAGCAGCATCAGCTTAACACCCGTGACAGCAGTGTTACTAAAAAGCACTATATCGGTGTTGTTATTCCTCTTCGTGGGTGAACGTACCTCCCGTAACATCGTCCATGACATGTGCACTTTCACCTCATCCCCAAGCACAGTAGTCTGTCTTTTGATTGCCAAACAAGCGCCGAAATTCCAATTATATTAACACTTAAAAAGGTACCACTTTCCCTGTACAATGTAGGCCTATCACTGAAAAGACCGTTTTAATAAAAAACGATAAAAGAAGGGCCGGAAGAGACGCACATAGATTTAATTCGCGTTTCTCCCAATTAAATAGAAATGTGTTATATGGCCATTAATTAAATTCGAAACGATACACGAGCTGTACACAAACACGGGGTCCGTCCCTTTCCCGCCCAATTTCGCGAACATACATTTAATACAAACAAATTTCCCCTCCACTTAAACCACGACGTGGGTATTATTCTATCCATGTGGCGAAAATAGTGTCTTCATAAAGTGTACAGACCCCTGTTGGTGTACTAGGTTCCCCATTCACTCCTCATTATCAACTAGATTATAATAATTATGTATTTGTATACATACGCATAAAACGTGCGCGGAACACTGGGATGGGGGCCCCGCGTGTCTTCGGCGGACAGTGATTGGAAAGATGGACAATGCGCAGCGTACAAAAACGCACACAATGCACAGACAAAAAACTATTCTCCGATCACTGCCATGGTCCATATTTGTACTGATATCGTATTCATCACTGTGGACATTTCAGTGCGTGCATATTTGTAACACATCTCCGACTGCTAAACAAACAGTTAATATTAAGTGTGTTTATTATTACTGAGTTTTCCCAGCGACGAATTCGCCATCATTATAAGTACACGTAATTCCGGGGGTTTAAACTATCTGGGGTCCGGGCGGGGGGGGGGGGGGGGGTGTATAGCTAGGGCTGGGCTGGGTGTCCACCGCATTGATGTCGAAGTACAGTCGCACTCTTAGCGGAAAGGTTTATTGGCCTACTGACCTAAATCCAGACGAAATCGCTTTTGAAGAGAAAGATGCGCCTCAAAAGAGAGGAAGAGAGAGAGAGATAGAAAGAGAGAGATAGAAAAAGAGGCGATTTTCTTGCGTTGCTGAGAAATGTTTGTTGGGCTGATAAAGGAAGTCAAGTGAGGGCGCTTGTTACACTGAACAGAACAATAATGTGACTGGGGGAACCCACTGCGCTGGTGTTTGAAAGCAACGGCATGCTACTCGAAAAGTCAACCCAGAATGAGATAGGAGTCATGACAAATGGGTTTGTTGGGCTGATGTCATAGAGTAAATTGGCACACACTGTTGTGTCACACGGTACAAAAACCGGCATCTCCATGGATAGCCTGGATTTCAACACCGAAGCTCGCTCCCTCCCGTGCACGAGAATGACTGGACAATTTGACCAGGCTAGGCCAGTGAGTCAGATGACTAATGAGCTACGATATCGCGCCAATTCGGTTATCAATTTCAATGACATTTTTTTTTGAGGGGGGGAAGGGGAAAATGCAAATTTGGTTTAAAATGTGCTTTGGCTCTTGGTAGTATCATTGTGAATTCGCCTAGGGCCTGAAAAGTTCCACTTTCGTATACTCTGCAGTCCTTTAATCAAACAACAACTTTCGTTGTCATGTTCCCTGATCGCGTAGCGCATCAATCAGTAATGTTGAATCCTTTATTTAGAAGGGTGCTGTCTGTTTGTTTCATTCTTTTTGTCTCACTTTGGGAATATATAGTTAATTCATAGAGGAAATTTGGATGACCCACTGTATCTTACATGCTCATTTATACGGGTAAAAAGAAGGTGGGGAAAAATAGAAAGAAAAGAAAAAAAAGGGAAAAGGGGGAAAATGTTCATATTATTTGAATATTTAAATATTCTTTTAATAATTGTGAAAAGTACACACTTGATATTTCAACGTGTCATTAATGGTGTGATGATATATGACAATGTACAGCAGTGACGTGTGTTATACATTCGGTACATCAGTATACTGCGGAAGTAGAGGCAGTCAAAATGTATAATAATTTGATAACGGTACCGTTTGGGTCTAAAATACAATCAACGTCTGAATTCCAATTAGGATCTGGAACAAGTGCTCCACTAAGATACATGTAAAACAAAATTGTAAAAAAAAAAGTATTGATAGAAAAATACTACAGTCCTTCTCCTTAAATTTAAACATTAACACAAAGCGAAGGAAAAGGTTGGACAATTTATAACTTAGGCGGCGTCTGAAACTAGCGACTTCGGCTACGGTTTTGGCCATTGCCTGCAACGACAACGTTGAAGGATGGGACTTTCCAGCAGTCCGGCCGTAGCCACTGCCAAAGCCATCAATTTAGACACGGCCTCGTTATCTTATTATCTGCCAGATTCAGGTGAGGGCGCTCTTAGAGTGTGACGTCATTAATTTCCATCTAAGCCATCGATTAATGGTTTACGCAAAGACAGAAGGCAAATACTATCGATGTCAGCGATAAAAACCCAAGCAAAAATGCAAACATTAATTCATATTATTTCGTTTACGAGTGTACATTGGGGGGGGGGGGGGGACGACTTGTTGGTGTCCTGTGAATTTGCATGCATTTACCATCTTCACCAACTGTTTCGAGGTCGCCAGGTGCCGAACGTTTTAAATAGTTAATTGTCGTAATTTTTAGTGAGATTATCTCAAAAGTTGTGCTTTTAATATTGGTTAAACATTTGCTCTAGAATGGCCAAGTGGGTTCAAATCCCGCCCGGGTAAATATGACTGTTTTTTTCTCACGGGACTCAGGTAAGTACTGATTACACAGTGTTTAACACACACCGGTGTATTGGTAAAACATAAACAATAAAACAGTATTAGGCCAACAATATTGTTATAGCTTGAGATTACCGTTCAAACATGAATGCATTTGTTAGAACATACTCCCTGCCTCGTATCGAGATATCCGTGCTATTTAGCGAAGGTTTCACTTTGTGGATTAGACGAGTAAAGGTTGTGCCTTGACGCCCTTCACGGGCGAAAATCTCACTGGTTGCCCCGATGCACTTCCTCCTGCGTGCACGCGAGGCGCAGCGGCTCGTGGCGCGCAGGAGAGAGGGTCGCATTTCCTCCCACGGTTGCCGGGAGAGGGACGGTCTTACGAGACGGAAGGAAGGGATTGCCTCTACCTTGGCTGGAGCGACTGTTTGACAGTGAGTGATCAAGGCTTCCCACGGTCACAAGCGTAAACTAAGCTCTGTCATGTAAATAAATACACCATATTGTTTGTCTTCTACCTACATTAGAGTAGTTTTCCATTTAGAGATGTTAAATCCAAGGTTGAAAGAAAAAATGCAAACGAGTCTTTAAAAGTTTGTTACATCATTTTGATTAACCGATGTATCAAATTTAACCAACCTACCACAACATGGTCCTGAAACCGAACCCAGTACAGTACTTAATTCTCATGACAAATTAATTGTGAAATGGGCGAGGTAATTTTTTTTCTTCATATTTATTTAAAGAGCAAAATATCACGTTGGTATTGTATCAATTAGCATGCGCAAATTTTCCCTCCAGTTCAGAGGGACAATGGTACATTTGAAGAATGTCAACGCCTGTGATTTTAGATACAAATATATTTTCTATTGTGGGTCAGCTTTTGTTTTAGGTTGTTAGGTCTACTTGGTTAGGACTTGTACAAACTAGGTGAAGCACCATCATACTTCCGTTTTAAATGTTTTCGTCTTCAATAACTGTCATTTTGCAAGGATGGAGAAATAATCATAGGCCTATATCATGTAGGCTAGCCTGTAAAAAGAAGGAAAAAAAACAGAGCATAACGTTTTTCCAATGTCCCCCTTTTTGTAAAATACGAAAGCGTCTTTTTAAAAAGTGGTATTTGCACAACCTAGTTTTGTGAAATATTCATTGAAAGCAAAATGATTGATCCACAATGCTCTTCCAAAAAGATATTGCTTGGCGATTCCGTAGAGTTTCGATCGTGTTTATTTATTTATTTTTTTTTACTCCCTGTGTTCTAAAAAAAAAACCGTATTCGGTCAACTTTCGGTTTAAAGTGTCTTTTTTTTAGTGTAAAACGTGAGTCAACCATATTTGAATCGCGTTGCATGTTTTCGGTCTAGTGTTGTACGACCGGGGTGACATGAACAGTTCCCCGGCACAATGACTAAAAGCATTATAATGTAGGCCTAAAACATGGGTATTGTTCGGGTGGTAGTTTATGTGAGGGAACATTCAAAAGCTTGTGCGGTTTTGCCCCGTGCATGCTCAATTCAAACAGGAGTGAATGGCATGACGTTGCACTGTGACTACGGCACAAGCCCGACATTTTATTTAACACGGTGCCATGATTTCATTTTTTTTTTTTTTTAACTGAATGCGTGCAACAATGTTCTGCTGCAAAAATTGGTCCCAATTTCACTACAGAAACCGTGTTTTGTTTAAATAAAAAATAAAAAAAGAGGTCACGGCATTCACCACATCATCCGGACATATCATAAGGGGGACAGGGAACGAGCAAAGGCGGCATGCTAAGATGACATGTGTCCGCCAGCTCGACCGTAAAATCTCCCCTGAAAAGTCCCGGCAAATTTCTCCACTGCCTTTCTTAGGCTATATATTGAGCTCAAACATCTTTTCGGGCCACTGAGCGAACCGGGGGGGGGGGGGGGGGGGTGAAGTAGAACTATTATACACTTTATATGTAGGCCTACAACTCTGTACACGTTTTTTTTCCCCCTCCTGTCCCCGCATCTACGGACTGCGATTTCTGGAGCGTATAATTTGTGAAAGAACGCTTCACACATTTGTTCTGGTTAAGCGAAAGGCATATGTTATGTGGACCCGGTACGTCCATCTTAATTACAAGGGAAACGCGGGCGATGAACTCCGTATTGAATTGTCTCCAGGAGTCCAAACAAGGTGCAGTGTGTTTCCGTGAAAAGTGCCATAAATATAGAAATGTGTTAAATTTGTCATGGAAATGCACAATATCTTAACACATTCATACCCGTAAAAACCCCGCAGAAATGCTGGAGAAATGACCGACGGAAAAAGACTAGCATTTCTGCGGAAATCATTGTCACGTTGATCGTTCAAAGACGACTGCATTTTCCGTGACATTTCATCGCGAAGTGTATTCTGCACCGTGTCATTTGCCGTGGTTGTTTCCACACATTTCGATTAGCAGAACAGAGTCCCAACGCGTTAAAAAAAACGAAAAAAAAAAAAAACAAAAAAAAAAACGAAGCAAGATTTAATACGGTTAAAACAACAACCCAGTTGGATACACTATCTCCTCGAGATAAGTTTGGGCGGTGTCGTATGGTACGCCACGTGTGTCAAAATGCCACATATGGTTCCTTATCAAGGAATACCGGTCCGCGGATTGCCCATTGAAGTGTGTGATCAAAACGAAACAAACGGATTTAATGTCAGCGATGGAATGTAAAGAATCTACGTGCAATCTCTTCACTGCAAGGTGAGAGCTGACATTGGCTATTTGGATTCTAGAAGACAGAATTGAGTTGACCCACTCCTGAACAGAAACTGCTTACATTTTCACTAATCGGTACAAGCCTAAACAAAGACAGGTTCTTATAATTGTCAAGGTAGCATTTCCCTATGTCATCAAATCAGTTATTAAATTTAACCATTCGGTGACAACACTGATTGTTTAGTAAGTGATGATATGTACACTTAATTATTACAGTACAAAAGAGGTATACTTTTAACAATACAATAAAACGAAAGTTAAACCTCATAAATCAGTTTTCAAAAAATGTCTAAAATCTTATGATTTGTTATCAGCACCTCCCCCTCCTTTCCGAAATTCCCTGCGTAATAAAAACAAAGTTTTACTTCGTCGTTCGTTTAACATTTTGTTACTTCATTGTAGAAAATATGGAGCAAGCAAAATGCCAAACGTGAAATGTTAAAACACAACCCGCCATCGAGGGACATGGTTCTTGCCAGATATCTACTGGAGGGAGTAATACATAGTCGTATATATTACGAGTGTCGTTCAGGTACCAGTCTTCAGCTAGCAGACTCCAGTCGAAACATTGAGGCTAACCAACCGGGCCCAATTTCGTATAGAGCTGCTTCCGTTCACCACACACAAAATGTAGCTCAACACAAAAACGACTGCGCTTGCCAGATACATACAGACTGAGTTACCGGCAACTATCTTTCATGTTAGATTCCCATCCATGGATCGGAGACTTACTTTGCCAAATTTTCTTCCCGCGTTGGATTACTTTCAGCAAGGGGTTTGCCGTGAGAAATCACTATTCTTTGACCAATGATACCTATCTTCATGTAAGAAACACGCAGTGCGATTCCCCGTTACCTACATTTAAATAAGATTCTCACAGAGCTGTGTCATTTTCACTATAGAGAATACGGAAGAGATAGGCAAGTGCCTATTCTCTATCTACCCATGTTAAGATTCCCATAGAGCGGGCTATAAGTGAGTGACCGCCGTCTTTGCATCCCCTCGTCTCTATCGACAATCACCCAAGACATCGATAGCACCTCAATAGTCACAGATCATCACAATCTCACTGTTTGTCTTCTCCTCAGTCGAGCAAAGCCCATATTGCTCTTTTCTTTCACGTTCTCCGAACGATAACTCTTTCGCGGTATAGACTCAAACCACGGATGATCACCGAGATATCAAGCGAGCGCCATAAGAGCCCCCGCTACGAAACAGTAGAGCTTCCAAGATCGCTATCGTCGCCATTTTCGCGCGCTTTTCTAATAACGCGGGAAAGTAAGATGCAGATCAATTATGACTCTCGTCTTTGATTGGGAATGTTCTAGTGGAGGGGACCAACTTGGAGTGTCCCAAGAGACTGAAGACATTCCCTTATATAGCGATGAGATAAGGTGGCTTCTGTAAGGTGCCCAATGAAAATAGAGTTAGTCTTATCGGGTGCAAGTGTCGGCTCCTCTTGCCTTGCAATAATACTCGACACGCAAGGAAAACAACAGAATAATGAGGTATCGTGTACATCCCTTTGAGTAGAAAAAAAAGAACTTCACGTGAAGTTACTGTGTTGCAAGCTACCCATCTTATACTACCACGTGGAAATTTAGCAATCTGACGTTGGCGAAATGATATTGTAGTCAATAACACGTGAGAACTTTTCAAGCACCCTTTTTTAAAATTTTTTTTATAAGATTTTTACTTCTGTGAAAGCTAATACTATATTCACAATTTTGAATCATACCAGGATATCTTCAACAGAATCGAAAGTGTTACCTGTATGATTTTGCCTGTGTTATACGTTGACTTAATACTATTCGGTTACTTTTTAAATATAGGCATGCTCCGAAATGATTGCGTCAGAAATACGAGAATTCTCATTTCATTTGTCTGGCTGAATATGGTACAGCCCCATGGAAAATCAAAATGGTGCGCTGTTTCAAAAGACTAACATCCCTTCAATGGGGTCAGGTGGGCTTAACCCCATCGGTCCCAGGGGTCGCACTTTGTGCATGTGTTACTGTGCCAACAGACATTTAAAAAGAAAGAATGACACATACGAGGTTGTGACGCTGACACCCAAAGAGAGAGAGAGAGAGAGAGAGAGAGAGAGAGAGAGAGAGAGAGAGAGAGAGAGCGTGAGTTTACACACCACGGCTTCAATTACGACGGCGCAATGCTTTGAAAAAACCTGACCACTAATCCAACGCGTTGCACCTTTCCCAATCATACCTGCCTAATTTGAAGGGATTATATTTCGCCTCCACCTGATATTATTAGTGGCATTTTCTTTCCCGGAGTAAAGAAACACGTCGAGAAATTGAAGCTCCCCGTTGCAAAGATTTCGTACAAACGGAATAATCAAGTTTATATTTTGATTCCCCCTGCCAACACAAAAACCCGTAATCAAACACATGGGCAGAATTGATGAGACGAACGAATCAAAGGTACCTGCTTCAAAAGGCCTGTTAATAAGATGCTCTGTGCAATAACATCCATATTCTACCAATATTATGACTGTATGCCCCCACAACAAAAGAGAATTGTACGTTTAGCTAATGCCATCACAGGTACTCGCGCCGCTTGATGGTTACCCTTGTGCAAGCGACCTAAATAAGCTAACTTTACCGAGGAGAGTGCGGGGGATATGACGGGGGCAGCGTAGTTTAAGCCACGTCTATTGTTGTATGTTGTTATCCCTACAGGTAAACTACTCCCGTAAAAAAAAAACCCAGCTAAATGCGTACCTATTTTTTCAGGAAACCTATAACTTGAGAAATTCCTACAGCCCCCCCCCCCCCCTCCAAATACAATATACAGGCTCGGTTTCGTTCAGCCACAATACCAGAGCGCGCATTGATCAACCAGCTTTTTTCTTGGCAGAATGTATCATTCATTGAGAGCTGAAAGGAGAGCAAAAAAATATGACAAGCACTTCACCTTTATCACACTTGTTGTATAAATGCGTTTTCGAAGAGTACAAAAACTACTTCGCCATTTATCGCATTGTCAATGCGTGATATAAATGTATGTAGTGAAAAAAAAGGGGGGAGAGAGAGAGAAAGAAAAAAAAAAAATCCCACACCAGCCACCAAAATATTTAAGAGAATCAGTGAAGCGATGAGGCAATGGACAGGTGATCATTCTTCTGGTACCTGGGCCTAGGGTTACCAACAAAAGATGCAATGGACCGGACATCAAACAAGCGGGTCAGTTCAGGGCATTGGCATCTCTGACAAGTCCACAGACCCAGTTATGGTTTTGTTCCGGTGAAGCCAGTTGAGAGTAATACCGCATATATGAGTCTAGGAAGGGCTTAATAAACCACGTAGGTGGTAACTTGGATTGTGACTTCAACAAATCTATTAGGCCTACAACCATAAGCGATTTAATAGTACACCGTACGATATATACACACATCAGTGTTTAGTCTTAATTTTCATGGGGGGGGGGGGGTTGGGGATGTTTCTCATAATTTTAAATCTGCATTATGCAGGACCTTGGTAATGTTTCTTTACTTTTTGTTTTTGTTTTTGAGAAGGGACACAAACGAGGTCGCTTTGCAATGAAGGTCATGAAACGGTGGTGGTGGTTGGGGGGGGGGGGGGTGTTTCATCGGTCATGGAGACACTACAGGTCAGGGCAACACAATCGGATTTAAGCTTTTCTCTGAATCAAAGTAAAATAACAAAGTATCCATAAGGAAGTGCCATACACGTTATTGAAAACAACAACTCACACATACAAATAGTCACATCTCTATAATAGCCATGTTTCATAGCAGTCACTGTAGTCTCTGCCCCTCAATGGTTTTGTGAAATGTGACTTACGTTTGCTTTTGTTTCGCCAAAGACCAATAGTTATTTACAGTTCGTCTGGATTGAAATCTCACAAAGCGATTGGACCCGTGTGTTTTGTTTCCCCTTATTCCATAATACATTATGAACTGCCACAACATATACTGTATATTTATATATGTCAACACTTGAACAGTTCATCTTTTGACAGAAAACCAAAAAGAGTGTCTCATTATTTGCCTGATTGTGTTAGGCCCACTAAAATTCCCTTTCGCATTGCAAACTAGGGCATCAATTTCACCCAACGTACTTGTCTCTTTTTGGGTTTTGTTTTGTACCAACGTGTGAAAAAAAAGAGCGACTGCTAATGAACACGAATGACCTGGAAAGTACATCAGTTATTTATTATTATTTTGTCCCCCCCCCCCATATAAGCAAAGGCTGCATTTTGCAGCAAGCGTGCGGCTCGCGGATGGCATTGAGGGAACAGAAGAGCCACACAGCCAGGCAGCCAGGAATTGAGGAATTGGCCGGCCATGCATGGCTGCCAGCAAGCATACAAGAAGATTAATTTAATTCAACACAGCGCGGAGTCACAAGAGTACATGTGATTAGCTTCCATATAGGAGAAAGCGCTTTTAAATAATTAACGTACTGTGCTTTCCAATTTACGCCTTGGCCTGTATATATGTATTTATATATATTGTATATACACACACACGGTGGTACTGTTGTAGAAGGGGGGGGTATGGTACATATACGAGACGGTGTGGACCCAATAATGGAAAGACCAATTATGAATTTATCTAAATATTCACTTGGGATAAAAAAGAGGGGGCTTGTTTGCGGTGTGTTAAATCATATAAGCAGTCAGCGGTAAATGAAATGACGAGGGATAACACTAAGATGGGGGGGGGGGGGGTTGGAGGAATGGGGAGTAGAATCCAAGAAGGATCTTAAAAACAGTCGGTCTGCTTTAGAATTGAATATCCAGCCGTCTAATTGTATGTAGTTATCAAAGGTATTACTGAGGTTTTTATTATTATTAAAGGTTTAAGATTCGAGTTCGAGGTGAACCTGTTTATTTAGTTAATTATCATTTACAATCATTACCCTACGCAGATAGTAGTCATTATCATATTTTGTTTTTTAATCAGTTCTTTGAGTTTCGATTTAAATGAATGACTGAGGACAGTTTCAGTATTAGTAAAATTATATTTGAATTGTATGTATTATGTTAAGAATCATACTGGTAAGTAGAATGGGTCGTCAGTTGTGACTTTTGCCTGGTATTGAACAACGCTATACCCACACAGTATCCTGGGCATAAATGGATTAATGCTATTCATATTTTTCGCAAGGAAATACAAATTGAAATTCTCTTTTTTTTGCCATGTCATTTGACCTTTGACACGACACGTCATATTATTCTATTCACCGATTCTCAATTACTTTAATTCCGGGTCCTCTGCCAGTATTTATGTCGAAATTCCCCCCTCAGTCTTTCCAAACCATTTAACCAAAGAATTCAAGCCGTGCTGTATTGGACTTGAGCCGTCGACAAAATCCCCATCCTTTGCGGGGCTTATCGCTTGAAACTTAAATGATTTACGTTCTTGTGGATTTAGAGCAGTACTAGGTTAGGACTGTGGAGAACGAGTGGGAGAGAGAGAGAGAGAGAGGCAAAATGTCTCCATCCATGTGGTTGCTTTATGGTCAATGGACTACACAGCTCGCCGCTTTTCCAATCAGTCGTGACAGTTCCCAGGTCGACAATTAGGAAAATCATCTTTGATAAAACGATGCGTCTATCGTGGCCGCATTACCCTTTATTTCAAGCGGATCTCCAGCGTGCACCGAACACGACACTTTACTCCGGAGCTCGGGTCCGGAGCTCCCCGCTCGCTTGGCCGTTCATTTCCCGGCGCGCTTGCCTTTCATTTTCATTTGCAATATAAACAACCTAATCCCTCTAAATGAACCCTGCACGTCTGGTCATGAAACTAGAGACGGGGGCCAATTTAAGGACAGTTGCACAATCAAATCCTCTACTAGTTTGCAGTTTGTGTGAAATTAGGCAAAGGCCTTCGATCTTTGAATCCTTCTCAGCTGCAAGAGTACGTACAGGAGAAAAAACAACTGTAAAAGTGTCGGTGAGTTTTGACCTCCAATACCTCACATTTTCAATATACAAATCAAAACCCATCTCGGAGAGCCTTTTCCTACACTAAGTTGAACGAGAGACTGATTGCTAGAGATCTACACTGACAGCAGATATTTCCTAAATGACCATCCAAAAGAAGAAGAAGAAAAAAAAACCCACCAGCCATCGCTTTAGAAAATATACCATCATTAAAGGAGTGGCGTATGTTAGGGAGATGACATTCTTTTAGTCCAACACTCTCAAGAAATACATCCTAAAGTGATTGCATATCAATGGATTCAGAGACAGAGAAACAATCCTTACAAACCGAACGTTTTCAAGACAATTTATCATAAAAAAAGGACGGCGCGTCATTTGGTTTTTGTATGGGGCATACCACCACCTTCTAATTTTCAAGAAACATGGGTTATCATAAAAGGATGTCACATCATTTGACTTTGGAAGAGTCTCGCCTTGTTACACCTCTTGAACATCATTTGTTTTGGAAAGCAAAATACATCATACATGGATGACATATCATTGATTTTCCTATAGGCCCTTCTATTAGACCATTACACCTTGTCTACAAAAAGAGCGACCTTGTGTATTCCAGGGGTTTTTCAGGCAGGCAAGATACCGTCACCTTTTCAAACGAGAAACTTTCCACTTTGTATCATAATTATAATCAAACATCGTAAAACAAAATAACAGGTGATTTTTTTTTTTATTTTTTTTTTTTTAGATGTGCCCGATTTCTTTATATCAAAAGATGAATATAAAACAATTGTACACCATTTTTTAAGGTACAATTTCTTTAAAATGTTAAGATTTCATGTTATTCTCCATTGACGGGTGTACAAATCATAGTTACATGGAATCCATGCTCTGTCTTATTTGCAAACACGAGCTGCCATTGGTTACATTGAATATTGAAGAAACATATAAAAAAAGTTTCTTATTAAATGAATGATGTACTCCTTTTTTCCCCCTTCTTCTTTGAATGAACCCCTCTGAATCCACTCATACTATTCGCAAAAACAAAATCGAGCGCTTACCTTTTCTGATAACTGATGAATGGTGGTCACCGTGGATATAACTAGATGCATCATCATGCGCGCCCTTTATGAAAAGAAGAAAAACAAAATCACACAGAAATGCATTAATAAAGTATTCAAATAGTCTACATAATTATGTAAATTTACTTCCACTTTCAATCGACGAAGGCAAAAGGTTCCATAGGCAACGTGTTTTTATTTGCTCCCTGTTTGTGAGCATACAGTTGAAACCAAATGTAAACTCCAAATATTGTTTTCAAGTCAAATGCAAACCACCAAACAATCAAGCAATTGAGATACCTGTCAAATTTCTTCTCTTATTATTACCCCCCCCCTAAGCGAATATGGCCAGACTAAACTTTTAAATTCCAGCTTCGAAGTGGTCTTGTGCATTTGTTGGGGGAAAATGGCTGTGCCTATAAATGACTTCAAACGAAAAGTTCGCCAACACAATGTTTACCCTTATCAACGCCTCTTTATACTTCGTAAATGTTTTCCCTAGTTTGTACCTGCATCTCTCTTAGTACAAAACAAAGATTTCTTGAATTTTTCTTCTCTATCTCTCTCTCTTTTTTTTTACTCTTGCAAATTTACAATAACTCCATCAAAATGGCCGCCCAACTTGAGGTCAAGTTTACAATAAAGCGTCAAGGGAGAGAAAAAAGGGTGACGACACATATCCTTCCCAGAAACCCTTGGGCTTAAAAATTTGGCTCAATCGTCCCTTCTCTATGATCGAAATAGAACTAAGAAACACCGTGAACAGAGCCTGGCGTTACTCGATACCCCCGACGACCGAGAGCTGGTCTTTCAAGGCGCTGAAGAGAGCTGAAGGAAAACGTGGTCCCTGCCCACAGCACATTTCTGTCTTCGCGGCAATTTACGGACCAGGCGGTTTTAGACTGAATGCAGGCAAGCATGGGGGTAGACACGAAGGTCAGAGGTCGTCAACTCCAACTCGGTGACGTGCGATTTTCTGGTCCAGCGTACTGAGTGTGTGTGTGCGCAGAGAGGTGAAATTGGGTTGAGGAGAAGCCGGGCATCTTGTCACTGGCGTGCAAGGAGCAATCTCCTCAACGCGAGATTGCAGGAATGGTGGGAAATTG
Source organism: Marthasterias glacialis (assembly GCA_911728455.2). Classification (NCBI taxonomy): domain Eukaryota; kingdom Metazoa; phylum Echinodermata; class Asteroidea; order Forcipulatida; family Asteriidae; genus Marthasterias; species Marthasterias glacialis. The sequence goes on along the minus strand of OU452234.1, from coordinate 16,651,613 downwards.
ATTCGATGGTTGGCTGGGATGCAAACGAGGTTGTGAATGAGTATACGTCACAGTTGAGTTTCTAAACGGATGAACCGGAATTGGTGCAGTAGCTTTCTCCAAGTTCCCCTCGGAATCCATAATGCCAAAATTATCCAAATTAAAAATAACAACCAATACAACATCAATACTAAGGACGGTGTAATTAACGTGTACTTGAATTAAAACAAACCCACCCAAAAAACAAAACAAAGCAAGCATAATACAATTCAATGCCCTCATAATACTCCAGATAGGTCAGCTATTATAACTAAACCTGCAGTTGATGTCAGCGTTCACGCAAAGCTTTAAATTAATTTGTCATCGTAACACTCCGCAATAATACCTCAGCGCGTTTTTGCACTGAAATGCTGTAAAACCCACCACACCCGCCGTCCACGCGAAAAAGCTATTGTACTGAACGTTTTCAACGTCCACATGACACCGAGTGGCAATTGATGGAGAAATGGTCCATAAATTGTACAAGTCACAGACAGATTTACTGCGGTGTTTAATCCGGTTGTGTTGTTTTGACGAGATCAAATGAGTTGCCATCAATCACTAATGTAGGCTAGGTCGCGTGCTTTACCACGTCTCTGGTGAATTGGCCAACAGGACTGACCGAAGGAAAATATCTGAGTCATTGTTTTAACATGGTTACCGTACAAGCTCTCTGGTTGTTACGAGGTATACTGGATGTACCAACGAATTAATGAACAACCATTGCATGAGCTTAAAGCTCTATGGTACAAAAAAACATTGATTTGTTCCCACGTTTTGCAGTGTTAGTTTCCATCATTCAAACATTGACGCTTCACATAACGACGTTTATAAACACATGGTTACCACATCATTAATAATGGTAGAGAATGAACTCTTATTTTTTATATAATCCCCCCCCCCCCAATTTTGAAACGCATGTATTTATAACATTATGTTATTTAACGATCACGGCTTCAATCCATCACCCCCATCCAGTCCTAATGGGTTTGTCGATTATGGACCAATCACAGAGAAGCTCGATATCTCGGTATATCCCTAAAAGAACTTACTCATGATTGGTCGACAAACCTCATAATGCAACACAGAAGCAAAGGGTTCAAGCCAATGGCAATCTTCCTTACTGTTTAATGACCTACGCTTTTTTAGCACACGCTTCTAAACTATAGGGTCAAACTATTTTTCTAGGGAGTTTTTTTTTAAGGCTGTGCAATGATGATGGCCCATGGGCTGTCAGACCATAGAGCTAAGGTTAGACATTGATGGGGCAGAATGGCGAAAGAAACCCTGCCTCGTTGCTCTACACTAACACTCCAAATGTCAACAGCCGTGTCATTTTAAGGGTTCTCATCATCACAGGATGGGAGCAAAAAAGAAAACAGCAAGAGTACGGAAACAAGGCAGAAAAAATGAAGATTAAAACCCAAGTGGAGGCGGGGGAAGGACGGGCTGATCTACCACGCTCCCAGAAATCAAATATTTTAATTGTAATTGGCCCAATGGAATATTCAGGAGGAAAAATCGATGCGAAGTAGTTCTCCTCAAGATGCCTAGGTCCTCGAAAAACACTTGCGGACAATGGGGGGATACATTCCGGGGCACAAAGATGCGGTTCGACCGCCTTGGACCGAGCCCCAGCTACCGGGGTTCCCGGGCCTCGGTGCCTTTCACGGGCTTTGTTTTTCTGATTGCGGCAGGTCGATGAGGTATTTTGTCAGGCTTTTTGAGGAGAGGGGGCCAGCATCGAAAATCCATTCCGCACTTTTGTCTTCCTTTCGTAAAATCATGTCGCAAACATGACGCGAGGAATTCGCAGGATTTACAGGATCGATGATTCCAACAACGTTGACAAATGCACCGCGACGCATCATTGTACATACATACATACATACATACACGTTCATTCAACTCCAGAGTGGCAGGCTAAATCCTGGGGACTCCGTGGCGTTTATGAAAAGAAAATATTTCAGGCTGTATTCTAATTTGTCACTGACACAGATATTAGCGTCTCATTTGCTTTCCATTACGCCTGATATTTAGACGTGGCAGGACTGTGCAATTAAAAAACCCGTCCTCGCAGGGCAGGTGGAAAAACACTGGAATCCGTCCCAAAGCAGTGGTAAACAAACCGAGTTTTAAGATATCGCACTGCTTTACAACTTTACAAGACGCGGTCGCCATTTATAGGCCGGGCGAGCCACCGGGTTGGGGGGGCATACCCCGCCAACAATGGGGCCTCTGCCGTCGCACTGCTGTAAACAAGCCAATAATTGCAGAAAGATAATCTCATGCCGTCTAAATCAATTTCATTGAGGAGGGAACGGGGGCATGCATCAGACGTCGCACGGCCGCGGAAAACAAATAAGAGCCGCTGTCAAAAGAAGAGGCTCAACTGCTGTTTGATGCGCGGTTGTCTGTTTACAGGGTACCCCGCGGTGAGAGCATGGGTGGTGGAACTGGTGGCCGCAATGATTGCGAAGTTTCCTCAGACTTTTGTTGAAAAGAATCTTGTTGTGCGCATATCTCATCTACTGATGTATCTATCCCCCATCAAGGACTCTTGTCCATGCGGGAACCCACAGTCAAAAAGGCCACACAGAGTCCTCTCTTTCACTCCCGAACAAAAGCTCTCCTGCCCAGCTTTTTACCAATGCTCAATACAACTCGTACTGTACGGTACGGTACGAAGGCCCTTATGCTAATCACACTCTACATGGGAAACCTACGTTATAAACCACCTCTGGAAGAAAAAACTGATCAACAATTTCATGATTAAATCAACCTTATGAAGAAAACAATATACTACAGAGGCCTAACAACTTAGTTGGGACCTCTTCAACGCATTATACACTTTTAAATCGGTTTTGCTCATTGAGTGTATCCACAAACCTCATTTAATCAACATGAGACATTTTTTGAGTAGAATGATATAACACTGCATTTCAATTCTATAGGCATTTGTGTGTGCTCTAACTATCGTATACGTATAGGTACGTATTCAGTCCAATAAGAAAATAAACGAAATAATAAAGGCATTGATTTGTACAAATGTTGTTTAGAAAAACATATCCATAGCCGTCTTGGAAAAAAAAATAATAATAAAACATTTTTTAAAAGTCATGCTTCATATCGTGTACTTGTTTGAATTAATTGATCAGTTTGGTTGTATATGAAATTAGCTTGAAATGTTTCTGGCTGACTGTTTTGATGGAAACTTCGAGAGACGCTGGTCCGCTGCAGAGTGGCCTCCACAAGTTAATTACAAAATAAATAAGTAAATAACCTTTAAAAAAATGGTTGTCCACATGAAGGGCATAAAAAAGTCACTAGAAGGTAAGATTGTGCTGAAGGAGGAGCAGGTGAAGACGGTGAATCACGGAGCACGGCTTGGGCAAGTCGGGTTATCTTAGAGGTTTCCGAGAGGATTATGAAGAAATCCATTACGGAAGGCATTAACATGGCGGTGACACTTAGCGAGGCTTTGCCCCCCCCCCCCCCCCTCTCCCTCCCTCCTCCCTTCCCTCTTTCTCTCCCCGTTCTTCGCATCACAATAAGCCACCAAAACAGATCCATGAGTATGAACGTATGGGGAATGGACCTTTTTTGTTTTTGTTTAAAAAAATGTTGCTGTCATCTTGTGTCGTGTTCTCCGTATACCAAGTGAGTCACGCAGGCTGATTACTACTAAAAAACGAAGGCCACACTATTTTCTTTTTCCACTTAAGTCTCAGTCTGGTCTTCGTGACTTAAAATCACATTTTTATTTCAAAATAATGGATATTTTTCCATTGAATATGACAAATTATAACACCGTGGACATGTCTACAATATTTAGCTCTATAAGTTATGGTTCGGTTAGGTAAATGGTTATAATAGCAACCATGTGTAAATAACGCGGTCATACCAGTATCTAGGACATAAATTCAAGGGTTTGTCATAGAGGAACAATTTGTTATTTTGTTTTGTTTTAAGTTGAGCCAAAACTCTGAATATTTTTGTAAGTAGCTAACATGATCTTTGGCATATTACTGAGTTTTCTTTCAACACTTATGCTAGATGATGAGTTAGTTGGTTCATCCAGTTTGTTCTATACAACACACCTAGAGTTGTCACCTTCGTGGCTTCGTTATTTTGATGAGTTGTGGACAATGAAACGACGTCCAGCAAATCCCCATGTGTGTCTGTTCTTTTGATTGATTGTCTTCCTCTTGAATGGGGGGGACCATACTGGACCAATCCCCCCGGTCTTCAGGACTGATCGTCCCCCATTGTACGCTCAGACAGCTCGCTGATTTCTCTTTTTTTTCTGGGGGGTTAAATTCAGTCTGCGCCCGTTAAATGACACACTTTGTTAAACAGAGGCAACTCGGCAGAAAGGATTGAAAGTGGTTTTGTATATATAAAAAAAGAAAGGGAAAAAAAAAAGACAGAAAAATGGGTTCTGTTTTGTTGTGAATCACAAGAGTTCCTTATTCTTTTCAAACTGTCTTGCCAAATGGCGTGCATAATTGGCTGCCGTAAATACAGGGATATAATGGAAGTATGCAACATTTTCAATGGGTGTATTCTGCCGTCATTGTCATATATCCAGCAAGCCCCTTTTTTGATAGATTGTACATTACATTTCATAACTTTTATGATTAGGTACAGCACTGTGTCTTTCTTTATGGGAGTCGCAACCGTTTATAACACTGCAAGTTTGGGGAATTTTCATGCACGACATCCGTAAGTAGAACAATTTAAAATCGAGAGTATTCGTATATGTTTACACCAATAATTACCACTGACCTATCGATCACATAAACTACGTCGATGCCAATAATTATTTCTACATTTGGCTAATACTGTATATCTAAACCCTTCTGAATGATTTTAAAACTCCAGCTGCTGACGTTTCTATTTACTCGACATTGCGACCCGTCGGTCTTCATCAGCCTCTGGACAAACATTCACAATTGGCCAATTATTCGCAATTTGTTAATATTCGCAATTAGGTAGTCTCACTCATACCCCAATAATACGTAAACTCATACACGAATTGCATGGAGGCCCAAGTGACAATTGCTCATATTGGTGGCACTGTTCATAGTACCCAATCGAGAATTCAGCTGTAACATCATTTCAAACCGCTAACTTGTATCGAGTTTTAGTGAAGAAAAAAAAAAGGACTCTGACTGAAAAAACACAAGAATATTTTATTTCTAACCTTGAAAGGGTCTGAAGCCTCCATGTACCAAGGAACTGTTCTGATGACGTCAATACCGCATGCGTGGTTTCTCTGGGCATTGGAAATAAACAAAAAACGCGCCATCCACTTTACTTTTGGCTCAGAAATTGATGGTAGAAAAATATTGAATTGGGATAGTTATGAACTCATGCTTTACTTGAGGCTCAATTTAAAAATGCATTTCATGGATAAGGATTGACTTGAAAAAAAAATAAATAATAAAAAAAAGAATGAAATGAAGATCGCAGTTTAATCTTAAGTGAGAAGCCACACATGTTACATTTAGTGCTATGGTTCGGTTTCAACCTCTAGTGAAGCGTGACAAGTGTGGTTTCACGCTAGGGAGCGTGACAAGTGTGGTTTCACGCTATAGGGAGCGTGACAAGAGTGATTTCACGCTAGGGTATGCCTGCAGAAAGCAGAGTTTTAGTTTCATCAATTTGGGGGAAAGGAAAGACAAATTAATTTTGCATTAATTTCTTTGTTTCAAATGATTTTTTTTTTAAATGTATTTATTTGATAGTGCGATGGCTTGCTTCGTCTGTCTATTTCATCAAATTAATTTTGCATTAATTTCTTTGTTTCAAATGATTTTTTTTTTAAATGTATTTTTTTGATAGTACGATGGCTTGCTTCGTCTGTCTATTTCATCAATGTGTGACAAGTACGAATTCACACAAGGGCATGCATACCGACACCACACTGTTCCAGGTTGATACAGGCCCGACCTAAATCTCGATTGCCTCTGCGTTGTTGATTGACTTCTCAAGAGATCTGATTGACACTGACAGCGAAATACACGATTTCTTAGTGACAAATGATATCATCATCATCCTCATTATCATCCTTCACAAGTCCCAACAATATTGCACCGAGGTGAGTGGTGACGGGTCGAAGTGAGGCTATTTATGACCCCCGACCGGATTCTGCCTAATGAGCCACCCCACATCGCACTCACCTTTCATCGGCCGGTTATACCATTTAATACAACACCATCAACAATTTTCTTATTCACGTTTCAGAGTAAATCGAGTTTTTCCTTTGGAGGCTTCCGGGTCGCCATCGCAAAAAAAGGAGAGAAGTTTATCAATGATAAAAACCTGAACACGTGCGGGGGGCTTCGTTGGGGGGTTAAATCCCAGCGGATGTCGTGTCCCCAATAGACACCGTGGCTTCCAGTGTGCTTTTCAACTGTAGACAGATTGGTGTCATACTTGTCTTCCTCTGACGGCTTTATTGATGATTTCATCTTAAATCCACAGAAAAAAATACAACCCCCACAAAACACACAACAGATCCGCAAAATACATTGAGTATTAGTCTCTTCAAAAAAAAAAAAATTACACAAAAAAGTCGGCCTACACGTACATGTTTAATCCACCTCCATCTTATCTCAGAAACATAATACTACAGTAGAAAAATACAAATTTAATATCAAAGTTGTTTATTATAAAAAAAAAAATCATAAGAATTGTTTCTGGTTCACACAAACCATTCCTTTGTAGGCGTATTAAGAAAAATATTATGTTCGAAACTTACGCTACTGCACAAATATACACAGTGACGACTTTAGATGGTTTTACTCGTGTTACTCTAAAAACCAACACAAATCTGAGAAAAAAACCACACGACAGAAGAAAACCACAATGACGTCATTGGATTCCGTTGTTATAAACACCAAAAGCGTGTATTTTTTTATGATTACAAAAACAAACCAATAAATAAATAAATAAACAAACAAATAAATAAAAAAAAAAAGCTACAATTAACACTCACACGTGACTCGAAAGACATCCGGTGTTTCAGACTATGGAGTGACTCTCAATACAAAGTTACCAGTACATTTTCATTAATTACCTGTATACGTCAACCACTCTTCACAGGTAACCCGCATTTTTGAGGGAAAAAAATGGACCAAAATAGCACAACATTTGTATCAATGGTTGCTGACTGATATCACAATAAATATAAGACACACGATGGTAATTGACAGCTCCATTTCATATATACTGAACATTCTGTACATAAACGCCTGCGTGATAATGCCTCCCCCCACGTTCAACAATCCACACACGCCAATAATTCGGCTGTATACATGTGTGAGTGTGGAATGTACCGGCCGGCTCCACCGAGGTACAGCGCATCAATCAAGGTGCCTGGTTTAAGGCGACTCGCGATGATTTACGACACGGCTTAAGGGGCACAATTCCGTTGTCCTGAAGGGAGCCAACAATTTTACACTGATGAAAGATGGGTTTGAATCTTATTCTATGGACAATTATTATTATTTTTTTTTTTTGGGTGAAGAACAGGGATCAAATGACGGGGGTGATCGTGATGATACGAGACGAAGTGCAGGATCGTGGACAGTGGAATTATATGCTTGTAGGGTAATCTTATGTACACACAGGAATATATGATAATTAAGGAACGTAAACGTCAATGTGAGCTAGAGGAGAAATCATGTCACATACTTCCCGAGAAGATATAGTTTTGTCTCGTGAATACCCTTACGTCGTTCAAAGAACGCCGACAGTCAATTGAAGAATGCCCATGTGCAGTGACCTGCGACCTGTAATCGTATGGCGCGTGCGCTGTCGCGGTTTGCTGGGCATGATAATCTAAATGGAGCCCCGTGTTAAGTACAATTAATGTTCACTTAATATCATTTTCCCCGGATTAGTGTAACTTTTCGCCTATCGGTGGACGAGTTCAACGTGACAAGTCTAAATGCGCATGATCAATGACCTCTCCTTGTTTTTGAGTGGGTTTTGTTTTGTTTTCTTCACGAAATGTAATGATCTCATTCTATTGAGAATGACCCGTATTGTAGTTGTGTAAGCCTTCTTTTCATAAATGAGTTGTCCCCTTTTGACATTCGCGATCACCTGTCACCATGCGCAAGTGTGTACAGACAGGCAGAGGAGGATTACGGTTAAAACATCTCACCTGAGAACAATTTTCCATTGACGGTTTTTGACGCCATACTAGATCCATCTCTGTCAGACCGCACAGACAATGAGAACTTCCCGTCCACCTCCCCCCACCTGTGGATGGTTTCGTACTGAGTCACAATTTTCAATTTCCTTCATCAAAACTTCCTCTCAAAACCAGAAGGAGAAATTCCACTGGGGGAAAGTTGTACTTCCAAGCTATTTTGAACTGCAGAATGCTTGGACTCGGTTTTTAGGCCTAATTTGTGTTTGTCGGTTAAGGTTGAGCGACGCTATAAAGTGGGGGGTGAATTTGCTCGATATAGCGGCGTTTCTTTACAACGATTCAAGTTCTGAATGCTTACATCTTCATCGTGGCGGTTTTCAAATAATCTCAGGCAAGAAGAAACAAAAACAGTGTGGGTCCCTTTTCATAAAATGAGAATTAGCACCATCTTCTTTACTGTGTGAGTAGGAAATCTGACGGTGACAGCCGCTGTGTTATGACTTTGGGAGAAAATGACATTGATATAAGTTGAACAAACCATCGTTATAGTGTCCACAAACACACTGATCTCTGTGTTAAGACAGTACAGCAATTGAACTGGTTCGCTTACAAAGTTTGTTTGTTAGTCTGTGCTTTTAAATTAACCCCAGTATTATTGTGATATTTAGACATAGGTTTCGTTGACAGAGAATGACCTACGCTCTGGATGTCCAGGTAATGAATGCCTCGGGTTTACATCCCAGTCTTGCCCGTGCCTCCACCCTCCACCCTGCAGTGATTATGAGCTGAGGGGCACAGCATGGGACGAATATGCCCCGGGCAGATCGATCTGTGAGTCGCAGGGGGAATCCACCAACCTAACATTTCAGTTGAGGAGATAATACTAGGCCTATCTGACCAGACGTCGACAGGGTAAAAACTCCACCAACTTTTCATCGGCGTGGGTAGAGTTTCCCTCATTGGGGAGCCAAGAGGCCAGGAGGCGGCCATCTTGTCTGCGCAGAGTTGACATATACTAGCATAGCAACGGTCATTGGACTCTCCATGGCGCCGTTTTGATTTATGCCCATAAAACGCTCACTTAGTTATGACGTTATGCCATGTAATATCGGTGCAAATTCGCAGTGACATCGGTCTGCATTCATGGGGACCGCACGTGATGTCAATACCAACCTAGTAATATACCCAGAGTGGTAGGGATGACAAGAACAATCTTGCATGCGTTTTTTGTCCTCTAATCCATACAATTTGATTTATACACTCAGTCAGTTTTCCCGCTTGGTCGTTTTGGTGATTTGGATTCTTCTTCTGCGAGATGGCAATATACGGGCAGGTTATATCAACTGTGGAACTTCGCATAATAACGAAACCAAAATATCTGCACATTTTGTGATGTTTTCTTTAGCGCCAATGCAGCACGCAAGTACAACATGCTGAAATTATAAACGAGTTACAAAGCAGTGAAGACCCGCCATAATTTGGTAATAAACACCCGGCTTCCTGAGACCATAGACGTGCTTCAATTTGACGTTCAATAATAAACACTTCTAATCTGATTTTACAAATTTTTCCCTCCCATTCTTGATTTTCGTTCTCTGCCCAAAATTTATTGGAATGCGATCTGGGGAAACATCTGCCTTTATATAGTGGTCCATTTGAGGCTTTATGCCACAGTGTCCCAATAGACGGCTACAAGAAGGAAAAAAAAAATCGAAGCTAAAATCATCTTTCCGGCTGGAAATCAAGCGGTCATGAATCCGGCTAAATTTGTCTAAAAGAAGAAGACAGGATCAGACTACCGACAAAATCGAAGGGCTTTTATGCTTGGATCTTGACAGGAGTATGGATTTTGGAGCCGTAAACACTCACGAGCAGAGAACCAAATATGACACCGGGGAATTCTCCAAAAACAAACGGGGGACAATAATTAACTCATCTCCAAGATTTCAGAGAATTGAGCTTTGATTAAATTCAATTTACAAATGTTTGTCTACTCTTTTTTTTTTGTTCTTCCTCTACTTTTCGCTCAATTTTATAGACGATTTTATTTCTGAGCAAATACTGATGTTGTTGTTTTTTTTACCAATGGAACTTTTGGAGGCGCATTTATGGACCGAAAGAGAGGTATATGGACACCATTTTAAAATATTTACATTATTTTTGTGTGCAACTCGAAAAGATGATAATCTGGTTCACATAAAAGGGGGTTGTATGTAATTCAGAGGCGGCCTGAATCTCTGAGAGAAAATTGATAGAACAGTGAAGGCGGGATAGCAGAGTGCGTTATATCAAGCAGGATTAAGGGCTTTGGGCTGCAAGCCCATCCGGTGGATTGCGGGAACATTTTGGCGCTCAAATAGAAAAAAAAACTAAATACAAATGGAAAAAAAAAAACATTAACAAAAAACCAGGACAACCCACATTTGGCAGATGGGAAGTGAGTACGATATCGGTGGCGCAAAGCTCTCTCCGGCCGTAATCTTGAATAATGCGGGCTTCTAAATGCACGCTAGCGTGATGAGCAGTACGTACTCTTACAAACGCGGCGTGTGTGTGTAAAATCCCCGAGAGATACCGATGGAATCTGCAGTGAGAAAAACAAATTCCGGGGAACACTGACTTTGAAACACGTATAATGACTCATTAATCATAAAGTCAATGCATTATGGATTCTGGTTTGTTAATTAGAGTACGGGGCTGGGGAGGAGGAGGAAGGGGGGGGGGGGGGAAACTGGTGGACTTGGCTTGAGCGTCTCTGGTGACATTTAAATGCATGGATGGGGGATAGATTCAATCAATCACAAATGGGAGAGTGGGGAATACACGGCAACAAAGATGCAAATGTCGGCATGGGGGACATACTGGTAATTGGAACTACGAGAATGCAAAGAAAAGTAGAAGAAGACGAACACCATAGGAAATGTTATCTCATCCCGCATTATTGGAGAAAACAAACCACTCTACAGACAACCCCCAAAGGACCATTCTGTAATTATCGAAACAAAACCAATTTCTTAAATTCTGAAAGTTCACTAATTAGAAAGTCCATACCATTACCCAGCATCCAGAGACAAGTGTCGATCTGACATGTTGTCAAAGTCGAACAAAAATGGCATTTGAAGACACCTTAGATCACCACTGTTGCAATCGGCACTCGCCTGAACGTCCATTAATCCTTGACAATACATAAACTCATTCTGTCGTTGTTTTCTCTGCAACGAGGCTAAAATAAAGATTTTTCTCCAAACAGGTTGGTCTGGGTAGTGTGTTTATTGGAATCTATATGATGGAAGTGAACGGATTTACTCGATTTCCATCGAGTAAACTCACAACCTTCCAAAATCTTGTTCTCTTTCTTTGCGATTTCTCCAAACAATGACATAAAACTATTGAACTGACAGACCGCCTTGATTCTCAGTGAATTATCGGTATGCAACTTCATGCCCATTAGAAGAAAAAAAACTTCGCCGTCAAATTCAGTCATCAAACGGCAATTTGAAGTATTCACATCGTGTATCAAAGCTATCTTGTTCAATTGTGTTTTATGGTCAAAAATTGTGTCATTCTTCCACAAAAATCATATGTGAATGTACTGCAAATTCCCCCTGGCGTGTTTTACATTATTTGAAACCACGAACATTCCATCGGGTAAACTCACAACCTTCCAAACATTGTACTCTTTCTTTGCGATTTCACCAAAAGGACATTCACTGCAGCTAACGCGTTCCACCAGGCTCTCGAGGCCTGCCAGTGTAATGACAGACGAAGATCCCTCCGAACCATCGGGGTTAACCCGGCAAATCTCCCCGTCCAACCTGCAGCACGACGCGCTGGTCAAAGACCTCTTTTATCTGGGCATGAGAGACATTGCCGGTCACAAGCTGAGAGCGGGGCATCGGGTTAGCGGGGCCCATCAGGTCCCGTCAAGGGTCCTGTGTGCTCTTGCCGCGTAGGTGGCGTAATGAGTTTCACAGGACACCGGGAGTTCATTTCAGGTTAACAATTTCCTAGCAAGAAAAGTTCTTTACACACGAAAGTTCGAGATTAACAATATAAATCTGCTTTGTAATTCCCTCGTTGTCATTGTTCATTCCTTCTTATTTATCCACCCCCTTTCCTTAGCCTGAACCCCGTGAACTCTTTTGGATTCATTGTGGATTGGGTTATTTTGTTTGCACTAAAGTAGCCCTATATAAACTTGTCCTTAACATTCAAAATACACATTGTCTTAAAACTACAACACGCCTGATCATATTTGCTATGAATGTAGGATTTAAATGTGAGTTTAAAGTTACTGGTGCCATTTGTTACCGTCGTCGTGACATATAATGTCGTCATCACATACAAACAAACACGTAATACTCAAGAGCCGCAGTAAATGTCCGTAGCCGATGGACATTTTGCCATCAGAATGTATTCTTCGTTTACTACGCTGGACCAGACCAAGCCTTTTCCATTTTATGTTTTCTGATTATTGGTGTTGACAGAAGCAAAAACGTCCAGACTCCGGAAACAGTTTGTTTAATATTTGAATATTTTTTTTCTAGATTAGTTCTAAAGACATTCTGCAAGAAGATCAAATTCATTATCCTAAATCAACGATAAAGGAATAAAATAGCATTAATAATACGTTCAAATATTTCAACACTGACGTTTTATACGATTTTTTTTTTTTTTTTTTTTTTAAACATTCGCAGATATAATCGAGGAAATGCGTTTTGCAATGGAAGTAGAAATAAACCCACGGAGAAATTCTCGCCAAACAATCCCTCCTTTTCCAAATGTCACAGGACATTTTATGAGGAAGTCATCTACTTGGGCAAACTTGTAAGGGAACCCTTTTCGATGGATTTCGTTTCTCTATCACATACGTACTAATTACGGAGTCGTACTAAAGGTTTGTGTAAAAAATAGGTTACAGGGAAACATTAGAGTGCCGTGGCAATACGGCGCGTCGACCGGCAGCGTCTCGCACAACGAAATGTTAACCCGCTGTAAGGTCAGAATGTTAATCAATGTTGACAACGACATGTGATGCATCGAATGCAAGTGCGGAGTCCAATAACTTTGAATGATCACACAAATATTATATGTATTTTTCTGAATACTACTACTACTACTAAAAAAGAACAATGAGCAGGGTCTGTATTTATGCAGCTTTTCGCACCGAATTCAAGAGCAGCGTCATAGACGGAAATGTCCAATAGCTTTGAATGATCACAAAAGTATATATATTTGTTTTCTGATGAATAACATAAACTGCATATACAAAAAAAAAGAAGAAAAAAAAAAAACAAAAAAAAAAACAGGGCCTGAATTTTAACGATGTCTATAGCTCTTCTACGATGTTGAGACGTAGTCCATGCCTCGACATAACCACAGGTAATCATTTTGAACACGTACCGGTACCGCTCTTGAAGTTTATTACAGAGTACGGCACCCCAACTCTATACTGCCCAAAACATGGGGTGTAAAAACAACATCGGTGTACAAACTTTTTACCCCGGTGTAAACATAAAACTACAACCAGTGTAAAAAAAAAATAACACTTTTGTTATAAATGTTATTACCCCTACTTAATTTGGGCTAGTTTCATAACTCTGTGAAGAGAACCACTGCAAGGTGTTTCTGATAACCAAGTTCACGAAGTGCAGTGATGTGTGGTGGGTATACTGGGTGCCAGACCTTGCTTCTAATGAGTAAAATATAGCAACGGATCACCCATACCTGGTCCATTCCTGAGCCATTTGTCTTCCCTTAGTCCCCCTAGGTTTATACAAGATCCAGTGACTTAACCGTGAGAGGGGGCAACGAGGGGGCAACCGGCCCCGTTGCACTTTACATGACTTGGCCCCCAATCGGATCTGGGAAGTCGACGTCCGTCATCGCTCTGTGATTTATTGTGAAAATAGTCTAGACATATGTAGAATAACACAAAAACGCCTGTCATTGCAGGCTATATTATGATACGGCTTTACCTTGTTTGATACCCAGACTTCCCCCTGACACATTGCCATGGGTTAATGACCCGGGATGTGATAGTCGCCCGTTTCTCCCCATTAGTCAAAATGGTGAACGCACTCTGTTGCAATTAACCACCTTAATACACTGTCAAAACTTTCAAATCGAATCATCAGGACAGCTCCTGTGACGAATTCTGAAATGCAACTCCGACTATCCTGTCATTTTTGTAATATTTGTTATTATTATTCGTTTTTTTTTCTTCAAATATGCGGAAAATTGAAACACTGCCACGAAACCCATGCAGAAATGTACACGAAATCACTTAAACGTTTTATGGTTTTTATTCGGTGCCACATATGAGCAGTGGCCGTTAAACTGAAATGTTGAACCCATGATGTAGAGGTTAAATCATGATGTAAATAATCACGATGGCCCACTGGCATAAACGTAATCCTAATTCTCTCAGAAAATACACACCACGCAGGTAAAGTTGTTCCTTTTTAAATCACTTGAAGATTTCTCCGTGGTTTTCCTTGAGTTTGGGGGGCCGGTAAACCCACACTGGTAAACCCCCGCGCATGAGTTGAAAATCACGGCATAAAAATAGCCAGCACGATTGCCTATCCGCATCGAAATGTAGGCCTAATCCATCTGCCACACTGGACGAGGCATTTCCTGTTCCCTATCACCCATGGCTACGGCTGTACTATAGACACAGATTTTACTCGACAGACTATTGCATCAATTGGTTGACTTGTGAAGCACATTTCGGGACTAATTAGTGACCGTCAAAGACGCTGGCCGATGCCAAAGTTCTCCCGAACTTGTTCGACCACTTCAAGCTCCAAACGCATTCTCCAAATTTATACCCAAAACAGATTTACCCGTAAGAATGCTTAAGTAATTCTTTGTGTGTTGGATACTTCTGTACATTATTCATGTTTCTTTACAACTTAAATAACACTTGCAAAACTAACCATTTGCTCGCGAAGTGCAAGATCTATCAAGGAAGGGAATGTTTTAAGGAAAGGGAATCTAAAAAAGGTGAAAGTGCTCGACCAAAAGCAAGTTCAAAACCAAACTTAGGAAGCTACTAGAAAGGGCAAGTGATGCAAAATGTGCCCGGAGGACAGCTCTGAATCCTGCCAGCATTACTTCCTCTGCATAGCGGACGTACGAGAAATCAACGATGAGTGAATTCTTCCCGTTTTATTAGCAGCGAATTGGGCACAGTAAAAAAAATGAAATACAAAAAATAAATAAATCAATCAAAAATTAAAGAAACTCTCCGGTTCACTGACATAGCGTTTATATTGCCAAGTTAAGTTTTCACGCCCCAAAACAGTTCCACGTCTACGGCGGTATAATGAACTATACTATGTTTGAATTTGGTGAAGGCACGCTGTCGTTTAGTTTGATTTTCAGCTTTAAAAATTAAAAATTGTATCGTCTCCCAGAAAATCAAGCTAGATTTTGATCTTGCATGGTACAGCCATCTGGCATTTTTCCTCAATTCAAAACAATGCACTCAAGCCGAGGCTGGACGGGGAAATAGTCTGGCCCCCTTTTAGGTATGATGAGTAACTGTCTTAGGGATTGTTGTTGCACACAGGAAACAAGACAGATGTGATGGCAGCCAGATGTAATGGCCTATTGATCGTCCACTATTAAACCCTTAGGATCACCCACTAACATAACAAGACGATATTATCTGAAGTTTCCCCCGATAGGCCCTTACGCCCGGTTTTTGTCATGAGCATAAACTGCGTCAACCCAAAGAGCTGAACAGCCGAGTGGCACTGGTTGTTTAAAGGCCACATCACAATCATAATGCATTAAAAAAAACACGAAATCCAGTTATACCAAATAATTTATGGAAAGTGCCAGTCTGGCCCCATTCGAAGAAAGCACAAAATTGTTTGATTGCTTTTAGAATAACAGTGTATGTAAAAGCCCAGCTACGCTGTAATAGACAGTTGATGTCAACTCGTCTTCACACGTCCATAATTAAAACATGCACCTGTTTTATATCCTGATTCCAAATTAACATAAAAGGAGAGTTGTCAAAGGATTGAGCTTCGTTAATGCTGGTATTTACTGTTAAGACGTAGGATACCACTTGTGGAAAAAGAAGTAGATATACCAGATCGTGATTTACAGCAATTATATCGACACAACGCCCACACTTTGTAAGCTTTGTATACAAATCTGCATAAACGATGTCCATCATGAAGTTGATTGGAACAACACCCACAATCATGTGTCAACTAATTAGTGACAAAGGGAATTGCTAATTAACTCGAGAGTGTCATGTTAAAAGATTGAGAATAAATCTCTGCTTGATCTTCCAAACAATTAAGACATTGACTAAATCTCACACTGCTCTAAAACACTGCGGGATAACTCAGATATTCAAAACACATCTCTTAAGTGTGTCTTAACAAATACATGTACCCAGGCTTCGGTCTGATAGTCAAATCTCTTTACGGCTAGTCTCATTTCACGTCGTTAACACCCGACTGCTCAATCCGCAAGCCGTCTTATTGTTCATTTTATGACAGGTCGATTAGCGACATAGAGCTACTTTGTCACGCTAACTAATTAGACTTGTCAATTGTGGAAGGCACTTTAAAAACAGAGTGTGTAAGTGTTCAACACTAATCAGTGATGAGTGTGGATGTCCAGATGACACAACTGTCAAAAGACACCTGGTTTGCGATCACTTATTAATGAACGAACAGTTTATAAAAAAAATTACAGCCGTCTTGTATTTGTAAATGAATTGAATTTTGCAATAAATCTTAAATGACACAAGCATACGTACAACTTTCACAAAGTGAGCAGTATGATTTCAGAATCAGGCTGTTCTTAAAAACGGATGTTTGAGCAAACCTCTGTGATCTGACCACTGTTTGATATTGTTACATAATTCAAGTACTTTTATTTATTTGTTTAAGTGTTTTCCTTCACCCGCTGCTGGCATCTTGTCACCGGTTAAGCTCGGTGGCCTAGTTGTTAAGACTAGTTGAATGTTGAGGGTGTCGTGGGTTAGCATCCCAACCACTTCGCCGATGGGATTGTTTTCTTCACAGGAACTCGAAATCACTGAGCACACATCCGTGTAAAGGTAAAACAAAAACCCAAAACAATATTTTGTCGTGCTTTCTGAAAAAACAAAACAAGCGGTGGTTGCTACCCTAACTTCTAAAAAGAAAAAACAAAATAAATTTGCCTTTTTATCTGTAGCAGAAAGGATAAAGTGTAAGTTAGAGATCTATTGGAGACAAGTTCTGTTTAAAAACTCGCACACTCAAATTCAGCAATGAAAGTTACTTAGTTTTAACTGAGTAAAAGATCGTGTTTACCAGTCGCGGTTTTGACCTTTACATGGGAAACCATCACCCGGAGTGACTGTGTAAAAAAAAAGCAACACCTTAAAGTTGGAAGTCTATAACTTTGGCCTCGCGTTGTAAAAAAAGTTTTCCTTCAAAATAAAACCGTTAATTTTTTATAAACACATCCTGAGGTTGCGGCTAATACTCGATAGCACGTAACAAAGATTGGTCCAGACGTGTGCTGATTACAATGATGCTGGTTTCACACCAGTCCATGCCGAGAACCCCGAGGGGTACCAACTAACAATGTCATTGGACGGGGAGACAGTCTGGAAGATTATTTCGCTGGTACCTTGACGATGTTATAAAACACAAATTCCTTAACCAAACATCAAACTGAAATTAGAGCATAATTACAACAACCACAACAACAACAGCAGCAACAGCAGCAACAACAACAACAACAATAACAGCAACAACAACAACAACAACAACAACAACAACAACAACAACAACAACGTTACACTTCATGATGGATAATGATTTCATAGCACGATCTGTGAGTCTGGGTAAGAATGTTGGTTCCCCGTGAGCGACAAACTTTGGAAGGGAGCACATGGATTTCAAGCATTTTTTTTAACGTGGTTAGTGTTGTCACAGCGTCCCGCTGTTGAAACCCATCGTGGACTCGGCATGCCTACAGAGCTAATTGCGACTCTCATTGGAAGGAACAACAAGCCCCCAAACTCTACGATTTCACAACGAGATGGGAGCTTATATTGCACAGTGTAACTTAGGGCATCAACTCTGCACTCCACAGTAAATATTGAAGGACAAGCCGAATTTGGCGGGGAGGGAATCTCACCCCCCCCCCGAGTGAGTCAAGGTCTTACACTAGCAGGCAGGGTAATCTGTTAAAACTAAATGAGTAAGTCATTTTCTCATTGGGAATTACACTGTATTATTACCCCCAATTACATCATTGGACATGGGTATTGCATTTCTTTTAAAGTCTTTTGAGTCTGGTATGAATGTTCAAGCTAACCGAAGAAAAAAAATACACATTCAATATATATATATAAAAATATATAAACAAAACTTGTCTTCACTTGTAAACTTTTTTGTTTAATTTGCCCCTTTTCGGATTCGTATAATCTCTTAATCGTAGCGGATTTTGTATACAGAGTTCACTAAGAGTGCTCAGTTTACATGACCGCATGGTACTATACCCAGTATTTATGCAAATAGTGTAATTGCTTAAATGTTTTTAACTGCGCGTTGTCAACCAACCATTGAAATGTGTTATATGAGAACTTACAGGAACCCTCTTTAACAACATCAGCCCCACGCAACCACAATTCTGCCAAATTAACTGCGTCTAATAGAGCTTTTTCTGAAAGATGTCGTCAATTTTGGTGGACAAAAGAGCAGGCATCGGGCACGAGTAAAGAGAAAGAGAGAGAGAGAAGGAGAGAAAAGGAGAGCCGTGAAGCTGGAGCCGACTCACAGTCAAATGCCGGCCAGTTTGATTTTTAACTCCCCAATGGCCGGATCTTTTAATTGAGAGGTGCTTTCACATTGAGATGATGCTCGCCTAGTGTTTGCTCTCAAGTCAGCAAGGGCGATAAACCATAGCTAAATGAGGATGGTTTTTCAGAGACCGAGTGCCGTGGTATATACCAAGACACGCTGAGCACACATCGGGCAAAGCAGCCCCAGGCCCCGAGCCCTCGGGCGGCACCTTTACAATGATTAAATCTACCAAAGGGGCCCACGAAACCAACGGGACTGTGCTTTAGAGATTGCCACTTCACGTAGTGTTGAAATGTATCACAGGGGCCCCCCACACGCTGCAAGTTTAGCGAACATATATAGCCACGCAGTTGTCCCAAGGAAGAGAACAATGTGGCGTTCGTGCGACTGTAACTTTTCAACGGTGCAAACTATAAGGAAAACAGCAAACATAACGGCAATGGCTACTTCCATAGTAACCTGCCATCCATCTTGATACAGAATCGGTACGTTTGCTCAGTTACGGGGGATAAACGAATTTCGCACGGGCTCACTTCCTACCAGGATGGATACCGGGGGAACAAGTTAAGAGCAGGGTCCTTGGCTTGATTAACTGTGTTTTGTGAAGGCCCTCCGTCCCCTCACCAACCCTCCAATATTATTTCCACTCTCTTCATCATTACTACTCAGTCCACTTGATTTGCATTCTCTTTCAATTTTCCTCATTGTTGGAGTCTGTTAAAAGAGGCTCTCCCGGTAAAGATTCCGCCCCGACACCGGGATCTTTTGGATTGGGGAAGGCCGCGTCCTTCTGCCATTAATGGAACGGATCAGTGGAAACACAAAGGCTCAGTATCGCCCGGTTACTTAACCCAGGCTCTTCACTGCTTTAGATACAAGAAACCCCCCTAGAATTACATGTGCACTTTAGGAGGGGGGGGGGGGGATAGAAATGCCGAGAGTTTCTGGTGGGATTTTTAAGACCCTAATCATCAACCTTAGTGTAAACATCTTGGGTTGGTGACGAACGATACCGGGACAAGATACAGAGAATAACCACTTCTGATTGGTATTTACTTAATTGCGTTAGTGTCATTTGCCTAGCCAAGAATAAACACGCCGTTTCGGTTATGAATAACGGGGCAGATATTTCGAAATCCGATTTTGAAAAGTATTTCTGACCCTAGCCCCTGCTATGATTGTGTACACTTAACACTCGGCGTTTAGAAAGGATCCAATAAGGCTGACACACACATCACGGCAAAAGAGAAAGACCGTCGAAGACTTATTTTTACACCGTGGTTTATTGTTGATTAACGGGTGCACTCCGTGGCGGGGGTATCTGAATGGGGCCCCTCACAAAAGTGGTAAATCGAAACAACTACACGGTCTCTTAGCGATGTTTTCAACTCGGAGTAGTTTACATAATCTGGACGGAGTGGTTTTTCTGAAGGGCTTTGAGGCCTCTTGAATGGTGTTTCACAACTTCGTTAACAGGCTAATCAGCTCCCCATTGGAGGGGAGGACTGACCGGGCCACAAACCCCTAATCGCCCCCCTTTCAACTCATGAGTAAGACCACCGTAAGATGTTGTCCCCAAATCCCCTTGTAATCCCTTTGTTTTTCAATATGCCGATTAAGCAAATGGGGCCACCAAGTGTACGGAGTTCTTAACTGACTATTTCAGCAGCGCATCAGAGAGCAGTGAGTTGAAGGGGACTTTGCAGCTCCAAATCCCGCCGAGCACAATCCTCACCATCAGCTCGATAAAGACGGAGATTTAACAATCATGCATTTCACACTGCCGATCACCAAGAGAGCTATGCCAGTTGTTGTTCTTTCCTATTTACAAAGCTTCTATTACTGTGCTAAATGTTTACCACTTTCTCATAAAAACACTCTCGGCCACTTAAAAGAAAGAAGTCTTATTTTGAAAATCATATTTACATATAAAGTAGATGTAAGATTGAATAAACAGATGTGCAGACTTCTCCACGATGTAAGAACACCGCATGTACAAACAAGCAATTTTTTAACTGTAAGAAAGGTTTCATCAACTCGTCAGCTTCAAACAATGCGTGAGTAAAAGCAATAGCTAGAAAAAAAACAAAAAAACAGCGGCTTCAACGGTAACGTAACTGAAGCAGAACTACTTATCGATCATGTAATAGATGAAGGGACAATGAATATTGATTTATAATGTATCGAGACCAATGTCTAAACAACGCATCCTAATGTGCTCGATATCTGTAGACAGAGAAAACCGAATAGTCAAATAAGAACCGAAACACCTCAACAAAATAGACTGTACTCGAAACCACGGTTGTTTTAAAAAAAAAAAAAAAAAAAAAAAAAAAAAAAACAGTCAAGCTTCTCATAGCTAATTTTCATAAGCAGAACAAACGTCCTAAATTGACAGGTACATAGTGCATTTCTACGTACTCCACAGGACAACAACTGAAACTCCTTGAGTAAATTTCCTCCGTAGATTGAGCATCTTGTATGTAGGTTAAACTGTAAGTCACATATTTATACACGTTTTTGAATCCACGGTAAATCGGGGGTGTTGCACCGGCTCGGCGTTCACCGTGTTTACCCGGGCAAACACGGCAGCATCACAGCGCGTGTGCACGCACTGTGGACACAGCTACTGTGTTACGCTAGGCCCGATGATTTATAGTGCAGTGGCCATGGCTTCACTCCGCGGCTGAAGCTGGAAGCTGATGGTGTAACGAAATGAACAAACACTATCAACCTATTTAAAAAAGGAGAAATGACCAAACGGTGAACAGGTCCTGATCGCCGAATACCATGTTGATTTTGTCGCCGGGGAGAGAGTGGGAAAAAGGGGATAAGGAAACAGTCGCGAGGACACGGTTCAGTAGAACGATCAGCCATCTTGTTTTTCCTTCGTTCATATCAATGTAATCAAAACGAGGCTTTTACAGGCAAATAGTCTTGCCCCTTGTATAATCAACGGTTTATAACAACTAATTGACATTGGGAATGTGACTAAGATGTCTGAAGCATGATGAAAGTCTATTAGGATGGGAATACTCAATAAGTAATTCTGGTATTATGGCGACGGTTAACCCCCCCCCCCCCCCCAAACAGACACACAACAACAAACGAAGATGGATGACATAGCCTGGGCAATATACGTCTGCTGGCAATTCACTGACTTAACCACATTGCTATATCACGGGAAATTGAAACTACAATGCTAATGTCCATGACAAATGATGAGAAAAAAGGGGTTCAACTGCAGCACCGTCAACCGCACACCGAAACAATGAGCCGCAAAAACGCCGTGGTAATTTTATTCCCCAGTTTTGTTTGACTCACAAGAATTAATTAATGACGTCATCGCTTTGTGACCCCCAAACATTGACCCCGACTGCTTTGGAGGGTCGTTAATGAATCAAAACGAGCCTGAGCTTGATGGATGCGCACAGTGCACGTGACATGTTCTCATCAAATTCATTGACCTGTTTTTTTTTCTTCTTTTTTTTTTACATTAAATTCAGAGGTTGCCCAATACTCACCGAAAAAAGATATACAAGCATGACTACTGATGTACTCTAAATCTTAAGTTTTCAAGATATCTATTTTGCTCTTTCTTAAATTGTGAAAGTATCCTCACATTTGTCAGCGCATGTTTTATGCTATTTCAATCGATTCCTAGATCGTAATGCATAGAACATTTCATGGCTAAGCAAAACAACATTAGCCCGGCGCACCAGTCTCAACAATGTTAACTACGAGGAGTTAATCTAGTTTCTGCTAACCAAGATTTGTCTGTGCTTAGTTGAATGTTGTGCTTACCGGCTTTGTGATTTTGGGCTTAGACCCATCGATGAAGGTGTGGTCGGACACACACACACGGAGACCTGGTGTGTAAAGACCAGTATTTTAAGTGTTAACTTGGCGACCGAAAGTCAAACTATTGCAGGGCTTATCTAAATGGAGTGGGGCATTTTTTTATAGGTGAATTTTACGGTTTCGATTGTCTAGTCCTGAAGCTTTTTTAATACTTCGTGGTTCTTAAGCGTCTGCGTGTTATTTCCCTTCACCGACTGCCCAGGAATCCGCTTTAACACACGGCATGAATTTAGGGCAAGTTCCGTTTGGGTTGGCGGAAGTCCGAGCTCATCGTTACAAAAACACTCGCTGGAGAAAAATAGAGTTGATAAGTTTGAAATTGAAATCTGTCAGGGGGAAACGAACTACCCAAACCAGATTTTTTTTTCCTTTTTGGTATAACCCAACCCGGTGTAAAGAAACTGAGTGGTTATTGTGACCTTTGACACTTGCCCTTTGACCCAACTACCAAATGGTTCCCATATTTGTAGGGCTTATTGCAAGCGAAACCTGTCAGGCAGTGTGGGATAAAAGAGAAAATGTGGCCACTGTTTGTGAAGGAAAAATCAAGAACTCCGAATCGCTTGGTTTACATTTTGCGGAGTGATTTATTCATTCATTCATCAAAACCCGATCGTGTTGCCTCCCGATTCGTTCTCCAAATTTAGCACAAATTTCAATTTTCCAAAATAAACATGAATTTACCATACAGGTGTCCAGGAACAAGTTGAAGTTTAAACTCTCCATTAGAATTGCGGTTAACATGGGCACATCTGAAGTAAGTTGTGAGTAAGATTTGATTAAACAAAAAATAAACAAAACAAAAATCCAATTCAATTCTGAGTTTTAGTTAACAGTAATTCAATTTTAGGTATCTTGAACGATGCCCAAAATACGTTTGGGTGCTTGTCTTTTATAAAAAGAAATCACAAACTTCAAGTTCGAATGACACACAAATCCTGTCCAGTAAAAACAGAAAATTGTCAACAGATTTACGTATCGATTAAAAATGAATGATATTTGATTTGTTTTCCCCCTACTGTATTCGTCGATGATTTTATATTCACTTGTGAAATTACGAACTGGTCCTTACCCTTACACAAGTCTAGTTTTGTCACTGAAAATTATATAATAGAGACAGTTTATTTATGTTGATGGATTCTTTTGCTAACTCGATGAATCCCGTCTAGATTCCATTTTGTATGCTTTAAAATTTGATTGATACTCTTCCACTAATCACAATAGCTATGCACTAAAATGCAACACAAATGACATCGTAATAATAACAATAAGAATAAGAATAATAATATTATAACAAAAAATACATAATATCATTATCATTGCTTTTTTTTATGATAATACCAAACTGTACTGGACGTGGTAGACTCGCCGCGGTACAGACGGAACAAAGATGGCGCCGGTTGACTCTCCGCTCTACAACTAGACGTCTCTCGTGCCGTCCAGAGTTCGTGTAAATGATTCAAACCGGTGAAAGGTCGTGTTTAAATAAAAGGAGAAAAAAAAACCAAGAAACATCCCCGTTCGACGATTAATGGCGTGCCTAATAAAAACTGACGCTGTGTTTTTTAGCTAGCCGCGTCCGAGATAATACGGGTCGTAAATTGTCATCTCCCCCCTTAACGTCAATTGGGAAGATTGCGAGATTCACTTATGCATTTCAGCGAGCAATTGAAAACGAATCTGTAAATTCCTTTCTTTTTTTTTTTTTTTTTTACGATTAGTAATTATTCGAAGGCTGTTGATGAATACCATGCTTTAACAAATGAATGAATACGTGGTATATGTGATTTGTAACATCCAGTAAAAACTAATTAAGCAGCCCGAATAAATAAAATATTAATTTTATTATCATATATTTATAAGTCCAAAGGGAAAACAGATCGTTCGCGTGAGAAGTCCAACCTTATTTTATAAAAGCTTGCATCGATATTCGCCTATATTGATCAACCATAAAATATTGTTTTTTTTAAACAATCTTTAATAAAAATTCTAAAAAATAATTGATTTTATTTTATATGAACAAAGATGTCATCTACTTAATTCATTGATATAAAATAGTTGATTTCAACATTCAACATTTGACATTCCTTTCAGAAGGAACATATTGAATGTATTAAGTTGTTGTTCAGTTGATTTTCTACAGTATCAAGGACAATAATGGGAAGTTTAAAGATACACAATTATTTGACCAGTCTGAAAGAAATAAAATGTATGGGGAAATGTGTTAATTTTGCCATCTCAAATAGCCGATAACAACATCAAAAACAAAGAAATAATGTCTTTGAGTTTGCAAGTGGTGTCCAAGAGAGAAGGCTGCTTTTGAACGTCTCGGAAAAGCCTTTTTGTGCCTTGTCATTAGCTTTGTCACTACACCCCGAGACGACAGAGATCTACCCGGTTGTCTTGGGAGGCTGCTCGGTAACGCTGCCCCATCCACCAGCCTGAGTGCAAGTAGCTCCCGTTTGCCAGACCGGAACTACCCTCAGTCACTCTCAAGCAAGCGTGAAACGCGTTCAGAAGAGGGGCCTCCTCTGGAGAGAGTGTCAGCTGAGGTGGCGAGTGGGGTAACGGAGGTTGTCTCCGAGCTAAAAAGAACGACTACAGACCCCAAGATGTATCCCGTTACAGCCCGCTAACAACGTCTTGAACAAAGGAACAAGGCGATTGCCGCTCGGAAATATGGCTTGTTTCAGAAGTTCGACTTCAAACCCGTGATTCATGTTTTTTTTTCTTCTCTTCTTTTCCCTTCTCTCGTCTGAACTAATCCAGTAGCGGTGTGACTAAATACATGAACTTAATAGTACTTGTGATCAATGTATCTTCAGATCGTCCATGGTTCGGCCTCGACTAATATTTATTTACAATTTGCATTTGATACTTAACCACAATGCTCAATTCGTCTCTGGGTTTATCCCGCCTTACTGTTACAGGTTGAGTGATTGCGGGCTATGTATCACACTTTCATTCAATTAACCGGCAACGGGTTCATGCCTCCGTTACTCCGTGCAACAAAACGCCTTCCCACATCTCTACTCAATGGGATTAAGTTTGCTTGTAAAGCGAAGCAAGAAACATTCCAGATGAGTTTCCCAATAAACAATTCTTAACTTTAACTGAGTAATTTAATTTATAGGATTACATTTCTACCTTTTTCAGGTTTCTGGTTAAATCCAGTTTCCTGTGGGTGTGGACTACACTACGGATGCTCTATACGCACCACGGATTTATTTTTGCCTGAGACGTTCTGCTGTCTGTTGTTCTAATCGTCCTAAAGGAAGGCGAACTGTTTTCAATTACACAAATTAATGTCTGCATTGCCTACCAATGACCACGGTTCTACTGGGGACATTCGAGCACTCCAAATGCTTCCAGATATATACACCTTGTGGGAGTGTGCGTACATTCTCTGTCTTTAAATGATCACAGATTGATACTTCAATTCTGTAAACTTCTCTAGCAGCATTTCTTTCACAAGAAAAAAAACCCACAATATTACAAATAAAAAAAGGTCAAACTTTGCCTCTTTCAGAAAGGGTAAAATTGACCCGGTGGTTTGAAAGTGTTCACGTTTCATCTGTATGTTTTGAGGATGATGACACTTTGTTTATTTTTGTTTATTGAGAATGTAAGACTTAAGTTGGGTTGATGGGTTTATGGTATATTTTGTATGAGGAGAATTTGGTAAAAAACAAAACACAGAAAAACTTAGCATCTTTGATATATTGTGATTAAGGGTTGTGTGGTTATAATAGTAACACTCACACTTCAGGTTCGTGTCATCTTTTTCAATCCGAGAAAAGAGAAAATGGTGTTTGTAAAAATTGTAACAGGAGTGCTTTTACAGTCTTGGTTATAGACTGTGCAACCTTTGTTTACAAAATGAGTGACCTTGTACATTCCAGGGCTTTTCTGGCAGGCGAGATACTACACTGGTCATTATGGGAAACTTTACAATTTGTGTCATACTGTTTACATAAATTCAAGAGTTATAAAAGTAACGGCTTGTGAAGTTTTGAGTTGTGCCCCCCCCTTTCTTTCGTATCAAACGTTGATAAAAATCAGTCGGTGCAATCTCAATAAAATGTAGGATTTGATGCTGTTCTTCCATTGGGCTGTGTACAAATCGTGACTGCCGGAAGTCCAGGTTCTGTGGCTCTTTTGTAAACATGTGATGTCACAAGTTTTACATGGTCACATGGTCATAAGGGTCGCTTTGGGCATGGGTACAAGTGATGGTCACACCTTAGCAATGTAAAGTGGTAATAAGTACGTTTGCCCATGGAGCTATGGTTTGGTTAAGTAGGCGATGTCTACATATTGAGATAGTGATTAATTAATTTAAACCACGTCTTAGGGGGGCCAATTTCAATTATGCAAACAGGTGGAATCTCCTTGCTCTCTGGATCCATGACATATAAGGCTACTTTTTATGATTCAATTATACACAATAAAATAAAAAAAAGTTTTACAAAATCATTTAAATCTACAGCTTTAGCAAAATCTCTTTTCCTTTCAAAAATTGAATCATTTTCAAACATCCTTTTTCTTGTATAATATGTATAATAATGACGCAATGAAACACAAATTCAAGGAGAGGTACGGGAAAGGTTTTGAAGTCGCGTTTCCAGTCCGCTTGGACAAATAGCCCCCCCCCCCCCCACCAACCAGAGAGCAAACTTACGTTGAACACTGCCTCTCGCCTCCTACAAAATACTGGATGCATTATAGTGTTTTATTTTGTTAATACCACAAGTGCACCATTGGACATTTCGCTTGGACAACAGAGTAAACTACTCGCTGCGCGTGATATCTAGCATCACTCGACACTCCCGTCCAACAGTTTCTCTGCGCACAATTTGGCCGTAAACGAGCATGATTTTTTCTCTCTCCCCCCCCCCATTCCACAAGAGCGATGGTGATTTAAGGGCTACCTCGAACGAGCTAGAAAGATTAACGATACTGATGACAGAGTCGCAACCATTAAGACCGTTTATTGAGCAACAACGACTATTTTCCCTAAGATGGTGTGTGGTCGACGGATAAAATAATAATGGAAACGAATCACGGACGGGCCTGAAAAAAGGAATATATATATATATATATATACACTGGATGAACACACTCGGTGTTCAGATTTTCTTTACTCTAAACACGGTGGTAATTTTAATGACGGTACATATTATTAGTTAATTTGTTTCCCAAAGTGACTAAAAGATTGTCCTGGAAATTCTGTGGTAACTTACAGTAAACACCTTCATTCTTCACATCTCAGGTGTTGACGAAGTGTTAGTAAACATCGGCAGTAGATACTTCCACAGTGAAGAACTATTTTGTCTCTCGGAAAGATAAGGTGCAATTTTAGGGCTTAGATTGGGTCAAGTGGGTGTTAATTTACTACCTTGTCGCTACCGTTTACAACGGGAGGTGAACAGCAACCTACATGATATCATTTCATGAATGTGATTGTTTTCCATTGGAATTTATTGTAATAACATTTTCGAGTGAAATGTCGGCAACATCAAGCAACAAACCATTTTACGATTCTGCTTTACCAAACGCCTGAAAGATATGAAATTGTGGAGTAAACTATACACAGAACATCGCCAACCCATCGAGTTATTTTCATGCAAACTAGTGATCAGTTCTGAAGAGTGATTTCTGCGTCCGTTCCGAACAGTGAATTGAACATGTCATTAACTCTGCATTAACAGATATTTCATTTCACGAACTTCTTTGTTACCGAACTATTTGAGGTCATTTTGGATTCCACATACTAACCGAGTCAGAAACTGTCCGTCTTTGTATGTAAATGCACAATATTCAAAAGGGTTTTGCGACTATTTAACATGTGGTTTGTTGTATTGAGGTCAATATCATATGAACAGCACACATTGAATACTGAGATTTTTTTTCTTCTCCTTTTGGGAAAGTGTGACTGTCAAGAGCGAATAGTTCGAGAATAAATCTGGCAAAGATTTGTTAACATCGTTCTTTACGTTTATACTACGTACATTTCTCGTTCGGTAATACATGCTGAATTCATTCCAGTAAAATCTCAATGAACTGTGTATTCAATTATATAAATTCGAGTTTCGTATCTTGGTTTTTCCTTTTCTTTTTTTTCCTCTTCATTTTTGTGTTTGTTTAGATTGTTCTGCTTATCCATCAAAGAGAAACATCTAAATTTACAGTAGTTAGTTTAGTTTGCTCGGTTTTGGGAAATGGGTTTGAAGTAAATGCTCGTGGACGGTTTTAGGTGTAATGTTCATGCGGGAAGTCGTCCCACTTATAATAGGTTTGAGTCAATCTGCAACTGGTCTTAATAGCCACACAGGTGTTGTCGTGCTCTCGATTCTGCTGGCTTCTCGAGACTATGAAATGAAAAAAGCTTAGTTTTGAAACCATAAAAGCAACCAAGAATTCTGTTTTACCATGAAGCTCACAATTAGTATTAATTGTCCATTGGGTTTCTGACGTAATGAAAGCTGTTAGAGACAGGGGTTTACCGTTGTAATCGCGTCACTAAATTTGTTTGACGTGTTGTATGGGTTAACGTCAAGGTGGGTGGATCAACTAGAGTTTGGCTCGTGTTGTAATGGTTCATAAAAAAAAAATGGCTTCCAAAATGAACTTGTTCTCACGAGACAGTACAACGAGAGAACATTCGCTTGAAGAAGTTTGAAGAAAATCTTTTCTTTTTTTAATGGAATAAGATGTACGCTGTGTATTCCCTCATAGCTTTGGTTTCAGAGGACAACTGTGGTAGTAGTAGGGTCTAAGAGTTTCAAAGATGATCAAATGTTTTGTACGCGAGGTAAACTCTGATCTATCAAAGATCCTTCCAGAGCCAACAACCGCATTGATGGGAGAGGGTCTTGTATGAATGATGGTTTAAAATTGACTTGGAGTGAATTGTGGGGAGGGGGGGGGGTGATCAAAATCTGTATGAGATTTTTATCACTGATCTAGGTCTCATACTCTTCACCCAGCAACTATTTCCTGCGTTCAAATGTTAATCAGGATGCAACAGCACACGCAGACTTTACTGTACAGGGTCTAATTTTATTTGATTTGGATTTTTGTTTCATGGGATGATGTTTAAAAAAAAAAAAAGGGCCCCCAACCTCCTGTGGATCGTACAGCACATCACGACTCAGCTTGCGCGTCGTGATCAACTGCCTGTTCGACCGTGCAATGGAACTGTACGCTTGGCATGTAGCACAGTACACGCAGGATACACAAGCTAGCGTGTTCCGAACATGGGGACATCATGGCATCGGTGCACCGGGCGCACAGCAGGAAATTTGTAACACGATTTAGCCAAACCTCTAGAAAGAGGGTGAAAAAAAAAAGCTGTACCCGATGGTGGGTTTACAAAGCGTCTTTTCTGCTCTCTCTGCGTGTTCCATTTTCCTTGATTTGACTTCGCAATGCATAAATGATTAGGGACGCCGTGACATGGTAACTCATGTAGAGATGACAGCATTGAAGGCTGCTGTGTAGAAAGGCCTAGTTCTGTTTTACTTTGTGAACCCTAAAACCCCACAAAACAACTGTGACTTCAGTGCCGTGTTCAAAACAGTGTCACCCAGCACAACCGATACACGCAGTTTGAAATTCTTTATTTATCGGTTATCCAACAAACAACTGTTCCGTTGATAGTTCGAAATTCTTCAAATATCAAGAAACAGCAACTCTGTGTTGTTGTTGTTTTTTGATGTTGTTATTAATGATAATGCCAGTTAACTTATGAACATAACAGCCAAACATTTTTGCAACCTGGTTTGAAAAAGCGGGTAAAAAATAAAAACATAAAACAGTGAAAATGTTAGCTGGAGCTTCCTTTTTAGGGTTAAATTCTGACTTAACCAAGGTTCGTTCTTTTTTAACTTTTCAAATTCCCAAGTAGAGAATCCCACATGTCAGTTACACTTAGAGATTCAAGCATTTACACCGTAAATCCCCACCCCATAACAAGCTTAAACTTGTTGTGCTCATGTAGTTTATTGGCCGTGAATTAACGGAACTGGTCACTAGGGATTACATTTTAGAGAATCGACTTAAACTTTGACCTCCCCCAATAACCAAGACAATGCTGGGAATATTAATCCGCCAGGTGTAGTGGTTAATCCTGACATGTGACCTGTTTTGAGTCGAGTTGATTCCCGTCTAGTAATGGCTTTTACAGGCTTGGGTGCCGTCATGTGAAATATATTCCATTCGTCCACGATCAGACCGTGGATCTGACTTGAAGCACTGAGGAATGAATTCAGTCGTACACATGCTCCCACATTACTAACATAAAAATAACCCAGAATTCTAAATCACCATTCTGCACAAATATTTTTCTCTCGAAATTTTCAGCCGGTAAGAAATTAATATTTCTTCGTGCTTCTTAAACAGTTCCACTGGTAAAGAAGCAGGTCAACACTTCACTATTATTTCTTTAGTATCTATTAGGTGCTATATCGAAAGACAACACAAAGGGCTAAGATTTCGTGTATTCTAAATCAATCTCGATTTTGTGCTGAATTTATTACCATTTCATTTAATTGTATTTGCTCTAAATTTTCTAGCATGGGGATCGAGTTGTGAGTTGAATACGCAATTCCGGCAGCCCGTTTGATTACTATTTACCCATTCATATTAACAGCGAGTGGTCGTCGGTGATTTAGTTTGCACTATCGCCCCCCATCATTAATCATAGGAGATTCAGCAGTGTCATAATTTGTTACGAGAAGAGCAGCGAGCGTCTAGGGTATTGCAAGCCATTTTTTTTGGAAGGTCTTGTGAGAGGGCAATGATAAATACACTATGAATAGAGAAGTATTTCATGCTTACCGTTGTGTCGTCCACTCCGTGTAATCCGGTCGGGTGGTGTAACATGGCAAGATCAGTCTGCTCCGGGCCTAGTCCGTGGGGCCCTCCATGGACCAAGACATCGGGCCTACGCACCCCGGAATAATCACGGCTTGGCGGGAGCTGCATGCCGGGGTGATGGAGGTTCAAGTGGTCCGTTTCGTCCCGGCCCGATCGCAGCATGTGTTGCGACCGTTGCTGGGGATGCATGTATTGGTGCTGGGCTTGAGGGTGGATTGGGTTCAGGTGTGCATAAGGGTCCGTGTTCACGTGAGGATGGTGAAAATCCAGCTGGGACTGGGGCTGGGGAATGTTGTACGGCGGTGGGAAGTACGGCGGCTGGAAGTCCGTGGCGGTCGGCGTGTGCGAGAGACGCGTTGCCGGGGAAAATGACGATGTTGCCCCGACCGAGGCGGCACTGAAGCCTGGTCGGTGGCTGGATAACAGGTCGGACCGTTCCTGTGTAAAATAGAAATGGAGAGAGAGAGAGAGAGAGAGAGGGATAGAGAGAGAAAAAAGAAAGAAAAGAAAAAGGTTATACTTAGCTTGGTGGTTATTCCATCTTGTATTGGTCCGGAGAGACTGGGGGTCATGACGGGATATTTCATGCAAACAACCGGGTATTGTGTTTGGGGGTACCGGGATTTCGGGTACTATACACGGCTCGGTGAGCCTACGGCTACATCGTGACATGACCGTCACGGGCCACGGTTTATCTTCACACCCGTATGAACGTCTCTCCGTATTTATTTCTCGATGTTTTGATGCTGTTGTAAATTTTAACTCAAACACACACATAACACACACACTGAAATATCACAGCAACACGAAATGGCGGATCCTAATTATGATAAAAATATCCATTAATAGCTTGCAGTTGAACAATCCATACAATATCCACGTGGAAACAGTAGTATAAGCCAGTAAATCATTTATCCACTTCAACGTATTATAGCATCGGTATTTGAGTAGTATGGATCATTGCTAAAATCCAGTAAATCAGGCTTCTGTACATAGAGTCACGGTACATGATAATGATGCAGGTTTCTTGGTAAAACTGTGGCAGGGTAAAGACACATCGCCAGCAGCTAGATGTGATGTGAGTCTAGCCACCATATCTCAATATAGTGAAGTGGATGGAGAGAGAGGGAAAAAAAAGGTATTGCAATCCAGTCTTCATTTGAATGGGGGTCGGAAGATGAGCGACCCATCCAGAGGCATTCCCAATGGGGGTGAGCTACGGCGTGCAGCAGCCTTCCCCCCTTCACACACGTCTCGCCCGTACGTGCTTGACAAGCCTACCGCAGACAGCCAGGGTAATAGATAACAGCCAAACTTGTCATTTCTCTCACCTGGGCCATTTAGAATGCGCGACGGCGACTTTTGTCGCTTCGAAGTGTAGAGTCCGGCGTTCTCCGCTGCGAACCACGGCAGCAGTTAACAGTTCTCAGACACTAGGTCAACACACTCCACACCGGCTTGGTCATTAATTCTAGGCGATAGAGCTGAAATCAAAAGGAATTCCCAAGAAGAAAAACCGGGGCGTCCCGCACCCGGGTTTTTCCCCGTGTGCGCTTCGTGAGGAACACCGTAGCAGGGGAAGTTCTGTCCCCCCTCGTACCGGCAGTCAGAGAGCAGACAGGGGTGAGGTGTAAGTAAGAAGATCAGCCTCAAGGCAGCAGGTCAACCAAAGATGAAGAAGAAGAAAAAAATAAAGAAGGCACCTCGGGAACACTCGAGACTTGAGTCTCTGGTCCTTTTGTGTTGTGAACGCGTAACAATGTGGGCTCAACCGTGCACAGGCTGATAGTATGGTGTGTTCTGTATGCAAGTTGTATTATGCTACTCCGTAACTGCAGGCGGCACGGACCGAGCGAGGTCCCCTCCGTTCACTCACACTAAAGTCCAGCCCACACTATGCCGGTGGCACTCCCCGACAAACCGTCCATGAATGACGCTGCAGACACATTTTAATTAAGTGAGTGTCGTACGCAGTACATCATTTCCAAATCAGCCAGCGATGGCGATTGGTTCGTGGGTTTTTTTTTTGCTTGTCGAGGCTGTGTATGCAGCCATGTGTAGAATATTATGTGTGTGTGCGTGTGTGTGGCTGTCATATGACTGCGCGTGCTTTGACGAATCAATGGACTGCTCTACCGTTGCTCATGCATATGCGCATAAAAGGGGAGGAGCTCTACTGAGGGCTGTCTCCCTCCTAAAAAAAAAAGGCCACCTTTACTTGGGATAGCCATGGTCTCCACACTCACCGAAACCTCGGCTTTAGACCGCGGTCAAAATCAATGCAAGAATTGTTGTGTATAGGGTTGTAGTAACGTCTGCTCACACCGGTGTAACAGATGTCTGTTTGTGTTTTAATTAAAACATGAGATGTAAATATATTCAAGTGCTCTTGAATTTTATCTACATACGTGAACGCAACTCAGAATTTGTGTGTCATCCAATTTTACAACAGCTACCTCTTGAGAAAAATATTCTTTTCGACGACAGCTCACTAAGTTACTTGGTTGAAACATCGATATGGCTTAACACACTTACTACACGGGAATCTAAGATTGTGTCCACAACATTTACAGAACACTTTTTGCCAGTAGTGCATTATAGTCAGTGACACTCGAAATGATGTGATTTCAGAAAGGTATAGATCATAGATGGCAAAACGCCATTATCGTGAATAATGCCCAATGTTGTTTAAAAACCTTGAAAAAAAAACATGTTACAGATTAAACAGAGTTCTCAATTCATGTCGTGTTTCTAGCATTCAATAGCAACAGTGAATATGAGTCTTGTTTAAGGGACCAGACTTGTTGCCTCCCTGCCTCGGTTTGGTAACACTGATTTAAACAGGAGAAGCAGATAAAAGATGGGTGCCTCATGTTTGAGTCACTCCAAAAGGGCAAAATGGTGCACGTCGTGTACAGCAGATGAATTAACCACACGTAGAGACAGGTCGACCAACGGCTATAGACACCACGGTGGTGGTATCAACATGGCGGCTACTGTGTATCATGTGCTTTTAAAATAGCACCCTACCCTCCCCCTCCCCCCTCCCCCTACACACACACACACACAACAATTCATCATGTTCAACCCACAAGGCTTCAAATACGTCAAAGAGCGATGGCGCAAAAATTAAATGGCAAAACACACCGCTGGGGGCGCTAACCTTGTGACAAATCGGTTGGTACAGAGCCTGACGTCAGGTCTTCAATCGCCGTGATTGGTTTGTCAAGGTGGGTGAAACCACAGTTGCCATGACTATAGTATGCAGCTTTTTAGAATTGTCGAAAAGGAGAATCAAGCATGTCTGGTGCTTGCTCAACCCTGAGACTTTTGGAACCATTTTTATGCGATCCAATCATACGAAACTTACCAAACTTTAAAAAAATAAAAAATGCACTGTGGCATTTCATCTCAACAATGAGGGCTCGATTTAGATTCATCCCAAGCAAGACGTGATATTTGATAGCGTAATTAATCAACACATGATTGAGCGTTTATAATTAGGTAATCAGATGGATTCCTTCATGTTTACAACGGATCGGTAGAAAGACCCTATCGTCATCTGATAACACCCGTAGAATAACAAACCTCGCTTCTGCTTCTAATTACAGCGTGGCAAGTGGGGACCTATTTACTTACAGTAGAGTCCTGCCGACTGAGGCCCGAATTAACTGTTAGATAACACCCTGATTAACTCGACCTAGGGAGCAGACACCGAGTTAATGAAGGGTGAAGGAGGGGCAAGATTCCCCCCCGCCATCGGACCTCACGGACGACTGGTATGCCAGAACTTTCAACGCACGAGAGAGTTCTCTGCTCGTGATATGTTAGACTCCCGTCACGCAGAATCGCTATGATACTCACAGTGCCTTCAATGCAACCGATTTTACTGAGCTTGGGAAGGTGTATTTTAATTCCAGGAAAAAACAGTCCCGGGCACACGTCAGTTCAGGAAACGTCATTGCCGATTGCTTTTTTTCACCCCATAAATACTAACAATAATTATGTAATTATTACCTTAGTGGTTTATCATCTTTACCATAGTTTACTCAATGGTGTTCATACTCATGTATATAATTAAAACACAATAATATTTTCTTTAAAATAAGTGTTTTGTAAACTTTTAGGTTTGACATTTCTTTGGTTGGACTTGCGTTTTTTAGGGGGGTTACTGTTTAAGCTTAAAACCTTTTTTTTTTTTTTATGAAAGTTGACTTGTTCCCCTCTTTTTAATGGAGTTGTACTCTTTAAAAGAACCCAGTCCTCAACACTATTTTTTGAGGAGCAAAAAAAAAACCACAAAATCTTTGGCAGATTGGTACCATCCTAGTCTTAACTTCACTATACATGTCTACTAATAAATCAAAGTGTTGACTGTTTGCAATTAGTTCGTATCTGCTTGGATGTCATCAAATCGTTTGAAATCGCCAGCGTAGGTCCGCATGCAAGCCGGGTAATTGGATCGGAAAGAGAACGGTCCGCGAGAAGACTTCGTTTGATTTACGAGGACACGTTGAACCGATTCGGAATCGCATGCAGACCCCACCCCTCCTCCTGCCCAACACCTTGCTGCGCGTTAGCTGACGGTGACGGCCCGTAAATAATGATCTGTTCTAAAAAAAAAAAAAAAAAAAAACACTACGAATGACAACCGTTTGGTTACCGTTCCCAAGCCACCACTTTCCGAAGGGGTGGGGGAGGGAAGTCAATCCAGCTGTAAATGGGTGCTAAACATGTCAACGAGTCGGCATAAAATGAGATGGTTTGTCCCCCGTTCGGAGGGGAGAGGAGAGACCCGTACAGCTACACCAGTGTCCGGGACCAGGGACCCTCGCTGTTATCAGAGAGAGAATCTATGCACTGGATATAGGTTTTGGAAAAAAAAACAGCTTGAAAAAACTACGGGGTGTCGCTACCCGGGACGTAAACCAACAGAGCCCACTTCTATCAAAAAGAAGGTGTTTACCCATTAAGGTGGACTGAACATTCAAACACATGTCTCCTCAAAGAGTTTATTGATAGTGTTTACCAAATTAACGTTTTTAGAGTGTGGGTTAACGTTGACAGACTTGAACCGGACGAGATGCTATCGCAGCAAACCCCACTCTTTTTCGAGACAATACAAAATCTCAATGTGTTTTTTTTTTAGTGTGATCACAAATTCAGCAGAGCTGGAAATTCTTATGGGTTTCTTATTTTGTTTCAAGTTGTACTTTATCAGAGTAGACTCAACGATCAACGTTGACGCATGAATTAAAAAAAAGGAAAACACACACACAGAAAAACTAACTTACCAAAAACCACATTTTTTGATAAGACAATAATGCAATCATTGGTAACGGTTAAACCCTTGTGCTCATGTGTTTACGAACTACAGTGGGGTTACTTGCAAAGTGAGTGGAAACGTAGAGTTTCAATTCACAAGTCTTTCTCCCAACATTATGGTCACAAAATAGGCATACATCGATTAAATTACATCAGACACAGATCAGAAGCTCTTTCTTTAGTACAACAAGTTTTTTGCTGGCTAAATCGTGAAGGCGACACGACAACGAACAACCAAGAATTTGCTATGTTTGTGTGAAACGAGGAATGGGCCAAAACTGAAAGCCCTCGTTGTTGTTTAATTCGATAAACCGGCTGCGTTTGTCACCGGCCAGCAGCCCTCAACAATGTTTGATTATTTGTACAACCAATAATCAAGTCGACCACTGTTTATCTGCTTAATTCACCAGACCGCTCTCTCTCTTTCTCACTCCTCGTGCAAGCCTCTACCCCCCACCCAACTGGGGACCGGCGTTCGTGGACCCCTTCCCAGTCTCCATGCAATCTTGATAAGTACACAAGTACACCATAAACATCACTCCACGAGCTCCAACCTCCATTAAGGAGCACAGAGGATCTCATAAACTTTAAGAAGTTTTCCCTGTTCTCTCGGACGGTGTTGAAAAGGCTGCTTGTAAACTTAAGAAGGTTCCCTCCGTCGGAACAAAGCCGGACAAATGAGAAACATTTCCCAGGTAAAGGAGGGAACAAGTGGGGTGTATTGATCGGGGCTTGTGACTCTTTGTTGCCGGGGTTGTTCGGCTGATGATGAGGTAGAGGATCAGCCACGTTGCGCCTGGGTGTACGAGCTCGGTGGGCGGTCCATCCACGACATACCGGGCTGGACACAACGTAAGGGGGGAAAAAAATCCCACATCTCTTCTTAACAAGACTGATCATCCATTCATCGGGAGCAAGAGCCGGGTGAAAGAGTGCAGGATTAGGCAGTGAAGGGGGTACTATTTGCAGAAGTAGTGGGCAATTTAAGGGTCATAATGATTGTAATTAAGAATATAAGCTCAAGTCTTTTCAAGTTCTTAACACTCTACTTTGAATGTCAAGTGGGGAGCATTTTTTTTTTAATTGCTTATTGATAAAGCATTCAATTTTAACCTGGTGGCTACAGGGAAGACAACCGTTATGCCAGCATGAGCACTTTACCACCCACTGCTCGGGATGGACTCAGAGCAGCTCCCGACCCATGCTCTCTGACCATGGAGGTATCCATGCTCTCCAACGGACGAGGGGTCCGTTGGACCACACTGTCAAGAGTCACAGAGAGAACGAAGTATAAAGCTTCGTGATACCAGATCCCTAAAAACAAATTTCAGTTTCTGTCACTTTCGTAAAAAAAAATAAATAAATAAAATCACGATCTCAGAGCAGAAAGTGAAAAAAGTAATTATGCTATAAACACATGTAATGGATCTTGGGTTGGTTTAGATCTTGGCCAGTCCCGTTGTCATGCACTATTGCCAGTGGCGTAACTAGACGTCTTCATTTATGAAACTGGACTTTTTTTTTAATTTAGGGAACCATTCATTTTGTGCATTTTTTTTTTTTTTTTTGGGGGGGGGGGAGGGGGCAAGGGTTCTGAGCGGGAGGGGTGGGCTCAGCCTCCCTGCCCCATCTGATCACGCCACTGACTATTGCAAAGTTATTTTGAAAGTAGCCGTGTGGTTAATTCCGACTCCCGAGAGTCTCTGGAGGCAGCCGTGGTCACAGCGTAGAGTTCTTACGGCAACGATGACTTGACGAAAACGATGCTTGGCAGCGTCAGTGCAGAGGCACACCAGAAAGTCGTTGGATCGAATGCCCCCATTGTTCTCAAACAAGACAGTAATTATTGGAATGTTATGATATTGATTTCCCGATTAACGGTAAAACCATGTCAACTCAAAACAATCGCCACACAACAAGAAGGTACAAGAGCGAAGTTACGAAGGACAAAATCAATCTCACGTGTAATTTACTTTTGAACAGCTACTGGAGTTGAACTCGTGGTCCTTTGACATGCAATGTTAGTAAGACCACGGAGAAGGTACCGTCTCCCCCCGGTTTAGACCATGGTCCTTGCTCTATATGACGGGCCACCATTGGGCCTAACTCCATGGTTAGACTCCATTCGCTACGGTGGAGAGACTTCGGGTTATGATTTGAAGTACACCGAAGAGCATCTAGTGTAAAGCTCGCGCCGCGTTAAAAAAAAAAGAGAGAGAAAAAAAGTGTAAACCCTAATGACTTGTTGGACTCGAAGTCATAATCTAGGAAATGAAATCATGCGTTAGTAATTCCACCAGTTGGTTGCGGCCTTGGACAACTGCTTTTTTTTTTTACTCCCTCCACTTCAAACTTTCTGCCATGTTCCTGATGATGCCTTGGGGACCACACACGAGTTATGTACAAAAAAGTCAGTCCTCCGCATCAGTTCCAAAGTGACAGATATTTGGGTAGCCGTGCAGGGCGGCCACAGAACGCGGGTCGGGACCTAGTGGCACACGGAGGTGTTGAACAGGAAAACTTTGCTTGACACGGTTCTGTTTGCCGAGCTTTAAAATGCACGAAGATTTAGGTTATATACATTTCATATTACATAGGTTTTTTTTGTTTGTTTATTTTTTACACCACGGACTGTCCGAGGGAAGACAAACTCTGTACCGCTAGTGACTTTTTGAACTTCGTAGTCAGTGAGCTTTCAGATTAAAACTAAATGTCTTTTCAATATAACTAGCGCTCCTGCAAGTTGTTTGTTCGTTTTTCAGTCCTTGTCTCGAATGAGATGTCGTGAGATTTTACGACTCTCGCAGAGTCCTTGTTCTGTGCTCAATCAAAACAGATTCACTTAATAATAACAGTAAAATAGTAATACTTTATTTTTCCATGAGTGTTGAGAAGCAGAAAATGAGCGATTTCGAGGGACAATATGCAACTGTACAAGAAGCCTAAACAGGCAACAAACGTCATGTGTGTGGTGACGTCACCCTGACGTATATGCAACTAATTAATAGGGGGAAGTCGTGCGGCGATAGACTTGACAATAAATTGCTTCAGTCTCAATGCTATTCAGGCGTTTACAGCCTTCTGTGAAGGGGATGTTTTCATACAACTCCTAAGTAACTGAAGAACTTCAATTCTTGATTGATTGTTCAAAAAAAAACAAAAAAAAAACATGTTTGTTTCGGGTGGACGAAGCGCCGGTTGCCTTCCGAGTTGCACAAAATGAAAAAGAGCAATGCAATCAAAAGTTGCTTAAAACATTAATACAAAATAGTATACTCCCATAAAAAAAAGGGGGGGGGATTATTAATTCAGTAACTCCAATTTTTTTTATGATACGTTTATGGGGTAAGAAGTTTCACCCAGTATGGAGGGGGAGGGGGTAGGGGGAGGGGGTAGGGGGAGGGGCTTAGATGAATGTCTCTTTTCCAATACACACGATGTGAAGTTCTAAGACTTCCTTGGAGGGTGTAAATTCATTTGTATCCAGCGGGGGGAAAAAACAAAACGGGATAATTCACTTTTCAAAAAAAAAAAAAAATAAATAAAAAATCGTTTCCCTGGCCTTCCAATGCTGGAGGAATAGAAACGTGACCCCAGTACAATTTGGGCATCCTTCGCATACGAGATGATGCCAGCCTTCGTAAAACCATATAAACCAACTTCCTATGTTCTCTTAGATAATAAGCTGTCCGTTTGTCAGTATTTTTTTCTCTCGCAGCAATTACTAACATATTAATCAGGGAAGACATGACGTCATTCCAACTTCCTAGAAGCCGCTGACCTCAAAGAAAGCAGTAAGACGTCAGGTGTCAGTGAAATAGTGCACTGTAGGTCTGAAATGTGAGTGAATATATATACATATATATATGTATATATATAAAAGACAAGAAGATGAAAAACAGTTAAGAAAAAAAAAGGAATAGAATAGATAGAATTGCGGGACAAATCAAAGTTTTTTAGAAAAAAAAGAACCTGTTTCGCTAACCCGATTCAGAAAGCTTTTACCGTGGTACCATGGACCCAATGTGCTTAATTCGATAATATAAACCTACTCTTTATGTTCCGACAGTCTTGCATACGTCTGGTTTCGGGTGATACAACACGCCGACAGACACTGTGATGTGTGTCAGATCACACCATCCGACTTGATTTCCACACCAGCACTGGCTATTACCTTTCCACCGGGGTTTTTATTTCCGTCGTACACTAAAAAAAATATTAACAGCATTTGTATACCTCCGAACGAAAATCACTTGTATTTTTTTTTTCATTTTTTTTATATTTTTTTTTATTTACTTTTGTTAAGGGTACATTACAGAAACATTTAAGTTGCTATGTAATTTCCCAGAACAACCCAAATGCCATTGAAGTTTAGGTGTAGTTTTCGTTCGTCATCAACGTCTTTGAGTAACGATTCGATTAAGGAAATTAATGAGGTTATAATTACAAAATAGATCCATGTGCTTTAGTTTCATTTTGAACAAATCGAATAAAGTTAAAATTTTTAAGACTAATTATAATAATAATTGAAAAAAGAAAATAAAATACAAATAAATTGACCACAAAAAACCTGCTGAGCCTTCGTAGGTGCTGCTCAATGTTGATGATGCTTGACATTTTAATTTTCAATTTATTCATTTGTTTATCTTTTTTTTGTTCGTATTCTTATTTTCATATACAAAATATTTGACACAATTTGTCATGACCTGACCATTAGTTCGGTTCAGTGTACCTTCGATTCCTAGATTGTTGTTGTTGTTGTTTTTTCTTCTTCTTTATTTCTATTGTCAGAGACTTTGGCCAGGAACATCAAACTAGATATTCGATTTCGACCGACCTCTCGTTTTAACAAATAAATCCGTTTCTAAAAACACACGTTTCTAGAGGGAAAAAAACCTCATATAACAATAGGTCAAACAGTCACAAAAAAAAAAAAAAAAAAAAAAAATGAAAAAAAGGTGTTTGACCGTAACTGACTTCCTTGCTCCAGTTATGTGTTAAAAATATATCCCTGACTAAAAAAAAAAAAAAAGAAAAGATGAAATACATATTGGGGACTATTCCACCCTGGAAAGAGAATGTCTGCCCAATGACTGGGAAGACACCTCCTGTTGCGAAGTGACACATCGCGCCCTGATCGACCAGATCGTGTTTGTGTTCACTAATTCCTCAAATTGCTAAATATCAGAAATGAAAACGACTGCTAGAATGTACGTATCTCGGTCAGTAACCGGCAGTAACACCCGCCTCGTCGCAGGAGGGCGTACGACGAACTCCACGCGAGTTCAAAGGTTGGCTAAATCCGTGCTGTCAAATCTGCCAGATATGTATTATTTCGTACCCCCACCCACCTCACTTTGCCCCCTTATAAAATTGTTTGCAAGTAAGTCAAAGGTATCGCCTAATCTTTGTAAACAATTTTACCTTAACATGAAGGAGAAACAATATCCATCCATTTTGTTTTCACTCTGGCAAATAAGAATAGTTTCTTGACGTAAGTGAAAAAAATAAAAATAAAATAGAAAATCTACAATGAGAATGACGGAAGACGAACAAGCTGGTATTCTGAGCATGGTAATATTTGTTATAAATGTTAATTAAGATAAGACAAAAGAGGGCGCTGTTTTATGTACATGTGCGTGTTTAAAAAAATAAATCTCAATAATAAAAACCCGTCTGATCTTCATGTGTTAATTTTTTATATATCTTTAAAAAATGTTTCTTTGAGAACATATTTACGATAATAGTATAAGTACAAAGCTTAACTGCATAATCGCTGATTGAAGCAGGAACAGTAAAAAACACAATGAAACAAAACCCCATGAAATTTGATATCGAATAGCCAATAATAATTTAGCACTGACCGAACAGTACAATCTCACGGAATTAAGATATACAGCATCGTTGACCCAGCAGGTTGTGTCAAAAAATCACCGAGGAGTTTGCGAAGACGATGCGGAGCGTTCATTCACCTTGACGGGGGAAGCAAGCGATAGTTCACGGTCAACCGATGAGAGACGACGCGGTGGATTGATGACTAGGTCATTACCCTCTTGAAAACTCTCGACTTCGGGATCGAGGAGATGTTTTACAAGATTTTGTTTTTAAATATATACCCATCATGTTTTTTTTTCTTCAGTTAGCAGGGAGGAAGTTTGTCACTGTTTGCATTGGGGATAAGAGCCGATTGTGACAGTATAGTCTTGTTTTGTTTTGAGAAAGGCCCACATAAATTAAGTAAAAAAATTTCTGGAATGATATGGCAGTGAAACACGATGTTTATGTTTACCAATCATTTTATATCTCAAACTGTAGAATTATAACACAATTATTATTAGCTTAAAGAGCGATTCTGAAGTCAAGCTGTTAAAAAAAAACACATTGATAAAATAAATAAATTACAGACACACACACGCACACCAATCTCTCACTTCACGCGAACTCCAAGTTATAAACTATAAAAAAAGCTTCCCGCAAAAAAACCCCAACAATAATCAAACATACAAGCGAAGCCTGTGCACAGATCAAAGACATTTCAAATCAATAAACAACAAAAACAATTACTACAAAAAATTCTTCTGGAAATCAATCTACATTCGGAAGCATTCCCGCAAATGTTCGCCTCAGAAGTCAGTCAGAAAATTAACGCGATGAATGCCGGGGTGCAACCGCTACACAACCCACACTGTTTGCCAAGTGCAATATACAATTTTCATCTACTCCAATCAACATGATGAATTGATTTCCCAAAGAAAACAGGACCCTCGGATCACGGTGGAGGTAGATGAGGGGTGTAGTCTGCGTGTATGTATACGTGAACAGTGAACAGATGCCCGACTATCAAGTCCGCC
Source organism: Marthasterias glacialis (assembly GCA_911728455.2). Lineage (NCBI taxonomy): Eukaryota > Metazoa > Echinodermata > Asteroidea > Forcipulatida > Asteriidae > Marthasterias > Marthasterias glacialis. Next base: position 16,607,679 of record OU452234.1, on the reverse strand, counting down.
GATACCGACCGCCCTTCAAACGGAACTACAAGTCCGACCCACCATTTGGCTACAATCAATTAGAATCATACCGGGGCACCGTGCACCGAAAGGCAGGTGAACGGAGAGAGGAAACATCACTCGGAGGTTTGTCCCTCCGTGGTCCTGAGCACTACTTGCGAGAGAGAGAGAGAGAGAGAGAGAGAGAGAGAGAGAGAGAGAGAGAGAGAGCGGGCACGGTAATACCCCCCAGTTCCCCCATCTGAATGGTGTAGGGACCGGGCGAGTAATACAACCCCTAACGCATCACGGCCGGCCTGCTACCTCTAAACTCGTTACTTTTTTTTCCAGGGGGGTCCGGGGAGATATGGGAGAGACGCACACGTGTGATCTCTAACAGGTTGTTACTTATCACAATCCATCTCTATGGGCTGGTACGGTGAGAGCATTTCATGAAATTCTGAAGGAAATTATTTAATCCAGTATTGCCGGGACAAAGGGGCGGGAAAACACCCATAATTTATTTGACAATAGAGGTAATTTGTTTTAAAAAGATTGTACTAACACATTTTTTTTATTTTTTAACCAACACAACATGAATTTCATTTCAACCAATCCAGCTTGCAGACCTTGTCACAGAGCAGATACTTTGACATCTTAGCTTGCTGTCAACTTTTTTTGTGCGTGATTTTTGTTTTCATTTTCAGAAATCAAAGCGAGCGATTCATGTTCCCACTCGACATTTCGTTTAAATTTCTTTTGAATATCAAGTAATAAAACCACATGGGAAACTGGGTAACTACCGTAAAAAGCAGTTTGCACGTCTTTATTGTATTATATATTTCTGGTAATGAAACCAAGGGACCCTCAAAAGTGACTTGCACTGTGACCCGTAGGCCTGAAGATACCTGTGTAGAGAAGATGTTGAAGAAAGTCTACCTTAAGCAAGGAACTTGTATTGTATCTAGTACACGCTGTGCATCACATCCTCTTTCGAAACTATAAGAAGTTCTTACCACCACCCCCGCCATTTAAAGTTATTTTGAACGGTTTAGCTCGCATGAAGAAAAAAAAAGCTGACGATGGAACGAAAATGGCATTTACCGAAACCGTAATGTGAATTTCCAAGATCATTTTCCTTTCACTGGTGCGGTTAACCAGCCCTGTCAACCCGCATTAGACCCAATTACTCTACTGGTATATAACGGGCTCAGAGCCTAAAATACGCACCAGCGATATTATTACAGTCACCGAATGACCAACCTATTTATGAACAACGCCGTCCAGGGTTCACATTCCGTCCTGGTCACTGCCCCTGGTTTGCTTCAAACGACGAATATTTGAGAGCCCCCCCCCCTCCCCACCCCCCCCCCTCTTTTCATATCCTCTGTTGACCATCACATCGCGTCGCGGAGGCCGTGGTAGATGGTGGAGCAACCCGTAGCGCGTGGCGGTGTAAAGTTCCAAGTGAACGGCCTCGGGGTCGGTCCGAACTCCTGCTGTCTGACGTGAGGAGTGAGGGCTAAGTTAGCACGGGGGGAAACAGGTGCCTGGTGTGTGCTAATGGTGCGCCATTCGAGGCGAAAAGCACGTATGAACTACTTTCTGTCATTCAGGGAACACATTCTCAGCCGTTCAATGTCAACAGAAGATTGTTTTTTAATTACCACGATGCGTCTGGGCCGAGCAGGCGAAAAGAAGAAGAAAAAATCCCCCACCTCGACAATATCAAATACATACGCATCAATCATAGACTTAGCAACACATTCCACTAGAAGCAAGGGGCGTGACTTCAATGACCGCAAAATGGAGGTGTTGGTCAGTTTTTTTTGTTACCCCCTCTGTCTTCACCTTGGCCAGACTAATGACACGAATAATATTACAGAAATGATACCTGAGTGACGCCGGTATTTATTATGAAAACACAACAAACAGAACAGCCACCCAGTTCGACAAAAGTCACACAAGGTCCCGCCGTTAACTCTCAAGATGGCGGCCCCCTGCCGGCACTCCTTATACCCAAAAGAAAATCTTAAATACTTCTGGAGCGATAGCAGTGTAACAAAGCACCGTGGCTCTTACAGACAAAATACACAGTTTTTAAATATCAGTAAAGAGAGAGAAGGAAAAAGACCGGATTCGTTTCAATCTGAAAGCTCACCATTTATAAAATTCACACCAGCAATTCTAATCCTCCATGTTGAAGACCCAAACAAATCCCCTGTGCTTAATTCGATGGACGAAACCGAAACAAGCTCGACACATGAACAACTTGTGCTTCAACGTGTACACGCACACAAACTGACAAAAAATAAAGATTTATTTGTTTATTTTTTTGTTTGTTTTTGAAAATGCATTTGATCATACAATTGAAAAGTGTCACGATCAAATTGGATGACTTTTTTTTCACAGGTCTGTTTTAGGGTGCGTTGAGTGAAAGCTAGAGGATGGCAATTAATTGACTCGTCCACGAACAAAACAATGGTGTGTATACACTTTGTCCTTGAACCTGTCTGAACATTCGTGAAGCTCAACTAGATAAACACACCCGAAGCGCAAAATAAGATTGAAATAAATGAATAAATTGATAAACCACAACAATTCTCTTTGCGCATGCTTCATTAACTACCACTGGGCACTTATAACATTGCCAAAACTATACAAACGGTGGTCAATGTTTTTTACAAACCTATACTTTGACGAAATTAAAATGAAACAATGCCTGCCCACAATTGTTCTCATACTGTAACAACTTTGCCTGTTCAACGCTACCCATTATTTGTCTGCTACAATAATGTGAACGGGTGCCTGTTCTACAGTCTATGGGTATATTAATTGTGTTTTCTTTTATCCTGGCTTCTCAAAAAATAACCCCTAATTTAGGATTTTGTTTATTCTTTATGTACCTTTGCTTTAGGTTATTATTGCTGGGTTCTATTGAGACATTTTCTGTATTTTTTCAAGATTACGTTTAACCTAGACACAGCAAGTTTCAAATTTATATTTGAGACGGTAAACATAAACGTTAAAATATCAAAAACAATAATTCTAACATAAAGAAGCGATCATTGTTAACGAGGCAAGAGCGGCTAAACACTGATTGAAAAACCAACACCAATTAATGAGAAAACAATACGCAATATGAAATACACATTTCAGAAAAAAAGTATATTCCAATACAACTGTCCCTTTATTTGTGGGTACTGAATTGATGAAATAAAATTTTGACGATTTTATTTTGCTGATTAATTTTTGGAATATGAACTAAAGCACAACTTTTTTTTTTAAGTGGAGTTTGGGGGGGGGGGGGGGGGAAAAAAAAATCAAGTAAATGGGATTTAAAAAATAAATAAATGTGATCATAAAAGGGAACTTGAAACCGCAATGGTTTCGAAATATTTCGGATGAAAATTATTCCTGCAGAACGTAACCCGAATATCATGCGGTTTGCTCATTAAGTTTGCCGAGAAAGTGCAAGGGGCAGGTTACACCGAAGCCGGGTGCACGGTTGACCTGACCGAGGAGCGATCACCGCGGCCTTTGGCCAGTCCCCGACCGTGCACACCTGCGTTCCAGCCCATCGGAGCTGCCACCAATCTGCGGTGAGCTCATGCAAGAGACCGCAATGGCGGTCACGCTTTTTATTTTGTTTATATATTTTATCTCATTTTTTTTTTTTTTTTTTTTTTTTTTACACTTGGGGAGATTTACTTAGACCCCATGGAAGAACACAAGGGGAGTATCGCTGTTTTAATTTTGTATGATTGATGTTCTGCAATAGAGTGTGAAAACGATATTAAATAATTTAGTTTATATAAGTTCACTTCGAATGACAGTTATGGTTCAATTACACTGTGCTTGATAGCTTTGTACATGCTAGGGTAGCTGTAATACTTTATTTCGCAATGTTTAGTTCTCAACCTTTTATTTCACCAACAAAACAATACCATTTTATTTAAAAGCGATATTAGTCTTCAAGAAAGTGCTTCATCTGAAAATGGAATGCTACCTCTGAACTAGCTAAGCCGGAACATTATTGCCACAGCAACCGCGGAACATTACGTATAGTTGCGATGTCATATGTCACGACTTATCCAAATTTCTCCCGGTCACGCAAAGAACAAGAACAACTGAACACAGTTTCTTCTATTATTAAAATGTAATTTGTTGGAGTGTGCTTTCGGGTAGTAAATAGTTGCATAGATTAGTTCCGTATGTGGTTGTCTTTATACCAGCTGGGGGGAACACGGAGCAAAACAAATTGAACCTCCCATGATTAATCAGAGACGCGGCCTTGTTATGATGTAACACCGTGTTAGTCCGTCAAGAGTCCAAACGGCTCAATGGATAAAAACATTACATCTTTATAGTTTTATGGAGATCGCACTGTTTGATTTTTTTTAGCAACTTTTGATATGAAGGAAAGGGGGGCAATGTCAAAACTTGGTCAGCTGTTAATAACTCTTGAATTTGTGTGGAAATTATGACACAAAGTGTAATCAATTCACATAATTATTATGACATGTGCAGTATCTCGCCTGCCAGAAAGGCTCTGGAATGTACAAGGTTATTCTTTTTTTTTTAAACAAAGGTTAAACGGTCAATAATGTTTTTGTCTACGAAAAGGAAAGGGACAATACTGAGCTTTTTACTTTGTTTAAAAAGGTGAATAGTAATTGTATCGGTGATAGATAATATTATTATTATTGTTTGTTTACCACTACACTGATGTTTGGTAAGCACTGTCTACTCGGTGCTGTACGAGTCTTACGGAGAAAGAAAATTCACAGACAACTCGTGTGGGACTCGAACCCACGACCCGCATTCGAGAGCAGTCATAACAAAGGGCGATCGCGCAGCTTTTTATGCTAATGCTGCTGCTTTATCATTTGTATTCACTGAAGAATGAAAACCTTGGTTGCGGGCTACTAAAATTGCAGTGGACTTATAAACAATCGCTGGATCAAAAGTATTCGCGTGTGGCTGCCATGTTGTATTTTGTATGCCGTTTCACATCATTTGTTTTATCATAATGGAAAACAAAAAAACAAATCATTATTGACTTTCAAACTTCAGTCATCGAAATTCGTTCGGAGGGATTGCAGGGATTGTAGTTGGTTATGCGGACGTTTTGTGCTTTTGATCTGACATGAACCAAAAATCGAGCGAGGCCTGGTCGATTGGGAAGTTTTAAACACACATATACACCTTGGGAGGCCTTGTCACATGTCAATTCCAAGAAGTAAAATTAAGATTACAACAACAACAATAATAATAGGCCTACAACTAATGAAAAAAAAAAAGTTCAAAAAAACCCAAAACAAAACAAAAACAAAAAACAAAAAAACACATCTAAAAGCCAAACCCCAAACCCCAAAGCAGCTATTCAAAGTTTCTACAAATACGGTGAACAGGGATTTGCATTTCCTATTCAACGGGATTTTTTATTTAGGCATCGCCCGAAGACGAAACATCACATGGGAAATTATTTTAATGACTACAAATTAAATCACCCCACCATAGAAAGAAAACTCTTTCGGAATACTCGACATCCCTGTCACATTTTTATTTTTATTTTTATTTTTTTTTGGTTGGCAAGGCTGCGTGAAAGAAAAAAGAAGAAGCGATAAATCAACTTCGCAGGTGATGCACCGGTAGCTTTAAGGTAGCGTCATAAACACGACACTTTTGTGCCTTGTTTTTGTTTTTGTTTACGAAAATTTATGTGAAAATATTTCATAAATAAGAAGATTTATGTGCCAAACAAGGCATGTCGTGGCTGAGTGGTCAAGCGCACCGGAGTGTGGGTTCGAGTCCCGGTCGTGACATTTGCGTCCTTGAGCAAGACACTCAACCATTCTTGCTGCGTCCTTTGGATGGGACGTAAAGCCGTAGATCCCGTGTGTCGTGTAATGCACGTAAAAGAACCCAGTGACACTTATCACTAAGAGAAGGGCTTTGCCCCGGTGTTTCTGGCAGTGGCTGCTGAATGCTCCGCATCACCTTGTAAAATCAATTTTTTGAATTGTGTGACCCATTTTCGTAGCACCTGTCTCAAATAATATTAATAATAATAGGCGCGTTGAGCCCTAATTGTTAATAGATACATGCGCTTTATAAGACTCCGGGATTATTACTATCATTATTACAATTATTATTATTATTATTATCATCATCATCATAAAACGACTTCATTATCTCTTGTCTGACGTCAGTTTGGCACCTAAGTTGCTCTGTACCTAAATGCAACCGGGACCTTAATGTAGCCACGAAACCTCTAACTGATTGTAGTCAAACTTGAATATAGCCCGGTCACAGACATCGGACACTGACTTTTCAAAATGTATCCATTTACCGATTTATTCTTTATTTGTGTGCCCATTTCAAGGTATCTGACACAAAAAAAAAGTAAGTCGTGGCTCATGCATTAAGAAAATTGTTTTGAACCTAGTTTATGTTTCTTCTATATTTAGGCTAAACATCAACATTTTCCGATGGGGGTGATTTGCGAGGAGGGTCGGGTGGCTTTGATTTACCTTGGGGAATACTCGTTTAGAACTATTCATTGCAAAAAAAAAAAATAGCTCACAAAAATGAGTTTTAGTCTTTCGAACAAAAAAGGGCAATGAAACAGTTATTGAAAACTGCTTTTGTGATATTAAGTGAAGTGGCTTTGCATTGTTTTCCGTTGTTCAATCAGTTGGTCTGTATTGTGATATCAAGTGAGATCGCGTTGCATTGTTAAATGAAGCAAGTAAGCATTTGTTCTCCATTGTGACATCAATCAAGTGGGGTCGCATTGTTCCTGTTAGTAAAAATCTTCCATTTGCTTTCATAAAAAAAAAACACCCACAAATGTACACTTTTGTCACCAACAAGCACTTTTTGTGGTTTGGTCTTTATGGTGGAAGAAAACAAAACAAAACAAAACAACAACAACAACAACAACAACAACAACCGCCCGTTATCTCTTTAAAATATGACGAAAGTATACAGAACCATTTTATAACTGACCCTACATTATAGCGGCTCTCTTAGAAGTAACGCAGAACAATTGAAATTAATTAATGACATCAAGAGACACAGAGAGAGAGAAAGAGAGAGATGCAGAGTAGGCCTTTGGGCTTTGAAAAGCCGTCAAGACGAGATTAAACATATTATCACTGCTCCCCCCACAAAAAAAAATAAAAAAAAAAAATGCTCAGGTCCCCATCAACTGAATTATGAAAAAGGGGAATTAAGAAATGAATATCTGCATGTTTAACAACCCTGGGTGTGATACTTCCACGCTCAGGATAAAGGGGGTGGGGGTGGTGAGGAAGCCTGGGTGTAAATAGAAAGGGCTTACACTATCAATTCAATAAAATGAATTAATGAAATCACCAGATTCAGCATGCCCGGTGTTGTTTTCATTCTGACTCACATCATGATAAAAAAAGCTAAAAAGAAGGGGAAAAAAGAAGAAAAAAGGAACAAAAAAGAAAAAGACAAGCAGCCGAACAACACAAAGCGCGTGACACCTCCCATCTGAACAGATTCGTCATTTTATTCCCCTTCGTCTGAATCGAAGCAGATGATCATAACATCACTAATTCGGTTCCACTCTCTTTTTTTTTGTCTTGAAACTTGGGAGATAAATTTTTGTGTTATTATTCCATGTTTTTTCTATTTTTTTTTTTTTTTTTTTTTCAAGGGGGCGGGGAAATACGACAAGCCCTCAGGGAATGGTCATCCTGCTGAAGTTCCCGGGGGAGATTCAGTTGATTAGCCCCCATGTGTTTGGAGACTTGTGGCGGTGGACCCCGGCTCGGACTAGACATTACAAGTCCGGGTACAATATGAAGTAATTATTATAATTGTCAAAAGAAAGGAGAGAGGGATGGGTAGAAGGTAGGGATAGACATTTAGGTTACACCGCATCACGGCTGTCAAGAGAGAGGTACAATGAAAAATGTATTCATGAGATGGTTTTTTTTTTTTTTTTTTGAGAAAGAAAAAAAAATCATGAGACAGAGGGTTGATTAATTTGGATGTCAGGTGGGTTTAGATTCGGATTAATTAAACGACCCAAGGTCTAAAGAAATAAGATCCACATATAATAATAGAAGACGGGAAACGAATGAATAATTACTGTAATCAACGTTTGATTAGTATTGGTGACTATTCAATCATCATAACGTTGAGATGGGTCCCCTCGGACCCCTAACAAATCCCTGCAACAAATGTTAGAAGTGACAGAAGGGAAGTGAGCGACACCCGCTATGACAATTTACGCCATTCCCCTAATTTAATGGCCACAACAGTGTTGCCACCGTTGATTGCGGTGAAGTTAATTCATGCTTTCCACCCCGGCAGTGTGGTGATAGACTGTTCACTCATTGTAGGATTATCTTGTTTCGCTTTCATTCAAAATAATACTACTAATAATAAAAAGCCAAACCGAGGGCGGAAGGTAGAATAAGCCTGGTATCGTTTTCGTAAAGTAAAACTCATCATACGCGACTGCTTGTTGTAGAAGGAATTCGACATGTGGAAAACAAAGGTCGAGAGAAGGGTTTTAAAAGAAGCACCATTTCAACAGGCTCTACATCAAGACGGTCTTGTGTTCCTCTTTTCTACCGATCAAAAAAAATGAACATGATGAAACTGAGGCTAGAAGTGCAGCATAGTCGGATCCCCTTTCGGCATAAATTAAACCAGTATTCATTATCACTATCGCAGACAGGGACCTTGAACAACGTTGGGACATGTTTTTTTTTTCTTTAAAAAACACAACTCCAAGTGCATCCTCCAAGAACGACAGCGTAACAATCCAAAGGAAGAGAACACAGTTGTATAAAACCTTCAAATTCAGCCAAGTTTTACTATGTTCTTTTGTTGATCCACGGAATAAGCAAAATCTTATGAGAAGTTCTTCTTTTCAAAAGCAAATTTAGTGGTTTATTTATTTTTTATTTTTTATTTTTTTTTATTTTTATTTTTTTTACGGGAGACGTTTCTCGATCTAGCTCAGCCGAATGTTTCTCACTGGCGACTTTGTTTGTCTCAGAAACTGCTAAATTGTTTTGGGAGACAATTATTATTACTATTTTCTTTTGAGAATTGACGCACACAGCTACATCAAATAGTTTGTGGCGTCTACATATCTAAATAAAGGCCTCCGTAGTCGGAAGAAGCAGAGATGTGCGCCCTCTTCGGCCAGAAAATCTACCTGCTGACCATATCTACGATGTTCAATTACAGGTTAACCTCAAGTCTAGTTGATAACTTCTGAGTCTTTGAGAAGACCTTTTGTAAAAACAGATGACTAAAACACACCTTAGAAAGGCCCCCTTTCAGGATCTGAATTTGTGGCACTTTATTTTTGACCCAAACCATAAGAGTGTAACTCAATCGTGTTAATCACGCGATGATTTTTTTTTCCTTCTTTTTTTCTTCTTTCTGAGTTGTTGTTGCTGTTGCAACGGGAGACGCGGCACGATATGACCGTGTCTGATCACCTTGAATCACGCTGCGAGTCTGGGTAAACTTACTCCACGATCCTAAAATGAATCAGTATACGGTGTCAACAAGGTCCCCCTTCTAATCCGCAGAGACCCACATTTTTTTTCTTCTTTTGAGTGGCTTGACTAACATTTTTAACACCTTTACGTTTGCCAGTCAGTCGTTTCTCCCCCCACAGTAACCAAGGTAAGACTCACCATGTGTTTGGACCCAGAAAAAACACACGCGAGATTTGTCAAAATGGTAAACATTCCAGAGACTGAAATTCACAAGTTAAATCCGTTTTAACCAGCACAACTTTTAACTATGTGCAAATTAGTTGTCAACTTAAGTTTAGACCAACTGTCTATAAAATTATACATGCACTTGACTGAGGGGGCGAATCTCAAAACTTGTTCAGTTGTTATTTTTTTACAACTCATTTATAAGGGTCTCGTGATACAAACTGTATAATTTTTCATATGAAGAAAGCAGTGTCTTGCGTGCTAGGAAATGCCCTGGAATATGGTAACTGCTTTTTTTTTTTTTTTTTTTTTTGTAAACAAGGTGATATGGTTGACTCATTGAATAAAGTTAGATGGCTTTTCGAAATGAAAGACATAAATACTAAACAATGTTTTCAGTTTTGTTGTTGTTGTCGTCGTCGTTGTTGTTTTTTCCCTCGATGGACAGGTGAGAAAATAAGAGCATTTTAGAAGAGAATTCTCTTCTTGACGGGAAACCGGCAAGACGTCAATCAAGAACGTGTTATAGCATTGATATGGAGCTAAGACGCTGAAGACGGTCAACAACAGGATGCCCAGCTTTTAAGATCGGTCCTAATCTTGAAAGAAACGAGGGGAACGGGACGCCCTCAGGCGTGGGGAAAACTAAAAGCGAAAAGGCCCCCGGTCGCTTGAAGAAAACCCATGCAGCACAAGGAGCCACAAGGTGATTGGTTGTGATGCTATCTATGTAGGTTGAGCTTTGGACAGGTTTGAAGGGAAGGGATAAAAAGACAAGGGGAATAAGACCATCTACCCAAATCAGATATTGCAAGCGGGACATCGGCCCAGTGCATTAATACCAACTAGAGATGCTCTCAAAAGGTAGTTGGAATGGTTTAAAGTAGACGACGACGACGACGACGACGACGATGATGATGATGATGATGATGATGATGGTGGTGTTGATGTTGTTATCTTGGGAGGATTTGATGGAGTGATGGTGAAACCCTATCCAGTCCGTAACTCTTGCCAAGAGTCGTTTTGCTGGGAGTATTCGCTACTTTGTTGGGTCGAATCTTGATGATCGTGAGTTTAGTTTACAGCTGACCAAAGGTGTCAAAAGGAAACTTTTTGATGGAAACTAAGACTAGCAAGACGCAGCAGCAGAACACGAGGAATTGAAGAATTTTCCAAGAAACAAACAATTTCTCCCAGTACTAGTAGCAACACTGACACACTTTAAGTTCACTTATTTTGTTTTCATTCACTTTCCTATTCAATCTGCCGTAAAGACCGAAGCGGGGCATCACCATTCCATTTCTTAATGTCTGCTAAAAAAAAAAAGGGTCTTTCAACAAGTGTGTACCTTCCTTCAGTTAGTTTCCTTCCCCATCACCACCATTTTGTTCACAGTGGAAATTTTATAAACTCTTCTGTCCCCCCCCCCCCCTTTCTTCGTTTTCATTTTGTTTCTCCATTCATTTTCAACCTATTCTGATAGAGAGAGAATTTTAATTTGTTTTGTTTTGTCTTCTTTATCTTATTGTTACTTCCCTCATCTTCTGTTGAAACGAAGCGGCATGCTTTTTGGCCTCGGATTTGTCTTCTTTTTCCCCCATTGTGTCTTCTGTTCTCCCTTAAAGGTCTCCCTTTTTCAGTCCAAAGAGAGGAAAGCAACATCTGTTTCCCCCCTTCCTTTTCTTTCTATTTTATTTTAGTCTTCGAGATACAAACAGCATGTAATCTTTGTAATCTTTCCAATTCTCCATGGTAAAACAGTATATCAGGGAATCGTTATGCAATGACGCAATAGACTTGTGGTAGACCAGCCAAGACATCTCCTCTGCCTCTCTCTCTCTCTGCCTCTCTCTCTCTCTCTCTCTCTCTCTCGCTCGCTCGCTCTGTTTCCTCACCTTGCATCTTCCTTCAGCAATCGACAAATGGATGAAACAAGACTCTGGAAAGAGAAGCGCTAGGTCCTATACCAGAGCCTGGGCCCGTAACCTCATCCCCAGGATCCCCTTACAGTCTGTGACATATTGCCTCTTCCCTGAACCTCGTCCACTCGATAGCTCGATCCAGTAGACGTTGATGAAGGCATCCCGCAATAACTAAGATTACCTTTCACACAAACACACACACGCACACAGGGTCACCCGAAAAAAAGAAGAAGAAAAAAAAAAAACCCAAAGAGAGTGACCCAGCTTGACCTTCTGTCCAGGTTATGGCAGGTACTTAAGGTCAAAGGTTATTGATTCGCTCATCGAACCCGATACCGTCAACCCTGTCAGTGCTTGTAAAAGACAGCATGCTGGGTAAACTTAACATGGAGCTCCAATGAGCTGGAAAACTTCTGACTTCCCGTGCGATTCTTCGAGATTTCGTTTAAAAAAAACCAAGCAGGTTCGTCTGAAAATGATCAAATTCGCTTCTTTTTAGTTTTTAAGTTACTTCGTCGAACTAGTCACTTTTACTTCATTTTGCTTTCAAATTTGTATTTTTGTTTTTACAGGCATTGGGCAGCGGAGAAAGTAAGTTTATATAAATTATGTTATGGATAGTGAAGAAAGATGAATATTTATCATCAATGTTTATTAATGATCGACATTTCATTTGTGTGAATATTATATGTGTGTGATTATACAGTTCTGCCGTTCTATAACTTGTGTTTTAGGCTCAAAATTTGTTCTAAAAATGATTAGCAAAATAACAACACAAATAATATAGTAAGAACAAAAAACAGAACAAACAACTCAATGCTCAATGCCAGTGAGGGTGGCGCTATTATACAAAAAATATAATTTCATAATACACACATTGGTGTTCTTCTTAACGAAACTATCAATTTACTATCAGTAGTACACACGCCTTTCTTTGCTTCTAAGTTTCAAACAAGATCTTCAACTGAACATTTTAAGAGGTTACTTCTGTATTTATCTACTTTATCAATTGTCAACAAAGATGAACACTTCGTTCCCTCAAAGATGCAACATTCGGATGCACCTGTAACCATATATAACTTATAAAATTTGTGTCAAGTTCACCGCTTTCCAGCACGTACTTACTATGTAGGATTTTGTGTAACATAGTACTACTGGAATGACCTGTTTAGTTGTTTTTTTCCCCCTTATTTTTTTCCTCCCACAATTTTTTGACTAGCGTGTACAAGTATTCCATGGTTTATGTAATGTGTAATTCAAAATGACACCTCACCACAGTCCTTTAGCTGCTTGGTTTTGCGCTCTCTCAGACGATATGTAACTACGAGTAGTCATTAAGCATTGTGACAAATGTCATACTGAAAAGCACACTATGGCTGATGTCTGTAAATGCCATTTGTTGATTGGATGTTTTTGATGCTGGGACATCTTTAAGACCTGATGGTCTCAGGGTAGAGGAAATGAAGGGGGGTACCAATTAGTTAATGAGGAACACTTGTTTTCGCTTAATGATGTACTAATTCGTACAATTTCCGTAACAACGTCATATGGAAGATCTAGAAATGTGTGGTTTCGTCACAAACATACGTCAGTGATTTGAGTAAATTACCTTTTTTTTACCAAGCGTAAATCAGTGCGTATATAATGTTTGTATCATTTTTCTAGACGCCCAATGAAAACAAAAGGACAAATTATTACAAGGAAACGACAATATCTTCGGACCAGTTATACACATACAGAATCGTGGAGATGTTTTTGATTGAGCTTAATACTTGATTTGAACGAGTGCAATTCCCTTTATCATGAAGTCACGCCAGTACCAATCGTCCAGATAAACATTCGTGCCTGAAATACTGTCAAAGTCGAGAAAATAGACCCGTCAAAATTACTGACGCTTCGATTGTTGCGAGAGAAAAGTTAAACGGCGGCGCGCCTTTATTTTGAACGTCGTTGGCCCTGCTTCAGTTTGGTTATTATTTTCCATTAAATAATAATAACAAAATATTAATGATAACAACAAGGATACTTCTGCAAATATCAATGTATTTTTATATAAAGCGTTTGCTTTATTCAGTTGCTATGTCCCTTAAATTATCATATTTTACTGCAAATTCAAGGGTGTTTTTTATATTTCAACGTACATGTGTTCATAATTATTTGAATAATTTATACTTCTATTTTTATTCAATTAATTGTGAAAGTTACTCTAGGTATTTTTTAACAAAGTATTTACCAGACTTGATGAAAAGTAATAAAAAGGAAACTCTGTTTCGTTGGTTATCAGTTCCAATCCGTTCCGGATTCCCGATGAGTCGGGCTGATGACCACGGCAAGATCAATCACGCAAGCGTGCCATGGACTAAATGCTCCCCGTGCGCGGCACGTCATCCGGCTCGCCCTGCCTCGTCCGTTAGTCTGCTCAGCTTCGGATCCTTAGCTAGCCGCGTCTCTGAATATTATGCATTATTATGAGCTATGTCCAGACACAGCAGTCAATGAGCTTTTGGAGGAGTGTCTGTGGTTGCTGTCATCAGACTGTGTACAATGACGAGGCGGGAGAGCCTGTCCTTGCCCAGTCTATAATCCTAATTTGGGTTGTTACTTGGTGACATCCGTCCCAATGTATTCTGTTATCTCGCCTAGCTCAAATGTTGAACCGGAATGCGATTTTTTAGATTTTCTTTTTTGAATAATGACGATCCTTCGTTTTTGTCATCAGACCACATATTAAAATGAACCGGCGAATCTGACTTGGCTTGGGATTCCTCTGACCCCGTTCCCGGGTCAGCTTGACCTAGATTGGGTGTGGCAGCTACTCGGGACACGCCTGCATTACGTCAGACCTGGAGATTTCGAGTTTGAACCCGTGTTTACAGAACGCAGTCAGGGTCATGTGATTCATCGCTTTGAAATAATTGGTACATATTTAATTGTACGAGGAAAGTGTTAAAATTCTGTATTAAATTTATCAGTTTCAGGAGTGAGCTCGCAAATTGTGTAGAATAACGTATTCAATTATTTGAGTGTAAGAAAAAAAGTAGATGTTTTAATTCTACAGATTTGAGAAAATCACTCATATTCTTGATCATTTCTCATGTTTCAAAAGTACATTTTTTTAAAAATATAAACCCTTCCACTGTTCTTGATGAAAGAGAGCGCCACCTTTTATTGACTCTTTGGAAAATGTGTTAATAAATGTGTTAATATCCTTGATCAAAGTACACATGACATTTCAAATGTAACAGATTTACTCAAAATTGTTTATCTTCTAGCTCACCCATATAAATCAGCTGTGAATGCGAAAATGACGGTGCTCGATCGTCTATTAATCAGTCAGAAAAAAAGACATTTTCCTGGTAACTTGTAAAACATGCAATTGAGAAGTCAACAACAAGAGCAAACAACAACCCCCTCCAAAAACAAACAACACTGATTGAAATGACGATCTGTACTATACCGTCATCATGAACAACTCGAGCTAATAACTCGGTCAAACAACATTGCTGGTCATTAACCCAGTGGTTTCGGCTACTACAAAACCTGAAGATCAACACTTCATATTCAAAATGCTCACTCGCAATATCAACCCAAATACAGAAGCGGAAAAAAAATTAATCTCATTTTTTTTCCTTCTCTCACCCCCCCCCCCCCTTAAAAAAAAAAAAAAAATAGAAAAAATAGAAATAATCTGCGGTGCATAATGAGTCGATGGAAGTTCACACGCGGTCACAGCCCAACTCTTGATAATCGGCTTAGTGAAATCTAGGGCGAAACAGCGGAGAAACCGCCGTAAGCTGTCCTTACCACCACCATCAGTCCCCGTGAACGGACTGACCTAAAAATGGGGCCCAGTAAAGAAGAGGGAAAGAGAGAGAGAGAGAGAGTGAGAGAGAGAGAGGGAGAGAGAGAGAGAGAGAGAGGGGGGGGGGGGGAGGGGAAAAATCCATAATGGACAAAGCCCTGGTCTTTTTGTCGGGCTCAATGACCATTAATCGTCTTTTCTCCACAACTCTTTCTTCGTGTAAATCACAATTCGGGACTCAATTTTCTTCTTTTCTTTTGGCTCTTCAAGGCATCCATTCTCTGCTTGTAAATTAACAATAGCTATAAGGTCATTACCGGCTCTTTGTTATTATTTTTTTCCTAACCTCCTTTCCCGCTTTCTAAAAAAAAAAAAATGTATTGCTGGGTACAGATGTTAAATAGGCCAGTAAAAAAAAAACCCGGTACCTTCTCTCTTTCCAATATACATAAACCTTTCAAACATTTGACTAAGATTCTGTCAACATACCAAGAAATTTAGGCTGCGAGTGAGGACAATATCATACAAAAGAAGGTCACCGTTAATTGTTTTTAAACCATGGAAAGAAATTGGAAAACAAATAACAAAAAGGATAGCAACTCAAAAATCTTGCTGCTCTTTAGACTTTCTTATGGAAAGATTAAAACTATTTTTCTCATTTTTAGAAATCATCATAACACAGTTGTCATTTTTTGCCACAGTGATCGCCCCTTAAAAAATGTACACGAAATGAACGGAAACTCCGATTGTGCAACTGCAAATCTTTCCCCGTTATATTTTTAAGTTATGACATACGTTCAATATCTCGAATCCCCTTCAGAATAGGAAAACAAAAAACAAAAACCAAAACATCTAGACTTGTTTTTTATTTTATTTATTTTTTTTTTTGCCTCGTCGATTGAACAAGTGATTAAAAATTCAATACCAATACGGCCACTTAATATGTTGAAGAGCGCCCTCATTGATGAAATATTACACCGATAAATTACATCTTATAATTTCCAGGCAGGCGCAAGATGGATCTCTGTTATGTCTTGGTTGGCCAGGGAGCCCTAGTTCTTGTAACTGAGGAGCCACTCTCCGTTTTAAAGATGCTATATTAGCCCCCAACACCCCACGCACCCTCAAATTATCGTTCTGAAATTATGAATTATGTATTTGGGTATACGGTTACAATACTAAAAGGATAGGTACATCGTTGGTTTTTCGGAACAAATCAATTCATTCCGATCCGCTAGTTTTTTTCATATAATAACATAAAAATGGTCCTGTAACATTGGTTTGATGAGATAAACATTCATTACAGTCATCCAGTTACAGAACCATGTCACAAAAAAGACGACAAATGTTTTTGTTTGGATCATTTTGTGCAGATATTCTTGTTTTTGTTGAACGTATCGCATAGGAATGGGCATGTTTTTTCCCCCCCCCCCCCCTCCCCGGGATAATATGTTCCTTCCGATTCTCTAGTATTTAGGTTACAACAAATTCATCCAAAACGAAAAGAAGAAGGGAAAAAAAAGATTCAAAATAACACTTCAAGTTGAAACAAATAATTATGACCAAGAAAACAAAATGGCAACCTGTATTGCTATTTGTCCGTGTGGTTTTCCCTTGCAGGCAAAATCTGTTTTGTTTTTTTGCAATATTGTTCAGTCACTCTATATTACAAATGAGAATTTTCAGCGAAAACGTTTTTTTGTCAGCTTTAGAATGACGTTGAAATAACATGGACATTAAGTTGGGTTAGTGTTGTTTTGAACCGCACAACAAACGATCTGCAAGGTAAACAAGAACAAAACAACAGCCAACAGTTTGAAATTTGATGCAATGTAATTCCTGATGTGCATGAACAAAAATCTGACCACTAGTGTTTCATAATGATATCACAATTTTCTCTGCCTTGTACTGTGCATTCCTTAACCCCAACTTTTCAATTTAATTAGCATTTTCTTCAGGTGGGATGCAGGTACGAATAAAATATATGATTCTTTGAACTAAGAGTAGCAAAAACAACGTCCCTGGATTGTTAATACAAGTAACAATTTAAATATTATTGACAAAGGTGCATTTTCTTTGTAAGAGAACCAACAGTGTTGGCTTTTATATTCTATGTAGGCAAAGGCATGCATTTCACAAAACCTTCTACGAGTAAGACAGAACATGCTTTTCCCTTGGCTAAGCAACTCGTCAGAGATTGACCTTCCATAAAAAAAAAATATATATCTCTTAAAATGGAAAGTAAGCATTTTATTCAGAATGCAACCTAGGTGTGGACTCCAAGTGTAAATATAAATAGCGAGGAACGCTCCATAGGTGAGAAGAAAGCTCACGGATATTAACACTCTTCTTCAGCGTGATTGACCGCCGGCTATACCGTCTCCTCGCCACTTGCTCCCCGGGACTTCACCAGCGCACGGCCGCTTCATCAACCCCGCGCTGGCTGAGAAGTGCTTAATAGTCGCGCTGTGCTGTGGACACAAACACTCGCACTTGTAATTTTGAGCGTTCTGTACACAAACAATATGACTGATGGGGGGCAAACACCCAGGGCAAAGTTAGCAGTTTGCTCCGGGGTAAATTTTGTCTTCCAAACATGATGCTTTCACGTCCTACGATAGTGTTAAACGGAATTCTCAAGTTCTATGGGAGTATTTAGAAGTCGAGGTATGAGATATGCATGTGGTTACACGGTGTGTTGTTCTGACAGTAGCGGGTCTGGCGCGAGAAGTTGTGATATGATGCTGTTAAATTATCTCATCCAAGGCGTAAGGTACGTGGTACCATCCCAACCTGTTAATTGGAACACCTGACTATCTTATCTCTATTTATGATTGACACAAGTGACTTGCATATTTTGGATAGTTCATGTCTTGAAATGGGTATGGGAAAAAAATATTACGGAAAAAAAAATATCTCAAAATTGAAGTGACCATCAGTTTCAAAACAATGATAGATGTAAGAAAGCACTGGTGCGAAAGTCAACGACGGTTGCTTTGGTTTTGACTCTCAAGTTTATGGCGGGAACAAAATTGTCACTTTTGCAGCATCTTTAAATAATGAACATTATTACCAACTTGCGGGAAATATTGTAACGTTTGCAGTATCTTTGAACATTTTGACCGACTTCAAACAATGACATACATTTCCTGACACCCGTGATATTTTTTGCCTACAAGGGTATTGGGTACCGACCCTTTTTTAAAAGGAAAATACTGTCTATCCCTTCAAATTTACCTGAATCCACAAAAAATATTAATGTTACCGATACTTGTTAATTACAATAATTATATGCTTTTTAAAATTAAACATTTAAAATGTATTGTACCTGCAAGATAAAGTATTCATTGTTACTTACAGAACGAATAATATTTTATTATGTACACTTGAAATCATATTTATTATGAAAAGCCCTTGTTAATGAAAATCCCTCGCAAGACAAGAACGGTGAATGACTTCGATAACCGAGGAAAACAAATCAAAGACAAACGAACAATGATAATAATAAATGCGCGGCCGACCATTTCAATTTGTTTGCATCCAAATCAAAATGTAAACAGCAAAGTGACTCGAATGCGAGCTCAAAAACCCCGAAATTGAAAGATGGGAACTGATATTGGAGACGAGAAACTTACCATTTCGCTTTCACTTAGTAATGGAAACAGAGAAGTTAAACCGCGACAATCACAGATAGACCGTCTATCTTCGGCAACACCATGTATGCCAAATAGAAGCTAGCATGACCGGCTCGACGTAATTGGGTCTTATTTTAGGTGCAGCATCCACGGGACGTACATCCAATGGTTACTGGCACAGATATGGCAATCCGTCAGTTCCTGGACATTATGACTATCATCTGCCATACAACAAAACACCACCTTGACTTGTGGTCCCTCCGAAGGGAGGGAGTAAGGACCAACTCCAGTCCAGCCCTCCCTTCATTACCCGAAAGTAAACCCAGTTTGCATTGTGGTCGCCATTGTTTAGGCTGAGGTCAAATGAGGAAACGGGGGCCCTTTTTCTCTTTGTGTATAAGCCTTCCCGTCAGCATGATTATCTTATAAGTTATTACCCAAAATACCCAAAAAGCTGTAGGCGTTAATTTAGAAGACTCAAAGAGCCCGGTAGGTTTTTTTCTTCTTATTTTAAGAGAGACCGATTTTTTTAATATCGCGTTTTGATACCTCCTTTTTGTCATTATTGTGTAGTTACTTTTAATGAAAATGACGAGTGTATCTTGGGTTACAAATTCCCTACCATGGAACAAAACGATACGACTTGTGCAACTCTAACAGTGGGTTTATAAATGCATTCCCTCCATTTTGAATGGACTCCGTCTGCCATCACCACCCAAGTCCCCTTCTTGTTTAATTCCTACAACCAACTCATCTTTCATTTGACAAATAGACGAATCAGTCAGAAATTGAGTATTATAGAAACTTCAGGCGTATTCCTCGCCCGTCATTTTTTTTGTTTCTACATTGCTAAACACTTGCCCGGCCTCAAAGACTTAACCTAGAAATAAATGTCGCATTTTATAATGTGAATCTGTGATCATTTCACACATAAATATCCTTTCTAGTTTGAAACATTTATTATGTTGGAGCCCTGTGTGTAGAGCCAATGTTCACATCTTGGTTTATACATGTCATGACAGGTGTACACATTTTGCATGTGTATTCAAACTGGAATGTTTTGTTTTCTTCTAGCATCGTAAAGTGCCAGAGCTAGAGATGTTTATAAAAATACTTGTGATCCTTTATCAATCCACACAAATACATCGTTCAAAAATGTACGCCCTATTATTTTATCAATTCTATTTGACTGTTCACCCAAAAGCTTGATGGAAAAGTAACTTTCAACTCATCTGTTTGGAGTTTTTCCCAGCATGACTGCCCGCTTAGACCATTAACAAACTGACTTGGCAAGAACGACCGGCTGGCTAAGAATGAAAAAAAAAACACTCTCAAAATCCCTCCATAACTTTTGCATACGAGACTAAAAATAAATATGAACTGCTATTTTCTATAGGTTGATGTGAATACATTGTAACGAGCTTTCATCAAATATGCTAGCCTTTGGCTGCAATGTCCATGTATGTTCTGCCATAAATTGGCGCACCAAGATGGAAACGAGACATACAAAAAAATAACAAAATAAAAAATCCGGATGATTAAACAACATTGCGAATGATCTTGTTCATAATATATGAAAATAAAGAAAACCTTTTGCTAGAAGTATCTTTTGATACGCAGGTGGACAATCGAAACTAAAAATCTTACTTTTGAAGAACGGTCTCAAAGAAACTGAAATTTACTGGTAAAGGGGTAGATTTGTGTAAGTCAAGGTTTAGATTATCCATTCTAGCGTAAACGGTTCTCTTGTCTGTTTCATTACGCACCATTTCTTGAGATACCATCGCTAACTGAAGAGAGACGCTATGATTTGAAATTGAAGTTGACGAGTTCGATATACAAACATATTCAGGTTCTATCAATATTTGACAACAGTTTGTCGTTTCAGAAACCCAAGTGCCCATTGCGACGTCACATCGGTCAAGATGTGTCCCAAATTTCAGTTACTGCGCCTCAGAACTTCATCAGGTTAATACCAAATAAATCATCCATTTTTTCACACGTTCAGTCTGTTCTGTCTTACTTAACAGGCCCCTAGTCTACCACACGCCTATTACACAGGTCCCAATGCACTTTTTTTCTTTAGTAAATTAAATTCATTTTACACCACTGACTGATACCAGTTTATCAATTAAGTGCGTTTACAATCACCACCTCCAATGCCACGTTGTGAACAAGACGCAAAGACTAGAAAGAAAAGGGGGAAAAAAGTAATGCTGTTATCACGCTAATAACTGACACGCGTTCATTCACACAGGCGAAGATGATCGCGAATCCCACTGACAGAGAGCGAGTACAGATTGTTATCCATCACACGTCAGTAAATTCTCCCCTCTTTTTTTTCCTTCTTTCAATTCTCCAACTAAAGGTGATAAGATTATGGTGTTTTGGTTGAAAATCTTTACCACCAAGTGTCTAGCCGGACAGGCGGTGTTGCTACAAAGGAGATTCTTCCGTAGACTGCACCGACTAACAATTAGCTACAAGTAATTCCATTTATCGGCCACTTCGCGTGCTCGGTACAATTCCACTGGGGCGAAGTGGAGAAGCAATGCAGCAAGAAATGTTATTAGAAGATCATGTATGCGGATGATTGTTGGTTACCCGTTTCTAGATTACTGTACGTCACTGGCTCGTGTTGGGTCGTAATCACCAGGGAAGACGTGAATTGTTTTCATTTCAAAGGCTTAATAACCGGTAATTATCAACTGAAAAAGGGGGGTTTGGTGGGACGAGTAAAGCGGATCATTTCGAACGATGCGAGGAAGATGAATTGCAGCCGGACTGTATTTTGTCAATTGTGGCCGGCTGTGGAAAAAGTGAATGCACTATGCATGAGGCGTAGGTTACGGACAAAGCTGGTGCCGCTTGTCTGATTCCCGCCCCGATGTTTGGTAGGTGCATTAATATCAAATTAGTTAAGTGCCCTGCACTTAGTGTGTCATTAAATTTAGTTTGATTGTGGTGATAATGATAAAGATGAGACGGCCGAGTCGGGGGGTATCGCGTAGCGCACGCACGGGGAACAAAAAATAGAGCATCGCCTCGTACGCAGTTCCTGTACAACGAGAACTTTTTCTCAACCGCACCGGGCAATTTTAACAAGAATTGTTCCGAAGTGTTAAGGAATCATTTTTTTCTGGTGTCTTCTGCAGAGATTTCCTTTTACAGTTGTGGAAGATATGCAGCTGTTTTTACAGGTTTCTATTGTTTTGGTTGGGAGCTCGCCGTGGAGTATGTGCCGTGCACGGGGAAGAGGAGCGTGGGATCTTGCCCCGGCTCCCTTGCCACGCGCACCTTCCCAGGGAGACTCGCAGACACATGGACCGCCGCCATAACACCGGATAGCGGTATCACTGGTATAGACATAAGTCCGCGTTTGTAAAATGATTTTACTTATACCAAACACCGACACTCGGAGTGCGTTAATCAATAATCTCTATTTTGTAATTTAAGGGTGGTATAACAAGCGAGAGGGGCAAATCACATTACTGAGCTCGTTGGGTTTGTAAAGGCAGTCTCCGGGAAAAGACTCGCACATGGGGAAGCTAAACTGAGGGGGGCTGGCACGGCATAAACCGCCGACTCGCACGCTACAGCCCTGGTGAAACACCAAGCTCCAATCAATCAAGTTAAGTGTTCTCCATCGGCCGGCCTGACTACCCCGTCTCAGATGTCAAACTATATTGCAATTTTCACACATACATATGAATGAGGGAAACATTGGCCCTTTTTTCCTCCGTGGAGGTATCAAGTGACTCAAAGGGAGACCGGTGATCGCAGAGCTTTGTCGGCAGGGTTTGGCCAATCAATGCAAGTATCCCGACCGGCGTGTGAAGCCAGAAGAACCCACCACAATACCCGGTGATATCAAGGTGATAGGAAGGTTGAGAGGCACTCTGGAGTAACATGATATGGCCATCTAACTTCTTCGGGGCAAAGAAATTATAGGGAATATAATGCGTGGAGGAGAATAGTAGAGTAGAAGTGCCAGGGTCTGGAACGGCTAGAGAACCGGGGTTTACAGGGGAACGTGCCCAAAGGGAAACGCTAGAAAAACAGAACCATAACGCCCCAGGGAGCCGATGAAGCGCATTGGAGTTGACTCTATGTATTATGTCTCATGTTGTCCATGCTTTGTGTAAGAGAGACGGAAATGGGAGTTCCCGGATGTAGGTGGTAAAAAAAGTGACACAATATTAAGAAACTTTACACTACACTCTAAAAAAGTGCCGGGTCAGATTGACCCGGATTTGGCTCCCAGGGTGCCAAATCCTTGATATTTTGGCACTCTGGGACCCGAATCCGGGTCAACCTGACCCGGCACTTTTTAGTGTGTAAAGTTAAATCAAATGTGTGAAAAAAAACCTCAAATAGTGTTGCCGACAATCAAAATTGGAGAAGTACATAATCTAAACCGATATTGGCGGATAACAAAGTACAACCAAGCAGAAAAAACCCAAATGTAATTGATAGTGTTTTTTATTTTTTTTTTTATTTTTTACGATGACTGTATTTTTTATTGGGTAAAATGTAATATCAACCCAGTTTTACATTTAATCTGACTTTGATTCGTCACCGATGTTCGTTTGCGATTCTACAGTCGAAAGTCGACGCAGAAATTATCAAACAAAAAATATATAATTAACTCGGAAACATTATACTGATATGCTTTGTTGCGTTTCAATGAGATAAAGCAAAAACAAACAATTCCAAATTCGCCTGACTCGCCATCCAAACCCCAACATGCCCAAAGTTATATTTGAGACTCCCTTTTATAATTTTTGTTGGTATCCCACTTTGCTGCATAGTCATTTTAGTATCTGCAAAACAACCCGATCCGTCGGCCCCGCTCCTTGATTCTCGTGTCACGTTACCTCTCAAGATGCAAGGAAGGCATGAAGGCTGAATGGAGTGTGTAGACCGGCTACTTCACCGCTTCCTCCTAGCGTACGTGACCAGCCGACAACCGACGGGGTTAGCTCCCCCCGTCCGTCAGAAGGGAAAGAAGAAAAAAAGAAAAAAGAAGGGAGGTTGGATGGAGAGGGAGATAGATGGAGGGACGAGTGCGGGCGACGACAGGTGAATATACATACCCCTTATCAGCAAGGGGGCCAGGGTGGGTTAGCAGGTGTTACGAGCGACGGGGGACAGATGAAGGGGGAAGAGTGTGAGTCACGG
Organism: Marthasterias glacialis; assembly: GCA_911728455.2. NCBI lineage: Eukaryota > Metazoa > Echinodermata > Asteroidea > Forcipulatida > Asteriidae > Marthasterias > Marthasterias glacialis. The sequence goes on along the minus strand of OU452234.1, from coordinate 16,583,432 downwards.
GCGTTTTGAAAGAATATCACTGTATTGGTTACATTTGCAGTGGAGGAACGTTGTACTCAAGAAAAAATCATAAAGGAGAGCAGTTTTCATACTATGTAACTCATGGAATAATCACATCGTCTGAATGTAGTACCAGAACATGAGTCCGCACGTGTTTCAACTCATCTGGAGGGATGGGGGGTGCGGCCCGGCTGATTCGAAAGTTGATTTAGTCGGATTACTAGGGAAATGCTGACCCTGCATCCGGGGTGGACATGACCACGAAGATGGTTCTGATTTGTACCGAATCCCTTTTAGGCTATAGGGGTCAAGTGGTCGTAACCCGACGGTGATCGGTAATATTGTCGAGTTTAAATAATGTATTAGCACAAGATTCATTGATTTAAAAAAAAAAAAAAAAAAAAAAAAAAACACTGTCTCCATACCAATCACTACAAAGATCAAAACAATAAATAATTGATGTACTACCCGTATGCAAATGTGTTGTTGGTTTTTTGTTTTGTGTCTTTTTGTTTTGATGACGGCCCCTTCAAAACCACCCTTGGATTGAATGGGTCCTACCGTGATTAAATTCTAGATTTCATATTTTAAATTAAAAAAGAGAAGTCTTTGACCCTTACTTCTTTTGATTTATTGTTAAGCTGCTTTCCCTAATTCGGCCCTTGGCCACGATGGGTGTTGCCTTTTTTTTTTTAGAACGTGAATAAACCAATAATAAATAAAAAAAACAAACCATAAAATAAAAATAATACTAACAAAAATAATAATGCAAATGCAGTACACATGCGCAACTCACCCCACAAAGCTTTAGAGGTTGGCCACAAACTGATCACGGTTACCGTATAGACGATAGTCTTTGGAATGTTTTCAACGGGGGGGGGGGGGTGACTGCCGGCAGGTGCGTGTGACCCTGCACATGATCATCCCTTGACCGAGAGGGCAATGGGAGCCAGCAAGAGAGAGAGAGGGAGAGAGAGTAAGAGATTTCGGTTGCACCTGGGGATGGATCATGGGAAAAGTTAAGCCCAGGTTTGGGCCGTTGGGATCCCTCGATGATTTAATGTTCCATCAAGTTACAAGTCCTCGGTGATTAAAGTCTATTTCGATGAGCTGCTTGGATTCTGTTTCCACCTGTTTTTAGTAGGAAGTCAGTTTCACATTGTGAAGCTGCACACTGCTTATGGAAGGGCAGGCCGCCCATTGCACGCATCCGTCATTGTCACAAATCAAAGCCTCTAAAAAAAGAGGCGTGGCAAATGACGCAATGAGGAAACCGGGCAAAGATCCTGACAGTTACAGACCACACCCTGGAATATCAGCCATATCGACACTTCTCTCGAAACGAGGGGGGAGGTCAGAAGGTTCGATAACTATTAGTATTGGTCGATATTGATTAGTAAATAATGTTTAGTCGTAAAACAAGTTGAAAAATGGCCGATGGGAGTGGCTGTGATAAACAGAAACGAGAAGCAATGAGTTTGAATAATTAATGATTTTAAATGATGAGAATTTTGAGGTGCCTGAAGTTTACTGCACTAGCCTAAAAAAATGACAGGTAAAATTGGGGTAAACATTCGGCACTAATTTTCACGCCGATGTCGTCACTACCCGTTGATGGATACGTTTTACCCGAGGCGCGTGAAAATAAAACAAAGTGATCCCCGCGTGCTCTCTCACACACACATTATCAGAAATAATTTTGCGGAGTGACTAACTTTATTGTGATTGGACGGGTCACGTGTCCCCAGTCGACCAATTGGAAGCCCTCAGTTGGACGGGCAAGACATTTTACAGATGGCCCCCTTTAATCCACACAAAGAGCCATCTACCCAGCCTGATTTGATTAAACAAATCTTTTCGACTTCTTGCCTTCAAATTAAAGTGAAATGCTTGAAATATTACACTTCCATTCTCGTAGTCATATACGTGCGAGGCATAATCACATGCACAGTAAATTTACTTAAGTTGGTTATTGTTCAATCTATATACATTGCCTACAGCAACCAGAGAGGAGAAAGTGAGATAGTCTGCACACACACGCACACACGCTGGGTTGTGGGCCCCAGCACAGAGCCAGGCCCCAACTCCCGGACAAAGCCCCCTATGATCCCACAATGCAACGCGACAAAAATGGGTTAATGAGGCTGGCTGACATCGAACTCATAAGTCTCGTTCCCGTCGCTGGTCTCAAGAAAAGAAGGGGGAAAAAAAGAGAAAAAAAGGAGGGAAAAAAATCACGAGGAAAAAAAACACACACCACACACACACACACACACATATCAGGGCAAGGAAAACCACGACAGGCTGCCGGAACAACAACAGCTAGCCCCCCGGCTGAACTCAAGAGAAATGGAAAGAACTGTTAATGGCTGAGAAGCAAACTCGACAAGTAAGGTAACCAAGAAGAAGAAGAGGAGAGCGGGATAGTGAGGCAGGAAAAAAAAACGAAAAAAAAACCGCGCCATTTTTGTTTTGGCACGATGCTCGTAAACGAATCACGGATTGAGATGGGGGAAGAACTACCGTGGGCATTTACGCAGACGACCAGATGTGGCAGAGCGGGTCGGGCCTAGGTACGAAGCGAAGAGAGACGCCGCATCGAGGAGGGATGAATTCTTGGGACTCAGGCCTAAATAGAATATATACGGAATACGGATAAAGGTCATGCACTGGTCGTGGATAACGAGACTGAATGGGGTTGACATTATACATAATGACATTCAATGAACTAGGGCAACACCTCATCGACTCATGAATAAACTAAGCTATAACGAAGGATGATATTTTTATTTTTTAGAAACGAATGGACGCAGAACGTGATGAGGGCAATAATCCCAACGCGAAGCAAAATTTTTAATTTGCTTTTGAGTACGATACATAAAATGGACTATTTGTTGTTATATCAAAATAACGTGTTGATAAAATGCCAGTAAATTCTATAAGTAAAACAGAAAGAAAATGCAGGGAGTATGGGTTTGTTTTTTCTTTTGTTTTTAAATCAGTCAAAAAATAATAAGTAAAAATAATATCGGCCATCGACTGCATGTTTCGAAGAAAATAAAGTGCTTCGTTATTCGAAACGCTAAAGCAGTTTCTACAGAAATTAATTAAAAAGAATATTACATACACTTCCCCATATATTGACAATCTGACCTAATATAGTTTACTACGCGTAAAGGTGTAGCCAATCCCTTCGGGTCGCACAAACGAAATAAAAAATGTATTGCAATCGGACGCTCATCAAGCCTGCAGGATGCTGCGTTCATAAATCTGGTGGAAGAGAGTTGGTGAAAATATCAAAATATTGACGTGTTTTATTGATAGTTAAATTTGTTCTGCTCCTTCAGTGGCCGATTCCTCCTAAATACATTTCCACGACTGTAATACGTCTGCATTTAATGATAAATCAATTCTGCCACGGCGAGGTTCGGCAAACACGAAAAGGGAAGGCAGCATTGGTATGGGCAAGCAAGCCTGAAAATGATTTGATTAGAATAAAACACGGGGACAACACTACAGCTGTGCCAACAACACCTTGAATCTAACCTCCTTTTTGGGGGCGGGAAAAGTGAGGCCGTGTCCGAATTGAAGACTTCAACTGTGGCTACGGCTTCATCACTGCAATTGCCCGTTCTTCATCACAGCCGCAGCTGCAGCATGACATCCACAGCCATAGAAAGAAGTCGCTCAACTCGGATACGGCATAACCTCTTTTTTTTCCCCCACACAAAGCGGCCATTTTGTTTGTGGCGTCGCAATGAACGCACGTCACGAGGTACTCGCCAATTAAACAGACAATAATGTTTCACTGGTTTACTAAATGGGCATTCAGTTGTTTAAAAGTGAAATTTGAAGCTTTGTTGGTTGTAAAAAAAATATAGTACAACTAGATTTCTCTTGACAACTATACTTTGAAGTGAAATGTTGTATACCAGACTACAGTTTTTATGCACACGAAGTTTATACTACCTAAGATGAGTCATGTCAAAAATTTGCCAAGCTGTCAAATATAAGTGACCGTGTGTAAGTTTATTTGAATTAAGGCACTGTGTTTACAAAGTAAAAACAAATAGGAATAACACTCTGGATTTAAAATAATGCTTTTGCTCGCAAAGAGAATGTTAGTGTACATACAAAATTAATGGTAAACACAGTCCCAGACAGTTAGCTCAACGGGAGAGCCACTGGTAGTATTGCCAAGTTAAGCACCATTGACTGTGGTTAGTAAATGGATGGGAGACCACTCCATGTACTGTCATGGTTGGTGGCTTGTCTGGGACATGATAGGGCTTTGTAACATCAAGCTCGCGTCTTTCGGATGGGACGTAAAACTGTAGGTCCTGTGCGTTGTGTAATGCACATAAAACACCCAGAACACTTATCGTAAAAAGAGAAGGGGCTTGCCCCGGTGTTTCTGGTTTGGCTGCTTAATGCGCCACCTCTGAGCATGTTTGGAGCATAGATTATACACATTGTAATGCGCATTTGATCATATTAATATGGAATTTGCGCAATATAAATGGAAAATTATTAATTATAATTATTATTATGTACTCTTTGTTTCTTTCGGCTCATTTTGGTTTTTGATATTTTTTTTTTTTAACATTTATTCATTTCTGTATATGTATTTAAACAAATCTATTTGTCTTCTTTCCCCCTTTCAAAATTGGTTTGAATGGGTTGGGGGTGGCGATTGCAATAACAAAGTTTGCCTTTCTGTTAACAACTCAGTCACAAAAAGATACTGTTTGAATTTATTTAATTTATTGACAGAATTCATTCAGGTTTCCCTATAGACAAAACTTAATTTCTAACAAGATCCGGTAAAAGTTGAAACATTGTAACAGTGGAGAGTTAAACCATATCCAACGGCCACTTTACCGTTCCATTATGGTGCTGGTGGGGGTGAGGGGGGGGGGAGCAGTCCACAAATAAATGTCTCAGAGATCGAAATTATCTACTGTGCGTGGAAATTGTCACAGCACTCTATGTTTACAGTGACCTTAAAGTCAAACATTTCCAGTTTCACACTTCGATTAAATGCAGATTTTACGGGCGGATGGATTTAAGTAATTTTCAAACAAGCGAAGTGCCATCTACTTTCCTGGGGGCAACTTTACACGGATTTAGGGTACAAACTGTGCCATTTTTCCCCCCGGGCAGCCGTGGCATTATCCCCACCGGTGCTTCGCTAACGGTTGGATGGGTAAGCATGCCGTTTGGGGCAAAATGCTGCGGGGGAGATGCGCCTCCAAGCGAGCCAACACTGCCGAACCAAAGTCTCGAAAATCGGTTAGTGCATCGATGTACCTTTTACGCTAAAACGACCAATTTATTCAAGCCTAACTCCTGACTGCATCCCCCCATGCGAGATTTGCCCGGTGAAAAACTGGCCCCCCGTAATAGACTAACTTGTACTTCCTCACTCTAAACCTTGCCCTGATTGACTGTTGTCATGGAAACGGAGCGGACAAATTCAACACAAGGGGTTTTGCCGCCGCTTTTTTTTTTTCTTTTACGGTGGCACATTCCGGCGATTACTTCCTTATCATACAGGCAGAAATAAATTCAGTGACAAAAATTCAGTCAGTCAGTCAGAAGGAACAAAACAATATCCCAACATAGAAACATCACGACGCGAGCAAAATATACTAAAGTCACGACAGCGTGAAGTCAGTGCAAACATTTTACACCTATGGCGATAATTCTGTTTTTGTTACCCGTTGGGGCGGTCAGAACGTAGGCTTGTTACAAGTCAGGGCGAATGGAACGACAAAGACGACTTCAAAGAAATACAAATGCCTAGCATCCACACACACACACACGCGCAGAGAAAATCAGCTAGGCGTGTGAGTGCACTTTTTTTTTGTCTCTTCAAACTTATAGATTTATTGCTGCAGTCAGAATTCCCTGATTTGGCTTCAGAATTGCAGTACTCTATCTTTGACCTAGTAATAAAAAAAAAAAAAAAAAAAAAAAAAAAAAAAAAATCCCACCTTTTGTTCACCAAAAGCCGCAGCCGGGCATGCCATTCCTTCTTTTAGGTTCTTGTCAAAGGTGTTATGAAATGTTTAACAACGCCTGAATCGTAACATTGAGAGCTGTCGTTTGCATAAACTCAAACAATAGAGGGCGTGTAGGAATTCTGATACCTTTTGTGACGTCAGTTCAAGACTTGATGTGGCACAATTAAACAAGAAAATGTTCAACACTACAAACGGCTTCCAACCAAAGTAACACATGTGTGACAATTGAGATAACATGAATACAAATAATAAACAATAAATATCACTTGCCATTCATCCGTTGTTATTATGGAATTCAACAGACAACAATAACAAACCAAAAACATGATTGTGATGCAATGTTTATCATCTACCCGCCCCTTTTCAAAATTAATTCAAGTATCACTTCATTGTGGGGGAATCTCATGTGGTGGTTGCTGTGTAGACGGACTTTGTGAGGCCTCTGCGGAGTTGCGATGCAATTTCACCGCGTTAGTCTACATCATATTTGACATTTTAAACTGCAAAGCGTTAGGAGTTTGATTCGATATTGAATGTCATGTACGCTGGACATTTGTTATGATGTGAGATGGCGAAGAGACTCCCTGGATGTGATTGCCATGGTGATAATATGACCCTTGTCTCCCACGCGTTCTCTTTTGGCATCGGCAGCAGGGCAGAAGGAGGAGGAGGCATAGCGAAGAAGACGGCCTAGTAGCTTTCGCCGAAGCAGCGCTTTGCTTATTAGACCCAACAATGAAGTAGCAAAATTAGTTGCGTAGATTAATTTCGTGGCATGTAGCTGGCCCAGGTTGGGTAACTCCAAACATCTTGATATAGATGATTTCCCTGTGTCCGTAGGCGAGGTGGTGTAGCGTTGCTTTTTATTACATAATAGAAAAACATTAAGGCATGCAATAGGAAAATGAAGGTTATAGGACTGAAAGATGACATTTCACGCGAGTGAAACTATATACCAGTGCTATTATCTCAGCATGCTACGTGTGCGTCAAATCAGACCGATCACGAGGAGAGCGAATATGGCTCAATAACCGTGCAAAGCCTTCCGGTTGTGGCCGAGGGCCTCCTGAGTGGCGCCCTTGTCCTTGCACCTTTATCAAGTCATTCCAACGGCTCCCGTTGCGAGGGGTAACGCCGCGCCGAGCGCGCGCTTGTAAGTCGAGATTTGAGTATCACATGCGGTTGCCACGCTAGATGATATTACAAGATGGCGTCCAAGTCAATCCACTTGGCACTGCGCTTGTGAATGCCACGGTACCATACTCACGTACGGTCTGGAGATTTCCGCTTTTGAATGTGCTAGGGTCGTTTACTGCGGAGACAGATTTCTCAGTGCGAAGGACAAGAACTATCTTCGCCCGTAGCCGGAAGCCAGGGCTTCTGGCAGGAAAGTCGGGCAATCTTGCCCAAGGGGATATCACTTTAACGCATCTCATCACACGTGTTAAGCTCTACAATTCTTTCCCGGTGCATTCCCCCCCCCCCCCCCCGTTCTCTCAAGCTAAAGACGCAGCGGCACGTTTGCCGTTCGAGCACACGATGAAGAACTCCTGAAGATGCACGGGTTATCATTCTGGCAGACTTAACAATAGTCCCCCCCTTTTCCCCCTGTGTTTAGACCCTCTTCTAAACGATGCCCCCATGCACCGTGTACGTAAATCGCCTTCCCCCCCGTTCCCGAAATGAAAACAAGCTGGAAATTAATTCATACTACATCATGGGGTATGACAACGCCTGAAAATCAGGCCACGTTCTAGCTCGAAGCACATCTGAGACAGGCATATCCGCTGTTTAGGGTTATAGCTGTGATTCCAAACGACAGATAAAGGGGATGTCGACGTTATAGAGGAAACACAGAACCCCAAGCAGTCGCTGACAGATCTCATTTTTAGGTGAATCAGTCATATCGATGGGCTTTCATTTTAGGTACGTGTAGCCAAACCGCAGCTAATTTGTGTTAGCCTATATTTTCACGATGGCGGTTTAATATGATGGACGTACACTTAAGCGATGCACAATTGGTTTGCAGGTCCAAAACTGGCCATCAATACAATTAAAGCACAGTACAAGCCCGATTGAGATTACAGCACAGGTTCAATACATGAAAACAAATATTAGTACAAATAAAAAAGAAAATTATATAAAACTGTAAAAGAGTCAATTTATTAATGTTAAAGAAATGATACTGCTGGTTGTTATTAGAGTGCAAGTTTTATTATGATAAATGCCGAGTTTAAAAGTTCCTTCGATTTATATTGTGATGTATTGTATTTGTAAAAAACAAGAACAAGAACAAGAACAACAAGAACAAGAACAACAAGAACAACAAGAACAAGATCAAGAACAAGAACAAGAACAAGAACAAGAACAAGAACAAGAACAAGAACAAGAACAAGAACAAGAACAAGAACAACAACAACAACAACAACAACAACAACAACAGCAGCAGCAGCAGCAACAACAACAACAACACGGCAACGACAAGAACAACAAGAACAACAAGAACAAGAACAACAGCAAGAACAAGAACAAGAACAAGAACAAGAACAAGAACAAGAACAAGAACAAGAACAAGAACAAGAACAAGAACAAGAACAAGAACAAGAACAAGAACAACAAGAACAACAAGAACAACAACAGCAACAGCAACAACAGCAGCAGCAACAACAACAACAACAACAACAACAAGAACAACAACAACACGGCAAGGACAAGAACAACAAGAACAACAGCAAGAACAAGAACAAGATCAAGAACAAGAACAAGAACAACAGCAACGAGAACAACAGCAACAACAACAGCAGCAGCAGCAACAACAATAACAAGAACAAGAACAAGAACAACAGCAACGAGAACAACAGCAACAACAGCAACAACAATAACAAGAACAAGAAGAAGAAGAAGAACAACAACAACAGCAACGGCAACAGCAGCAACAACAACAGCAACATCAACTGTTTGTGCACTATCATGGTAAACACAAACATACTCAATATCATTAGCATGCTTCTTTTGACAACAGATAGCAAGGAGGTAGTTTTTACTTGAGTTGAAGGTGGCTCTGTAATAAACCTATAAATCCCCCAAACATAATAAATAAATAAATAAATGTCTCTTAGTGTCTAGGTTGCTTGTGTTTTTAAAATCACAGGTTTTTGTTTGTATTTTAAGAAAGATCAAAGTTGTCTTCCCCAATATCTTGTGAACAAGCATTCCAATTTTGTTCTTAAAGGGAAAGTTAAAAAGTATACGACTCTGCTAAGTTATATAGATCACAGACTTGTCTACGAATTGTGGCTCTTCAGTCTTCACCCTTAACGCCGAATAAGAAATCCGAATTGTTGTTGAATTTGTCGAGAAAAGTTGGCACCGATTTCGTTGGACTATGTATAGACTTGACATTTTCTTCAACTTCATCCCCAATGAATTTCGGGCCGAAAGATCGTCCCCACAAATACTTGATGTAAACTTTTACATTACATTCCAGGGGTATTAAGATTCAATACGGTGGTGAATTTGTTAATTACGTCTTTAAATTTAAAACTTGATAACTTTTCTGATGGCTGCTCCTTTCCTTTAACGCTTCCACAAGATACTAAATTACCGCACTCGTTGTGAGCACTTAAGCAAGTCTAAGTTTTCTACAACAGATGTATGGGTTCTGTACATAAGTAGCAGGGACTAGCCTGAGGGCCGGCGCCTAAAGGTTATAGAGATAGAGTCCATCGGCTTCAGGATACCATTCATGCAGCGCACTCTACTCAAATAGTAATTATTTCAAACTGATTTGTTTGACTCTGTCCTGACGGACTGCGTCTTGATTATAAATAAAGTACCATTAAAACAACGACAATAGTTCACGTCATCTATGACGTCAATGCTAGGTCACTTCAAAAAGCTGAAAAATAGTGTGAATATGCTGCAACACTGTTACTGAAATGCACAATAGTTCCATCGAACATTTTCAATGATTGTGAATGTTGTTTTGCACGGCTTGGAATACTGTAGGTATATGTACATTTAACATGCAAATCGTTACAAGAGCAGGCCTAGTTTTGTTCATTAATAGTAAGGATGATCTTCATGCCTGTGGTTTTTTTTTTTTATTTTTTTTATTTATTTTTTTTTTTTTTGACCTAGCCGGTGATATCCAACCGTAACACTTCATCATCTCCTATAGCTGTACAGTCTGTATATGCAAATGCCCATCTCGCTGTGAGTCAATAAACGCAACTCTGCATAAAATACTCGGTGAGATATTCAAATTGGGAAATCAACCATCCCATGCCATTTTTAATGCCCTTTTGTGTGTTTATCAGGTTGAGGGTGTACCAGCATTCCGGCGAACCCCATCCCGTACACCAGTAAATCGCTCCCCCACCTTCCCCCCCCCCCCCCCATCGCATCTTCCGCCGGTCCCACGGTGAATCAGTTTAGTGCCAATTACAAACTGTCGCCGTTTAGGCGAAAAGTCCGCGGGCGGATTTCTCGCGGCTCTCCTTGTACGACCCAAAGGCGGCGCTAGAGGCGATCTTTAATGAACCTTGGAGCGCCAACCGGCGGCGATGCATCTCCGGCTACGCACATTGGCCGTTAACTCTCTCAAGCGAATAACCTTATCACAGAAGACAGGAAAATCAGAGGGAGTCGACTCCGTTGAGGGCTTATGGCTGTGTACGGCTAGGGAGGTTTCAGGGGGGTATTTACGCTTAAGGAACACTTTCAGAATGTGTTATCATTTTAATGAATGGTAATCCAATTTGGAAAGCACGCTGGCTGGAGTGTTACACCATTAAAAAGAGCTTAAACATTTATCTAATTCGATAACGTAATCAAAATACAAATTGCATAGGGGCGTAGAACCTTGCATAATCTTCCCATAGGTGAATCCTGCAGCTAACTTAAAAGAAACATTTTATCAATGAAACTGTTTTTTTGTTGTGGTTGTTTTGGTTTTGCAGTTTATTTGCTTACACACAGAAATAGCAGGAAAATACACAGGCCTCAGAAAAAAAAACATGAATCAAAGATGTTCGTTGTTGTGGTGTTTTTGTTACTTTTTTTTTTTTTTTTTTTTTTTTTTGGTGTGTGTGTGTGTGTGTGTGTGTGTGGGGGGGGGGGTTGCCGTGTTGTTATGTGCCCTCTGTAAGATGTAACGCCCATGGTCTCTAACAGGCCTACATATTATATCAATGACAGGAAAGGTTTTATCCACTGTTTTTTTTTTTTTTTTTTTTTTTTTTTTTTTTTGGGGGGGGGGGGCATCTGCTCATTGTACAAGTAGAAACAGTTTAACTGACGGTCAAAGATATTATGATATTGAAAAGCAAATAATTATCATTTTCTTTCTTCAAGTTGTTGACGAAAAATTATAACAGTGACATTTTACAATGTCAGTTTTTGCGAATTGTCCATTCGGCCGTTTGGCTGCCTCGTGCAGTAAACGTTTTTGTTTTTGTGGTTTTTTTTGTTTTTTTAACCAGGCAATATAATGGGAATTAAAATTGTCGATTGAAATTTACTCTATTCGACTAAAACTAGGGACGAACTGCAAACGATTTGTCCCTGACCTCAATCAAAAGGAGTGATTTTCAATCTAACTATGTAAGAGAGTAGTTGAAATTAATTATAATAATTCCCAGTGGTGATATATGGAAGAAACTGTTAACTAATTTTAAACTTTGCAAACGCCATATTTGAACCATAGTAAAACATTACCTATTAAATTACAACTGTTCGTAATACGGCGACCGTGTACAAGTTGTGCCTAAAAGACATTATGCCGAAACGTCATTGCTTTCCCGGCAGCATTGCTACAAAGTCCATAGAAACAAGCAACGTCCCACTAGATTTTCCAACACATGTCCTCATGTTTACTTAAAGATCCTCCCCCTTAAAAAGTATTACACAGCATATTCCTGTCAATAACTCAAAGATCCTTACATTAGCATTCGTGGAGTGTCGTGGCCGAGCGGTCTAGTCCGCCGAACTTAAGTTCTGTAGTTTACAGAGTGTGGGTTCGAATCCCGGTCGCGGCACTTGTGTCCTTGAGCAAGACACACTACCAAAATTGCGTTGTCCTTTGGATGGGACGTTAAGCAGTAGGTCCCATGTACTAGGATGGGTAGTGCGCGTAAAAGAACCTGGAACACTTATCGTGAAAGAGTAGGGGTTTAACCCCGGTGTTTCTGGTTCAGATAGCAAGCATCCTGATCTACAGTTTTCCTCAGGCTTCCGAGCTACAGTGATTAAGTTCACTTTTTAGGCATCCTTGGTTTCATGACCAGAAATTAACAACAATAATAATATTAATTCTTGTACTGTTCACGATCGGGCGATCGGGTACCTAAAACACCTCATTCCAACCCTTACCGGGTATTGTTTTAAACACAGCCATTGCTTGCTGTGACGAAGTCCATCAAAGCCCGTACTTGTACCATCACTTGACGTTGGACCACTTTACTTCCGGTCAACCAAAAGTGCCTCTTCCTCAAAAAGTATACTCGATATTATATTTTCAATATCGATAGTTCCAAAGTCTCATCGGGGCCATTATCTCCATCAAGAAAAGCCGACAAAGTCCTTCTAGTTACTCCAAAAAGACTCGAGCCTCCCAGAATGATATGCATTTGATAATGAATTGTATGTTGAATCTAGGATATGAAGAAGGAGCAAGGAAAAGTGACCACTGCTGGATGGATGTTGATTTGTTTTTTGTTTTTCAAGTATTGACCTACTGACTGAGAGTGAAATGTTAGTCAACACGCAGCAGATGCAATTCTTTCACCAGATCGTACTGATGTGTCGCCACTTTAAATCGCCGTATGGCCGTGGCATGTGTTCAGTGTGAGCTGCTTAAGATGGCGGGGTAAGATGCAGAAGTCATCTTAAGGATGCAGGTCTGATGGCGCCAATAACCATACCTCGGAATTGGGGGGGGGGGGTGACCAGGGACTTTGGCCTGCTAAGTCGATAGGTGCTCTCAGGTCAAAGGTTGGGAACTCTGAATCGGTCTGACAGTCTTTGGAAATGAGTTTGAACATTTTTAAGAAGACTGGAAATGTTTACCATTTTATAATTGCAAATATGTGTGAAGTGAGGTGCAGTTCGTCCCGAGCCAATAATGGCTCACCAGGCCGGTGTTTATACCCGGTTTCCTTGGCATTATACGACTGAATATTTCAGGATGCCAGTCCATCACAGTCCATCACAGGTTACCCCCACAGCGCCAGCCGGTACCCCCTTTTTTTTTACTCCTGGGTGGAGAGAAACAATTAAGCTCAAGGATACAAGTGTCTCGACAGACCAGGTCAGGATTCGAACCCGCACTTAAATTTCAGAATTTGAGTCCACCGCACCATAGACCGCTCGGCCACGACACCGCACATGTATCAACCATTAATAGCATAGATCCTAGTATCCAACGTTACTTCTGTCACAAGGGAGTACAGTCACAAGGGGCAAACGTATTCACCGGACAAGCTCTGAAGAATGCCTCATTACAATTGTGGTATCGTATCCAGTACTCAGTGTGTTATTGGGATTAACCTGCAAGGCAAAGAAATACAGATTCTGAAGCTGATGAAGCAACAAATCGAGCCTGCTCTAAGTTTTAAAGCTAGTTTAACAAGTATGAACTAAATTGTCATGCTATCTCACAAACAGAGCCAGCCGATAATAATTAAACATTAACTTTCACACGCTGGTTGCTCTGTACATATTCCAACGAGATCTATAGAGGTTGGCTTGCATGGTATGCACAACAATGATAAGATTCAACAAATAAAGGCTCACAGATTTGCACATAATTCATATAGTATGAAGATGGTCGAGGTGGAAAACTTCCCGTGTAATATTTTCACCTGAAATGCTATAAATCTTGAGATAATGAGTACAACTTTGTTTTGATCTCGCGAGACCGAAACTCGATGTTCTAAAAAAGTGAAAACATATTTATATTCCCCACCCCCGTTTGTTATTTCATGTTTATGTTGGGTCACACAAAGTGTGAATACTGGTCTTTGACAATTACCACTATTTCACTTGGGCTAATAATTTACATACTGGTAAATAATGCACAGCATTGTCATCCAATTTGACCAAAATCTATACCTCAAAAAGAAACACGTCCGTTCACGTATAGTCAATGTCACTTCATTCATGAACGCTAGTGGATGAGTAATGGCCAAGAATGGATGCCGTTTCCTTTGCCACACAAAACTGTTCACAGGGAACTTTCTTTCCCCAGGCCTTGACTGTCTTACGATATTTCCCCCTTTAAATGTCACGAGAATGACCGAGAATAAACAGACACTTATACCTGGAGAGCTAACTACAACATTGTTAAATATCAGGTACAGGGCAATACCCGAATCTCCCCCATCCCCCACCCACCAAAGAATACAAAAAAAATGGTATCCTACATCAATGGTGAATCCAGTAAATGCAAGTCTCCATATAGCTACAGTTTACCATTGACACACACACACACCAAGACAAAAACAGTTTCAACTGATTCGCTTACGCTCTCTGAATCAATATGATGTACGGCATTGGCCGATGACAGAAATACTGCCGGTGGTTAGCTTACGCTTTATGAATCAAGATGAGGTACAAAATGGGTCTACATGGTGGGTCTCTGATTCTGAAATAGCTATAAAGACTTCTCACAGAAAGTCTTTACATCACTTGTTTATTGTTATTTGTTGTACCGTTGCTGCAGATGCTCTGATCTACCCACACAGATTCCTTTTAATATTTCAGCATATTTGTGAGTGAGCTCAAGCTAGCTCAATTTACAGTTTCATTTAAAATAGAAACAGCATGCGAAACGGAGTAAGTTTCCTTTTTAAAACAGAAAGAAACTTTCTGTTTTTGATAATTATGTCACAAATGCTTCTTTTTTAAATATGCCGTTTTCATCGAACAGTTCAGATAGTTCGTCTTTAAGATTGTATCTTAATACATTTTCAACCGTGTCCGGTACCCACTTATTTCGTCAGTCAGCATGAGGACCTATGGCGTTTTGACTCCTTAATGAAGGCTTGACCCCGGTGACCCCTCGGCTTAATGAGACATCACGGGGGCCGCTAAGGCCGTGTCCGAATGAGCGGCTACGGCAGTGGCTGCGACTGTGGCTAAGGGTGTTGCTAAGGACAGCCTGTGTTAAAACGCACGTTGACGTGACGATGAAGCCACAGCCGCTAAATCAGACACGGCCCAAGTTAGATAGTTAGCAGAAATTGAAAGGGGGGGGGGGGGGACACGACAAACTACCAATTCTGGATAGCGAAACTTTCTGTGTCCGGGAATTTCGGCCCCAGGGCCAGACCTGACAACCCCATCAAAATGACCATACTTCGCCTGATGGAATCTGCACTGGTTTGACCATGCATGGAGGAACCTGCCTGGCCCTTGGTTTAACTGAAATGAACTTTGAGGCCCCGGAGATACAAGTACTGTTTTTTTTTTTTTTTTATTAAGGATGGGGTCGTGACAACTGAGATTTCCCACACTATTACAGTAAACCCTTCCTTCTTAAGGAAAAAACAAAAAAACAAAACAACAACAACAAAACACACAACAAAAAAACAAAAAACAAACAAACAAACACGAAGACCATGGTTTGCATTGTTTCTTACCCTCACACTAGATTGTTCACTGACTAGCTCCTGAAACATTTGTTTCTGCTGTAATTCCCGCTTTACAAGGACAGCATACATGGACATTCGTCAAAAGTTAAGTAACACAATTAAAAGTGTGCTCTACTCGATAGATGGAGTGCTTTTACTTGAAATTTAAATGATAATATTAATAATATTAGTAATAACAATAATAATGATACTAATAATAATACAAATACAAATAATAATGTTGTCAAATTTCGTCTGATCGTAGATCTTTTACGATATAAACGTCAACCTGGTGAACACTCACGAACATAGTGCAGGGTTGTGGCTCAAGTGCCTTAACAGCCTTGTTTGTGGTTAAAAAAGAGTTAAAGTTGAACTTTTTCCGTATGTTCTCGAACTCCTTTTCTCCGTTATTTCTAACAACCGACTCTGGTGTGGAGGATCAGACATTCTGAAGTTGTCGACACCGGGTTCTAGGTATGCGTACGGATGGGTCCGGGTCTGACAGAGGGGAAATACATTAGAGGAGCACGGGGTCAGGAAGCCCCAAGCACGGGTCTCGTACCCCCGACATCTAAGGAGCAAACATCGAGGATGGGTGTATATCTCACCGGTCATTGAACCCCACATTTCCACCATACCAAAAAAAAAAAAAAAAAAAAAAAAGAGAGAGAGAGAGAAAAAAAATTCCATTGGCGGATTCTATTTCAACTGCCCTCTCCGACTTCAGTTTTCTGCTTGTTGTTTTAACGTAGTCCCCACTAAAGCAAACCGATTTGGGATATAGAGGGGGGGGGGGGGAATAATATAGGATAGTGTGTGTGGTTTGAAGTGTGGAATGGAGTGACGTGGGTAATGCGACTTAATGCGGGCAAATCGGAAACAGAAACAAAACCCTGGTCGCGCTGGATGATCCCTCGATTAATGGCATGTTGAGTCGCAGGTGAGGGCCGTTAAGACGCTGGGCACCGTCTTAATCCTTAGGCCAAACTTCATCAAGTCATGTCCAAGCTCATTGTCCCTTAAAGAAGCACTGAAGAGCAGCTTCGGTTATTCCGTCATTAGTATATAATGCTTCGAATGGAATTCTCTAAACCTAATTAACTTTCAATTTCATAATCTTTTCGAGTCCAAGTTTTTATTTTTGTGGGGGCATCTGAAGTACGACAATACATACACGAGGCAACTTCAGTTATTCGGTTTATCACTGTGATATTCCAAATTTAATACCCTCCCAACCTGTTACGAGCAATAATATACTTGACCAATTTGAGCCAGTATCGATACACGAGTCTTTCGGTTTTTCGGTTATCGGTGCAATACGTATCTAAACTTAGTTTTTTTTTTCTTCTTCTAAATACGTCAACGAAACAATAATCGAAAACTTAAGATTACAACAAAGGGATAACAATGAGTTTAAAAAAAAGTCCTAAGCAATAGTAAAATGTTCATTAATTAAAAAAAAAACAACAACAACAACAAACGCTATTGTTTTGTGAAATGTTGTAATTAGGAAGAACACATCGGAGTGATATCGAAGTGTTGCCCGTCATAAGACACTCCGTGCAAATTAGGCAAATTACTATAGACAGGTAAATATTTCTGGTTATTAATCTGAAATCGTCATCGTTATAAAGTAACTATCGGTTGGAGATCATAAACGAGAAATAACTACGCCCTAGGTTCTGTCATTCCAAAACAAAACAGTGTCGGAATCTTGTTCAAACATTCCCACACTCGGCATGTAAACAGACATAATGATATGCACAGACACCCAACACAATAACTGAATGAGTTTCTTCATATTTTTTTTTCTAAAAGATGCGAGCCCCCCACCCCCACACACCTTTAATGACATGTTCTTTTAAACTACAAAATAGCATATAAATATGATCTGTTATGCTTCTATAACAAAAAGTTTGTTCAAAATGAAATAGATTTCTTGTTCAGAGTTAATCAAATGTAGATTGGACTTACGCACCATCCATTTACCTTATTGAATCTTGAAAACTACATGATTTTAAAACGAGTCCCACAAGACCATTGCTATACCAACCCATATAAAGATTTCTCGAGATGTTTTGGGGTCGACTGGAGGTAAAGCCCAGTGTATAGAAGCCGTGTATAAATCACAAAGGTTTATCTAGCACAAGGCCTTTTCCCACTTTCAAGTATTGATACAGATATTGACCTAATAAATAAATGTACTGAAAAGGAAGAATTAATCACTTGAGAAAACAATACTAGTGAAATTGTAGGGAAAAAAGCGGGCCGTGTCCTTCACCTGAAGTTGCAGCGAGTCTACATTTTTTTTTTTGGTTTTGTTTTGATAAATTATGCAAATGACGTCCCCGGTCCCCGGGAGTTCACCTAGGTCATTGACAACCATTCATAGTGCTAATCCTACTTCGACCCCAGAAATAATATTAGAATATCAGCGATGAAATGTTTGCCCTGGAGAACTGAGAGAGAGAGAGGGGGAGAGGGGGAAAAAAGGAAGCTCGGTCCAGAGAGCGCGCTGTGATTTGCTTAGAGCTGCCCGGCGCAATGTTCCTCCAGTCCCGGTCTCTGTGCCGGAGCTCCAAAATGCTCACAGTTTCAGCTGTTTTGGAGCCTGGCATGCCGTCTGTTCTCAGAGTTTGCAAGATGTGAGAGTTTTTTTGAAGTCTTATTTCGAAGGAACATGAAGTTGATATCTTGCCCAAAGCAATCTAGGTGAATTTTTGTGGTTGTTGTTTTTGATGTCTCATTGACTCATAGGTTGAATTTCTTAATTTAGAAATGTTCCCTCCACATTTGGCTACATTTCGGTAAGTTGAAGAGCCATGCAAAATGCGAGAACGATGTAATCACATAAGATTCGTAAGTTGAAAATTCAACCGCCCTTACCCCCACCCACCCCCACAAAAAAATAAAAAAAAAGAAAGAAAAAGAAAGAAGAAACAAAATCAGAGAAAACTAACGTCTCTAACCTGTGAACTTTACGGCATATAAGAAGTTGGTTTTGTATAAATAATATTGTTTGATCCATTAAATATTGTGTTTATACACTTGAGAGTGAAATGTCTTAGTCTAAGTTGACGTAAGCAAAAACAATTGGTATAACATTTAACTGATTAATATTCGTGAAAATGTCATAAACCATGACTAAATATGATCATCTGTATGATGGTAATTTCATGATATGATGTTCCATATTATTAACCAAGCTTCCCAGTCCTTATAAAAAAAATAGTAATAATACAAATAAAAATAAATAAATAAATAAATAAACCTGAAAATATATAGAAAATAAAAGAAAAAGGAAAGGACATGAAATGTTTCAAAATCTAAATGTAAAAGAACTTTTTTATAATATTAAGAAATAAACAATTTCAACAAAATTAAAATAAATAAACAAAAAAACAACAACCCAACAACCAACCAACCAACCAACCAACCAACCAACCAACCAACCAACCAACCAACCAACCAACCAACCAACCAACCAACCAACCAACCAACCAACCAACCAACCAACCAACCAACCAACCAACCAACCAACCAACCAACCAACCAACCAACCAACCAACCAACCAACCAACCAACCAACCAACCAACCAATCAACCAACCAACCAACCAACCAACCAACCAACCAACCAACCAACCAACCAACCAACCAACCAACCAACCAACCAACCAACCAACCAACCAACCAACCAACCAACCAACCAACCAACCAACCAACCAACCAACCAACCAACCAACCAACCAACCAACCAACCAACCAACCAACCAACCAACCAACCAACCAACCAACCAACCAACCAACCAACCAACCAACCAACCAACAAACAAACAAACAAACAAACAAACAAACAAACAAACAAACAAACAAACATGAAGCATGTTAGTGGTCAGATCAGTCATTAGGTCATACTTCGCAGTCGAAGATTCTAACATTTATAAATGAAATTAAAAATTGACCCAAACGGTCAGCTATTTGATGGTTTAACACCCAAGGGCTAACATCGATAGTAGCTCGTGCACAGCAATACTCATTGGAAGCTAAGCCCCAATAATGCTATCCTTTTTTTAAAGCAAATTCTCTCACAAGACAGCACATGATATTTGGCCGATCTTGATTTAGTTCCCCGGGAAGTTCTTAAACTTTAATAAAATATTATTTCAGAACCGGAATACTATTTAAAGGACGCTTTGTTTCATAATGTATTAAAAGAACTCCGGGTCTATCTAAATTGTATTTATTTGTTTTTAATATCTATTTATTAGTTTTAAAGAGCTTTTAATTTTATAGTTGATGTGCGATGATATTCCCTCCGACTACTCTATTGATTATGTCAAGTATTCGAAAAAAAAAAAGAAAAAAAAAAGGGGGGAATAATTTCCATTCAATTGTGTGTCCATTTTATGAATTCCACGCGAAAGAATGGCAGCGTCTTTGTAAACCCGAAACAACATCGATTCCTTTTGTGAAGAATTTGACACGAGCGGGCACGTCGACTCTTTCAATATTTGGTTTCAATCGAATAATTGGGTATCGGAAAGAATGCAGATATCGACCCTATCATTGACGCGGTCCTGAGCTGTCGCGTTGTGATGAATTTCACGTGAGAGGGCAAGGCAGTGTCTGGTTAAACCGACTTCTATTAATAACCGGAATGAGTCGGATAGTGAATTCTGAGCAAACAGTCATTGATATTGTTCCTCTGAGGACACATCAGCCACATGAAGGAGATATGACGTTATGAATAGGACATATTGTGACACCAATTCTCGACGGAGCCCACGAGAAAAGAGGAGAGCGAGTGAGTGAGTGAGTGAGAGAAGTAAAAACGGATTTGAATGGACGGTAAAAAATTGTGCTTATTTGCAAAGCAGCGCGTCAAAGATCAGTCTGAAAGGCCGTAGATTCTCTCGGCTTGCTCCAGGAGTCAACGACGGCGAGATTCGGCCCTGGTTTGCCCGTAATCAAGTCATTTTACTCCATGCCAAGATCTCTTCCCTTGACTCAATTACTGACGGGGAAGGTGGAAGTGAAAACTACGCATAAATCATGTTACCTTGGCACTAGCTATATAGCATGATATCGCGTGCTTTTTTTCCTTCTTGTTCTTCAATCTTCTTTCTCTCTCTCTCTTTCACTCTCTCTCTCTCTCTCTCTGGCTGGGAGAAACGTCCCAGTGATACGAAGCGGCTCAACACCCTCAAGCATGAATAGGAATGTTCTTAGGAGCACACGAAATGCAAGGGTTTCTTACAGCAAGCCAGGCACCGCACAGCCTGCGAGTTGGTAGGTTAATTTGATATGGGAACTATACTGAACAACAACGCCACCAAACTATCCACTCGTCTCGCCCTGACTGAATTATTCCCCTATTGAAAGTGCCAGTGCAATTTCAATTATTCCCGACCCTTAATCAGCGAATTGCGATTGAGAATTATCGATGTTCAATTAGCGTGGGTAACCGGCAGATGCAATTTCAGCGATTGATACGGTTGCTTAATTATATTAGAGTTTATTAAGAACAGCGTTATTATTATCATTTACACGAAGTACAGCATGCTCAACCCTGGCGGGGGGAAATAATTTCCACAGCATTTCAAGTTATCAAAGTTTTAATAAACACGTTTTAAGCGTGTCATTGCAAGTCCGAGGGTTTTTCAAATATCACGTTGAATGCATGGAAAAGCGGCCAATCTCAACGGAGACACAATGTCGATATACGGCACACCACGGTGCGCTAATTTCCGAACAAAAAGCTTCAAAAAGATGTCAGAGAAACGTCAAATTCGTTACCGGCCGAGCGTATGATTTAGCAAAAGGGAGGCAAAACACGGCCCGATCGACGGGCCGTTTGCCCTGCGGGCCCGTGCTGCTCGGTCTTGCTCGAGGTGCTAACTCACGGGCCAGAATCTCACGCGGTGACACCTCCACACAGAGGAGCACACTTCGTAAGCCCGCACAATAAAATGAAGAGCCGTTTGTGGTGTGACACGGAGTGACTCCGGTGGTCTGGTTTACGGATGTACCCCCTACGTGATATCCAATAATATGTCCTAGGTGTGATCGGGAGCGCGACTCTCATCCATCAAAACATGACAAAACACGCTTAAGCTTTCCTCGGTACCATACTACCGGGCATTGCTTTTACGCAGTCGTGAAACCATGCTTGCACCCTTAAAACACCAAATCCTAAAAAAAAAATATATATATATATATATATATATATATATATAAATAAATAAATAAAAACACCAACAATGTATAAGCCCCCGTGCATAAATCTCAATCTTTCATACACAAGCTTCCATCCATGTTTTAAACCAATGCTATTAGTTTAGCTCTTTCAAAACTACACCCAGTTCCTAAACTGCATTTGTTGATCCACGACTTACATTTTGATCTCCCCTTTCTAACACAGCAGTATATTTTATGCGTCATTTTCACGTTGCGTCATTACTCCGCGGCAGAAGATTGATAACCCTATGCCTCTTTATTTTGACCTCCCCCAATTAATATTTACAACTTTTCATACAATATTGATAAATGAGAAATACTACAGATATTCAATCAATGCCATTTTCCTAAATCACCTTCACATCCTCTCATATTTCACGAATGACCGACCTCCCATTTTTCAATCATTTTTTGCGTGTGCGCGTGTGTCTTCATTTAAACACTTTGTTTCGCATTGCTTTTCCCGTCAGTATTACAACCATAAATCTTGCCGTCTGTCAACGGCGTAGCAGTTCCTCCACTTCGAGGTATCTGATTGTGAAGGACGTCCTACAGTGGGACTTTTCTCACAAAATAGAAACACCCCGGGAGAACAAGTTAAACAACTTATTTGGCAGGGGTTAACAGTCGTCCCCTCCCTTCCCTCTCATCCTCTCCAAAATAAGAGTATAACTAAATGAGGAGGAAACAAAATCAGTGTCTTGTGTTTTGTTTCAGTATTGCAAAAAAATAAAAAAAAATAAAAAAAAAAAATGCGTTTATAGTTGCGTGTGTTTTGAAGAACCACGTGCTGTATTCATATATTCGTACGCCGTGACTCATCGCATGCAGGTACACAATCTCGCCAGAAGCATTTCAGTACAATTTGCCATAGATATGAAAAATCGCCTTCACTCTTGTACACCCCACATTATTCATAATGACTTGAATTAACCTGTTTAATAATGGCGGAATCTTTATCTCTAACAATTACGGTAATGTCAGTGAATTAATTGGCGAGTCATTAAGATTGTCAATTTGAGATTATGACTCTTTGGAGAATACGCGATGGAAAAACCCTAAAAATGTCAAATAGAATGATTGAAGTTGGGAATCGAGCCTAACTCACGTACATTTAGAATAAATCATATTATATATATATATAAAAAAAAATAATGTGTTTGTCTTCTACTTGCTTGTCCTGACTTCTTGTTTCATACCATTAGAAAGAACTAAAGTAAAGTAGGTATTAAAGAAAAATGCTTCTTTACTATAATAACGCATTTAATGTATTTCTTGTGGTTAACTTGAACATTACGTATCCTTCCAAAAGGAAATACGAGGTACTAGGGGGTTTACTATCAACAAATTCAGAGATACGTTCTGTTGGGCTACCATTGCCAGGGTCGGCCCGGGTCGTTAGGCTTGTGTATCTTCGGTATATTTATATAAAAGCAACTGTGAACAATGGCCACATCAGTATTTGACTAAAGAGGTCATTCTGATAGGCCAATCAAATGGTTCACTGCAGTTCAGAGTAAAAAAGGGGGGAAAACGACAAGAGAAAAGAAATATGTATAAAATAAAGAAAGAGCAAAAAACAAAAACAAATATGTAGCAAGAAGGAGACGGACACAAGGGTTGCTAGCCCCTGTGCCCCAGTAATGCACCTAAACAATGCGGTGAAGGTATGTGCTATACATGACATGATCTGAAAGCATCATAATATGACTCGTAACAGATCGGGATCAAAGGAGAACCACTTGATCAAGGATTGGGTGATCACCACTGATGGAAAACTGTATACCTCCCCCTACCCTACTAGCCTATATGGTACTCCTTAAAAAAAAACTAGAGCATGAAAATCAACTCACAAAAACACACAATAATGTACTTTAGAAAAAGTTCTACATACTGAATTTGGCGGGGTAAAAACAATTTGTTCGTAATGCTGCATCTGTAAGCAAAGACCCATATAGTAAATAAGCCCCAAATGCTTTCAGGCCAAATAAGGAATTATGAAACATAGTAATGTGAGTATGAAATAATTTAGGAATGGGGAAATTTGATCCCCCAAAAAAATAAAAATAAAAATAAATAATTCAAATAAAAAAAAATAAATAAACAAAATAAAATAAAAAATAAAAATAAAAAACAAATGAAAATAAAAATAAATGGAAAAAAATAAAAATAAAATAAAAATAAATAAATAAATACATAAATAAATAAAGAAATAAATAAATAAAGAAATAAAGAAATAAAGAAATAAAGAAATAAATCAACCAATCAATCAATCAATCAATCAATCAATCAATCAATCAATCAATCAATCAATCAATCAACCAATCAATTAATCAATAAATCAATAAATCAATAAATCAATAAATCAATACATTAATGAATGAACAATCTAAATGTCGTCCAGTCACTTTGACACAGTTTGTTTTTTATTAAAAGTGTTTCACTAATAATTAAAATCAATAATTTTTTAAGTGGTAAGTTGATTTTGATAGAGGAAACCACTTAAAAAAGACAACAATTGTTGATTGGTTCTCCAATAGCATTATCATGACTTATCATTGATGACGATAAGTTTGAATAGTTTACAGTGGTGAGCTGTTTTTTTTTATAATCATTTGTCAAATGAAAAAAAATAATTCAATTAAATACAATGAACAGTAATTGTATTGCTACAATATCATGACTAACATTGTAGCTTGTTATGATTTCATTTCCTTAGCACAGATTCAACAGACTATAATCAGAAGGTTAAAAGATATAAAAAAAAACAAAAACTGTGAGGTTACTAAACTAGATCTTAGGAAATAACAGCAACAACATTATCGAGTGCATAGGGGTGTGTATCTGCGGCACCGCTGCACCAGGTCGTTGGACTCAATGCTATAGTACGGTCTACCCCACTACAATTAGCCTCTACTGTTGTTCACCCTCCTTCCCACAATGGCTTAATATTTTCCCCTCCGATTCATAAAAAGTCATTGACCATGGCAATACAGGCCTTTATCCCTTCATTAAATACAACCTAGCAATGGTTAGTAATATGAATGTGAATGGCATAGCAAAGATTAAGAAAGACCATATTTGGCACTGTCGCTTTGTTGACAATACAAGGTACGTGCGGGTTCCAATGAAATACGGCATTATACCACAGGGCACTATAGCTCTGATTCTGTTGGCGATAGCAGACCTTTTTTTTTTCCCTTCTCCCTTTACCCCCTTTCTAACACAAAACTGTATTTGAAATTAGTCATATTGGATGGAACTGACCGCAAAAGCCATACACCCCAGCCAGCAATGTTGTTATTTCTTCGACGCTTATAAAAATATGATACAGAACAAAACATGTAGGCCTATTGAAGTCAATTGAACGAGGACCATGTTTGACCAATCATACCCTGGCAACCTTAGAGCACATGGGATAAAGGTTTGGAAAGAATTAATACAACCGTCGCATGGTCTTTACACATGATTCATCTGTGGTTTGGATATTATTCTATTCCTGTTCCCTCGTTGCTTATCATAAAGTTCTTGCTCCAATTCGCTACAGCGAATCTTGTAACAGTTTGCACGTAAAGCGCTCGCAAAGTGTGTATAACACTATTTTTGAATGAGCCAAAGCCATACTCGTCCAAACTCGGGCTGAAAGGGAGGCATTGTCTGCGCCGGGGCTTCGGCGGTAGGTCGGTGCAGAAACACCCTTCTCGAATGTCGCTCGGAGCCCGCTAGCACCGCACCGTGAACGATGGTGGTTAGCGGAGCCCTCAATTGTACAACCCAGACAACGAAGGGGGCTCTAACATAATGAAGTTTCTCTCTCCTTCTCTCTCTCTCTCACTCTCTCTTTCTTTTTAGTCAAATGTTTTGGGTCAAAGGTCGTCTGAGATAAACAGAGCTTGGAAGCCGCCATTATGGTTCGGCCATGTCGTGGAAATATCTGATTATTTAAATACTAAGTCTTCTCAATTCAGAACTCAAATGAAATTCAAATGAAATTCAAATGGGATTCAGAAATGTTAGTCTTCTGTTCCTTAATTTATTGTTATACATGAACATACCCGTACCCGTAGAAAAAATACATGAGGGCATACACTTAGTTTTAATATGTGTATCGGATTCATTATCAACCATATAACTGTTGATATAATGTACTGAATTAGAAAAAAAGTGTAAATTATTTTTCTTCCTAATTTACAGTTTGTGGAAGATTGTTTAAAAGGTGGTGCATACTTTATCTGTTTATTTCTTTATTATTTCAGTTCTATTATAAACAAAAACAAACACATTGTATTGGTGGGTGAAACATCCAGACGTATTTCAGCAAATAATTAGCATCCTGCTGAACATGATTGTCTCGGTAAAAAAAAAAGAAGCAAGATGTCTGATGTAGGCTCAGCCAAAATACATGCAAGAGAGGAAGGCTTTTGATTGTCTCGGTGAGAAAACATTCGCCTAAAATCTCAGTTACTTATGAAAAACCGCTATAAAGCAATGATAATTAAGCTCAGTTGATAAATCATTCCAGAAGCCTCCCTGTATTGCATGTATTTTGGCTGAGCCTAACATCAGACATCTTGTTGGATCTTTTTTTTTTATTTTAATTTATTTTTTTAATTTATATAGCTGTTAGTTTGGTTAATTATGGTAAATTATCTATATCAAAATGCCATTTTAACCAGTTAAGCTCTCGACCCCAGCATTTCAGTTCATGGAAGACGTTTGATATTAATATTTTATTTTACATATATAGAGACTTGGTTTCGTTCAACGAATAAATACAGGGAAAAAATGCAAGAAATAACACTCTGTGTACTATTAATGAAGAAAACAACAAATTGAATTCAATTGCTGATCACCAGCTCATGCTGCATGTGTTTGTGTATAATTTAGTTTAAGCTAATTGTTCACCACTCCTCCTCAAATTTGTAAATATTTGTAAATAGCCTTTGTACATTACTCAAGCTATTGTATAATGCCACCTAATTATATACATATTGATTGATTGTTCCATTATGTGTGGCTGTGTTTGTGGTGAATTTGATGGATTTTGAAGGAGTAGTATAACTCCACATCAAGAAAAAAATTAATAAATAAATACAGAAAAAATGTATCACTCAAATACTAATTGAAACGACTTTTCATTTAGTGATGGAAATTCCCTTCACAGGAAAATTCTCATGATGCAGGTAGCAACTGTGTTAGAATTTTCAAGTTTACATTGGAACCACGACCTAGCCGAAAACTTCAACGTCTAGTCAGTGAACTGATTTCATGTTGAACTTGGCAAGGCTTGATGAAGTGACCCTGCAAAAGTGTAGTCGAAGGGTTACCCAAGGTTAAGTGAGACCCAAACCACTCCCTCTCCATTGGCCAGCAATATTTCATACATCATCACCAAGTTGGTGTTTGTCCGGACTTCTGTGATTACGTTTCCCTACTTTCCCCCCTTTTTTTCACTGGACAATACTTCTTTTTTTTCACCTTTTCAACGGAGGAATGGATATTAACCGGAACGGTGTGACCGCGACTGCTGCTGTTTAGTGGGCTTCAAAGCCGGCCGTTCTTTTCACTTCCATGACGGTACAGAGCGATTGAGTGTGGAAGGAAAACAAGCGGCGGTCAGCCAAGAATGACTTTTGAGTATGCCCACTTTGACAACTCCATATTCTTAAACTAACGGGCACTAATTTGTATTGACCGCTGTGTATTGTCCTCGGTTGTAATAACAACTGCCTTCATGAAGAACAGGTGAACAGACCGAAAAAACAACGGGCATTGTGAAGAGGTGAACTTCACTCGGGCAACTGTGAACTGTTGGTTTGTTTTCCCGAGATACGCTTCATTTAACTCACAACAATCAGTGTGGTGTGGGGTTCTGCCTCGGCTGATGGAGTGTCCATCAAAAACTGGTAACATTTCAATTAATGGAGAATTGGATGTGTGTGGGTTAAGTCAGCCGCCGCTAGACCAAGACCAATCGAAAGGGGGGGGGGGGGGGTTGATGCTGCAACCATGGGACTTAATATAGCACTGTGCGCATTGGGGTGAGAGATTGCCTACTGGTGACAGCAGCGCACGGGCGATATTCAAACTGCAGGATTAATATGTCACAGGTTAATTTTGTGGAAAGAATGTATTTCAAGGATGCCGTTTCTGAATGTGCACAGCGGGAAAACTCGCATCAGTGATAACTCTGTCACGGGTGAGGACGTGTCCTCGAAAAATCAGTTATTTTGTTGCAAAACTTACTCGAATCTAATAAAATGCTGAGCATGAAGTAAACAGGACGAACGCTTTCTCGTATAGGATATCGACATTATTTCTTTCCACGCGCAAAGATTCTTGAATTGATGTTTGAACCAGGAAATTAACGAGTACAACAATTGCAGACAAAAGACGATGCCGATAAATCAACAAAGGTTTTTTCAAAAGCTTAAAATAGTTTGGCAGATGACCACAAAAAGTCGAAACATGTGCAACGAAGAAAGAAAGCCGTAAAGATAAATGAAACATGGAAAACGAGGGGCAAAATCTGAACCCCCCCCAAAAAAAAAAAAAAAAAAAAAAATCAACAAACAAACAAACAAACAAACAAACAAACAAACAAGTCGAAGCAAGACAAGAATATCTGGCGATATTTAAACTTAGTTTGTTTTGAAAATGTACGTGAAAGCCACCAAAAAGTTTGAAATACTGAGTGAAAGGTCAACTAAATCGTGAATAGAACAATTAAAGCTAAGCTAAACCTGGTATTAGAATCGGTGCGTTTGTGGGGGCGTTTTTTGCTAATTCATATGGTTGTAATACCACAAACCACCCACCCCCTCTACCATACGCTGAGAACTCAACCCCCCCAAAATCCCGTAGCGTTTAAAGCCAGCCCATTCCTTTTAACGTGGTTATTTGTTAGCTAATTTGCTTCCGATGCTCTGCCTATTTAAGTGCTGGTGATTGCGTACTGTTGATCAATGATAGTATTTCACCGGTGGACGGGTTTGTCACGGGCCGGCGATCGTGCCATCCGTCACTCCAACACCACGCCGCTGCCGCGGCGGCTCGCCACAGCGCGTTCGCCCTATCTCTCCAGGTATGGGGCTGCCGTGACATTTCATAAATGACATCGTTCAATTCATCAACACATTTTAGTTACCGGCGTGTGTTTGCTGAAGATCTCTTGATTAATGTCTTTCCTCCGACCGGGCCTTCTCATAGTTATTTGAAAGATGTTGTGATGTTTTATGAGATAGTGGACAAGCAAAGGCTGGGTACCATTGTGCAGATCGTAACATTGGAAAATAAAATCTTATAAAATGATAATCGCAATACAAAACTAATATTTATTTATTTTTTTGCTAAACGTATACGGACCAACCTTTCGAGTGGAGAACTCGCTTTTAGTAAACCATAAGACATACATTAGAGCACAGCAATTTAAATATGCTTTCTTCCCTGCTGACGCGGTCGGTTTTAATAAATAAATAAATAAACACTGTTTTAAAAACAATTTTGACCGAAACATTTCCAAGTGCAATTAATTTTGCGAGCAAGTTGGGTGTTACACTTAATTGGGGACGGTCCGGTTTAGTGCAAAATCACCAGCACACGTGTTGTTATCGTATAATAAATACAGGATTTCTGATCCTTACATCGATACGCCATTGACTCTCATGTACGAAACAAAACTAGGTGACGCTGGGGAAGAGGGGCGATTTAGTTACCTAAAGCAACAACTCAAAAAGATTTCTCAATTTTTTATTATTTTTAAATCAGCTGCTATAACTGCATGTTTGAGGTAAGACTACCAAATGAAGACCGTTATAAATGTATTAAAGTTAACAGTGATGTTTTAATAATGTACAAAACTCCTCGGTGTTGGCCGCCACAACAACAAAACAAAAATAAAATAAAAGCAAATAAATACAGTCAATAAATAAACAAATAAATACATGAAGACTTTATACAACAGTTGCCATTCACAAGTATATCTTTTTGAAATTTACGCATGAATCTGAACCCGATCTAGCAGATTGCTAAAAGCCCCCTATTTGTTGACATGGGTACAAATTTCAAGCACAAAAAAAAACACGTCTGGAAAAAAAAAAAAAAAAAAAAAAAAAAAACGTTTTCCCCCCAAAAGATAATTTCTGTTACAGCCTTACGAAAAGTAATTTCCAAACAATTTGAGAACACAATTGGCGTGACACGCTAGTTTTCTAAAATGCATGCTTGAGTAGATATTACAGTGATTGAATACAATCCAATTAATAGGGCACAGCGTGAATGACAGCACTGTGTCCTCCGCTACGGCGTTCACTCTCAACTTTCAGCAAGAAGAAGAAGATGAAGAAGAAAAAAAATCTCAACTAAATTTGTTGTATATCATATCCAAATAATCAAACATAACTTTGAGAACACAAGCCCAAACAATTATGTGTACACAGCAACGTACGCAGCAGGTGGGAAAATGCGCATTAATTGATAAAAAGTGAGATTCAATACGGGAGAACAAGCGTTGGATGAAACGGGAGCGACATGACACGGGGACGCGGCTTCCAAGCCTCAACGACTTGCCCGGTACGTGTTGAAATTTGAGCTTGACCGGGACACGGTAGTGCCACGTGCATCCGACCGACCGGGCCCGCGTAACTCTTCCGCCCCGCACCGGCGTGCCGGCAGGTCGCCCTCTGTCCAAGCACTCACACACACAAAAAAGAAAACAAGAAGAAAAAAAAAATCCTCACATGGCTGTGAGTCTGCGCTGCTGAGGCAACTCGGTAGCAATTTGAATGATAATTTAGAGATTTCCCCCTTTTTAAATGTTGAAGTCTCCAAATTTACCGAGACAGATGTTATTTTGTCAAAGTATGGCAAATGGAAATGGTTTCAAAATTATTGTTTAAATCTAAAGTAATTACTCTCTGATGGAAACATTTTACCGTCTCTCGTAGCCCAAGTTTGTTTGAAATGTTCTGTGTTTGAACGTAATCTTTTTAAAATTTTGATTCTGCATTGTAGGCCTATATACCTGTAAAAATGTGCACAATTTTAACAAGCTAGAGACGTCAAAACAATGTGTCAGAGTTGAAATAATGTTGTTCTTCCGTAAAACCCTCACAAACAACAATTTGTTTCAGTCCACGAGACAGATTTTATTTTCTGACAGCTTCAAAATTCCTCGGATGTGACTCTGAGCAGTTTTAGGAAACTTGGTTTTCTTGTTCCAAGTAAACTGAATGATATCCGGTATGCTGAGACGAACGACCTTCTGGGCTCTGTAATCTCGTTGTGAATGCACGTTTGTACGAAGTCGACCTTCGCCAACGCGGTTTATTAGGGCACGATTTTCATAATAAACGTCCTTCGGTGTCTTTGCTTCGATTCACAACAAAATAAACAACTGATTTACCACACAAATGCCAAGGGATAAACCCACTCGTGAACATATCGGTGCTGTATGCCGTATTTTTAAAATATGGGTTTTCGAAAAGAAAAAAAAAAGTAAAATAAATAAATAAACAAACTACAGTCATCGAAAGATCGGATGCGTTTTGTTACATCATTTAAAAATGAAAACATGACAAACGTTCTATGAGTAATAAACTCAATGTAGACGTCAACAGCCTATTCTACATTGGTCTTGTCAGATATCGTATTCATTTTTGTTGAGGCATATTGAATCGAGCGTGTAGTAAAAAAAAGAGAACACATTATGCCTTTTAGAAATACATATTTTCTTTAATTCCATCCTAAGTAAATGTCTGTGAAATGCCATTAATTATTCAGGTTTAAGAACAAATGAATCCATACATTAAGTACAGTTCTCCTTTTATAATGAACAGCAACACAGGTACGTTTTATGTTTTGTCACGTGCGTTTAAAAGTTTCACAGATCATTTCTAATCTTGATTCAGAAAACTCCGCAAGACTACCCAATTAAGTATTCGCATATATGTTTGTCTGTGGAAATAAGCGTATCGGCAATAAAAGTTGTTTGTGGTATACACGTCTTCGTTATTAATAGAGGGAAATAAGCCCAGAAGTCCGTGGACGATTCGTCAACCTGAATATATCTATAACTTATTGATAGTTCGCAATGACAATATCAGTCAAAACATCAGAAATAAACACATGTTCCATGATTACAAACTACATCAATACAATAATACAGAATTATAAACCAAAAAGACGGCATGTTATGTTCGGGTGAAACAGAGCCACGTGTTTCAATCGTAGCCTGTTCAGACCGGACAGTTTACAAACAGTTCCTTATAAACATGTGCCAAAAGATTTGTCATTTTAAGATTCCACCATCGGAACCGTGAACACCTTTTTTTTTTAATAACAACAATGTTTTTTTATATATATTTTATATATATATTTTTTATGAGGTGTTTATTGGGACGAGAAGATTGAGCTGATTTCTAGTTTGAAAAGTGTATTATCGCTTTAAGGGTATATTAAAAAAGCCATAATGGACGCAGTCATCTGGAACAAAATGTTCTAGTTCTAACATGATCATTATTGTCATTACGCTTCAATCGTTTTGGGTCCAGTTTTGATTTGTGACTGATTTCAACATTAATAATCGTCAAGCAAATACTTCAGTAAAGAAGTTCACACTTATTTTTTTTTGAAATGGTGTAAATTACATTGGAATATATGCTTCAGAAAACTTGACAAATGCCAGCCAGTGCGATGCACAAAAACACCCTTCTCCCATTTTGTACTTTTAACAAATTTTGGAAGCATCTTTGTCACGTGATACAATGAGGACATGCCATAGGTCAGGTGCAACTTGTTTTGTTGTTGTTGTTTTGTTTACAGACACGCATATAAGATTGTTTGTATCGATGGGTGTACGCCTTGTTTAGACTGATCAAAAAAGAAGTGTTTGATGACTTTACAAAAGGTTGAATGTTCTTAAAAAATAATTATATATATATAAAAATTAAAAAGAAGAACAACAAATGTTAAGGAAATGTGGACAATGCAAACCACAAAATGGAAGCTGCAGTATGTCGAAAACGACGACTTTTTTTCTAACCGGTGTTAAATATTACTTCCTCTATTAAGAAAATGATGGAATATTTTATGACGGTGCTTTGAATTCTTGGGAAGGTGAAGGTTTTGTCACGCAGATTTCAAGGAAACAACCCAGACATTATAATGGATGATGAGACCATCAATGAACCAAAACTTACCGAGAAGGCTGATCAGCTTTGCTGTGTTTATGTTTTCTTTTCTAATATGAAGTGTTCGGGCTTCAGCCAAACACCTTTTGATATTTTTTTTTCTTTTTTAAGATGAGTTTTATGTTTGTCTTTTTGCAGTTTATTTTACCTACTAATTCATTATTCATTTAAAAAAACAATTTTTTGAGGTTATCCTTCGATAATTAGTTCCCATGCTTCCCTGACAGTGTGTGCGTTGGGTAGACCCCTATCTTTCCGTTTTGACGGTCACTGGCTTCTGTTGATCTTTACTTGGTTTAAAGTTAACCAAACTCTTAACTATTTGCCTTTTTCCTCACCTCAACTGCAGTGCGTATGGTACATTCCTTTGTGCATCTATAGTTTATTTTTGTTAACTTTATTTTTATTGCACCATATGCTTAACGATGTGTTTTGCATTTTTTTTTTTTTACTTTCTTCTTTGTCAGTATAAGATTTTTTCCAGCTTTTACACTTATTTGTCTGTTTTTTTTTCACTCATGGCTTTTCATACGTGCTCTGTATTTTACTATTTTACGTATGACTGTTTGTTTACAGGACCATTATGGATGACAGTTGCGATACTAATACGGGTACCCAGTCTAAAAAAGACCCCTGCAAATAAATAATAATGAAATACTTAAATACCCTACAACACCACCTGTATTAAGAACTACTGTAAAGTCAAGACTTACAACCTTGACTAATCAAGGTGAACCGACTACTTATAGAACCAATCAGCCACATAAACGATATATGGATGATTGAGAGTCAATTATTTTAAATATGAGCTCATGGATGAACTCCATGAGTTGATAAAATAACAATATGATTTTCATGACGGATGAGTGTATCAGGTTGGGATACGAAAGGCACTTTTTGGTAGACGGCTTACTTCAAAATCAATTGCTCACAATTTGTTTTATTTTATTTCATTTTTGTTTGTTGTTGCTTCAGTCAGATGCAAAGACTAATGAGGATGATGCGGTGACAGAATTCAAACTAATCTAAGCATGAACCCGCTCTGACCTCCATCTTCACATCTGCAGAGACATATTTCCGATTCTGTGTTTTTTCCCCCTCTTCCCTTAACAGCCAAGGAGTAAGGCCCTAATCAGATGTGTCCTCAATAATGAGATCATCTCTGTGGAGTTTGGGTGACATTGTGGGGAAGACTGGGAGAGAGTACATAGGGGGGAGAAAACATGAGGTTAACACGGCGTAAGATGTACAGACGAAGAGTGGTGCTGCACGCCACTTGGAAAATCCATTTCTCGTGCTAAAAGGTATACAGAACACAGGATTCTCCTTGGCTAAATCTTGGCTGATGCGATCTCGGTCTTAAGTGCAGGTCCGCAAGAGACGCTTTTACATTCGCTTACTTTAGATAGAAATTCCTCTATAGAAATATGCTGATGTCATCCACGGTCATTTTTTTTTTTTTTTTTTAATTTACTAATTGGATGAGAAAATAGAAGTCTGGGTCGTTGATTTATACAGTCAGCGTTTGCGTGAGGTGTTTGTTTCCTTCCTAAATCACAGAACTGTTAGATATTATTCGTTTATTTACATTTTGTTTCCAATTGCTAGAGTGATGTTCACCCCAGAGTAGACATTAGCAAAACTAAGGATTTGAGTTGTTTACTTCATGATACGTGAACATGTGTATTCATTTCGTGATAAAATCAAAACGTTTGCCACGACAGCCCATGAAGAATGAGTTGATGCAAATCTACAGCCGCTGAAGTGGTCAGATGGTGATAGATGAAGAGTAAAAAAAGAGCGATGGCGAGAGAGAAATAACTGTTTTATCTGTCAGCCAGTTAGATGATAGTATACTGAAACGAGTCCAAATTGTGTATGTGTTTTGCTATCAGGTAAACACCAACAGTGGACAACGGCTGGGAGGCGATCTTTGTACACCCACTTAACGGAACAAGTGCCGTGCTCATTTCGGGTACAAATGGGGGGCTTTTATCCCGGAAGGGGAGTGATTTAGTGAGGAACAACAGAATCCTTATAACATCTGAAGCACCCAGGAACCACCCAACTGGGCTATTGTGGGGCTGTAAAGCAGGGTAATTAACTGACCCACATTATAGGTGCACCGTTTGCGAACGATAGGGTGTAAATCAAGCCCATTTTAGGATAGTGACACTATAGTTATCGGTACAGTAAAACTCGACCGTGGAATACCTGACAATCAAAACAGTAAAAGGACATCATTTCAGATTTCAGAGAGAACATTTTCTGGTGATGCATTTTTGATAGATTGTTTTTTTTTTGTCAGGATCAGTTGAGATGAACTTTTACATTCATGTATCGGGAGGTAGACTGCTCTGAAGTAAGTCGTGCTTTCAGCAAAATTTCCAGGACAAAGAATTACAATCAAAAGCTCCACAAATAACTACGGGTGCTCCATCCATTACGACACACGATACTCAAAACAATTCTAGATATTACGGAGTAATAAATAAATACAAATGTTGGTTCAACTTACCTGCCAGGTGTTGGAATCCAAAGCTAGAAACGACATGTCGGTCATGAGATGTGGTCCCTTTAAGATGCGAAGAATAGAAGACGGTAACTCTGTAAAAGAGACACAAATCTCGTCAGAAGAGATGAAAGCCGATCTTTTTAAAAGAAAACGAGACCGGCGACGGCGTAGCCAGACTTGTGAAATTGACGCGTCCGATGTTCGTTGTTAGTCAAGCAGGACGACGCGTCGACACGGCCAGTGAGAAGAGCGCCGGTACTACTCGGAACAGCTACCGCCTACTTGGCGAAACTACAAGCATGAAACACACACATGGGGGTAGAGAAAAAAAAACTCATGAGGGAAATGTCTCCAAGTGGCTCTTTAATTAACTCATATCCGGTAAAATTATGTTGAGTTGGTTGATATACTCGGTTCTCCAACACCGAACAGGTCTGAAGTTAAATGCCAAATGGCTATGTACATAGTCAGTGGACATGATGTACACGCTGCATGTATACGAAAACATGAACGGAGCCGTAACAACTGAAAAAAAGGCCACCTCTCATTAGTCAGTTCGAAGAATAGAGCATTTGAAGGTCAATTGCAATTCAAAGCAAGAAGTGATTAATGTTTTGGTTTAACTATTAGGGCCAATGTCACACCTATGCATGATTGGCTGATCTCAATACAACGGTACTGAAACACTGACCGAATGCACTTAGACCGTTGAACAAGGCCAACCGCGTTGCAAAAAAAGGAGAAGAAAAAAAAAACAAGAAAAGAAAACATCAATCCGTAAACAAAACACAAAAACACAATGATAAATAAACTGCTCGGCAGCGTGTCTTAATTAGGAGATTCGGTCCAAGCAAACCTACCTGGTAAAAATGGTGATGATTTCGACGGTACCGCCGGTGTATCGGGAGGGCTTTACCCGCTAGTCAATGCCGGAGTCGCTTTCTGCCGGTCAAGCCGCTCGGTCGCTGTGTGTATAGGGAGTGACGACTATGGTGCGTTAGGCAATCCAGCCGCACACGCGCGATGTACAAGGCAGTTAGAACACGCCCGGCTTGAGACGAACTGAGGCGGTCTGAAGAACTAGGGAAAACACGGACACAGAGAAGAGACACAGAGACACTGCGTATGTTATTAGGTTAAAGTAATCCCTATTCACCGAATGGTGTAGTAGCCTGCGCGCTCGACTAGCGTATATTAGTTTGTCTACTAAAAGATTCAGTACTCACACACACCGATGGTAAAGGGAGGAAAAACACTAGGTGTCCATGCCACGACACCCCTGGTCTGATGACTTAGCCACACGGTGTATGGACTCAAAGGGGGTAGATCTAATGATAACCCAATAGCTTCTTTGACAATTCGATAGTTGGTCGTTTGGATGTCAGCCTCACAGTGTGTCAACCCCTTGAGGGGCTTTGAATTGAACGCACCCCCGCAGGTTAGACTAGTTTGCCCGTATGTCCATACAGGCAAGCACGTCCAAGGTAGATAGCTCGGTTAGTTTAAACCATACTTGATAACTCACACGAGAATACCAAGTTCTTCGTAGTTTACCTGGCTCGACCATACACGCTCTCACACACACACACACACCAACCTTACTGCGTCCTGTTTTATCATCAGAATGGATTTTCCTTCAGTATTGGGGTCAAGTGACTACTAAAATCTAGGCATACTAGTGGTGTATATGTGATGTCTCCTTTGGGACCTAGGTATGACATGAGATACGGGAACACATATACAGTCTAGTTCCGAGCTCTTCTGATTGAGACGGGCTCGTCTAGGGTGTGGTGGTTTGGGGATAGATAGATGAGTGGGTCTGAATGTAACTGAGAGTACGGGAGAAGGGATTGGTGTTGCTTCCTTGCATCCTCAAGAGCTCAGCGAGGAGAACGTCATGCCATGTCTTAAGTGTCTGCTTGTAATATTACAAACGAAGCAGACTTATTGACATCGGTGCTAACCATAGTCTCCCTAGGTGTACAGCTTGGCCACAACACTGAAGGAAACATCGCCCTGTTGTCTTTTTTTTATATCAATACAAATGATTCTTAACTCTTCAATCTTTCCAGTGATCTCGTCAGCGAAGAGT
This sequence comes from Marthasterias glacialis, assembly GCA_911728455.2. NCBI lineage: Eukaryota > Metazoa > Echinodermata > Asteroidea > Forcipulatida > Asteriidae > Marthasterias > Marthasterias glacialis. Next base: position 16,545,736 of record OU452234.1, on the reverse strand, counting down.
AGGCGTCAAGTTGAATCAGTTCAAACAAATAAAGATTGATTATTTTCTATTGAAAACAACAATGTAACTGGCAAGGTTTCGAGTTGTACACTGCAACCAAACGGGGTGTTAAATCGATTCTCTTGGTGTATGTGACAACACCGTCGTGGTGTTAATTTTATCAACAACAAAGCAATGGGGATAACTAACACCATGTTGGTGTTATCACATGTAGATGCCCAGAGAATCAAATTAACACCCCCATTCTTTGCAGCGTAATACAAGCATGCCCCCATGTAGTAACTTTCTTCATCTGATATCACTTTTTCATGCGTGCATCGGATACTTGATTTTCTCTAGGTGGATTTGAGGCTCTACACGGGGTGATGAAAGATATTTACATTGGGAGACGATGGCTGCAGCACGCTGATCTAAACATTGACAACAAAACGAACCCGCAGTTTTCAGAGCCGCCACTTCTTACCCGCATTTATCAAATACTTATTCGTCGTAAGACAAAAGATTATAGCATATTCCGATTGCTTCCCAATTGATAAACGAATCCAAAGCACACTTTAAAAAAAATGTTGGAACTTTGTTGTCTTATAACAAACAGTAACCACAGTATTCTTCCATACAAGTCATAATATTTATTACATGCATTTTCTTTGCACGGTTGGTAACGGTGGACAAATAAATTAACGGTTTTCTTTTAGTTTGAAAGCCCAGATGCTATAAACTTGACACCAAAGCCAACTATTATCCTGGGAAATGTTACTGTCTGAGTTACTTTAATGTGTGACAAAATTGACACCCAACATTTTACTTATTTTAATTTGTTTTGTCTCGATTTGCCAATATGATATTTGCGTATTATGAAATACTAAAAATGTACTTGTTTACTAAAGTAACCGCATGTAAACCGTTCTTGTACCTTCAACTTGACTGATTCTCAGTGGTAACTCCTGGTAAACGTATAACCAACGTTGCATCTAATAAACCATTCACAGATTTTTCGGGTAAACCGTTTTAGCCATTAATTGATTATACCCGGTTTACACAAATCAATTTATTCAAACCAGCCTTTAAAGACATCTAGTTTAAAGAACCGTTCGGGAATTCAGTTTCTTGGACCCGGGTCAAAGAGTTATGTTCATGTTTGTGAACTCGCAGTGTTAATCCGGCAAACCGCACACAATATAATAAACGATTAATGTTCTATTCTGTATATACTAATTTCGGTCAAGTTGACTAAACTAGTCATGTTTAAGCAACCTGTTCTAGTTATGGAGCAGTAATTCAGATTCGCTTTCTTGTACTCGGTCAGTTGGTTCCTTTTTCATAGATTTTTTTTTTCTCTCTGGCACAGCATTAGTCTTCAACCATATACATATTAAATGATTAAACTCTGTTAGCATACATCGGTCAAGCTTAATAAAACCAATCAACTTTAAGCATACTGTATTTGAAATTCCGGTTTCTTCTTCAGGTCATAACGTTCTTGTAAACTAGCACAATATTGATATGAAAACCGCACAAGATAAATGAAACCATTAAAACCGGTTTAGAAAAAAAATCAAGTTTGATCAAGCCGGTCAACTTTAAGCAACCCGTTCTAGTTATGTCCGTATTTACAATCCAGTATCTTCTACTCAGGTTAGGTATAGTTCGATTCATGTATAAACAGACAAATTAGTTAATTAAACTTGGTTTAGTCATCCGATTCGGTTTTAATAAGCTGTACTCAACTTAAATAACATGTTCTAGTTATTGTCGTATTTGAAATTCAGTATCTTCTACTCAGGTTATGTGGTTCTCTCCATGTAATTAACCAGCAAAATATTAAGGTATTGTAAACCGCACTATACATTAGTTAATTTAACTCGGTTTAGGCATCGGTCAGTTTGATCAAACTAGTCCGTTTCAATAGCACGTTCTAGCTATTGCCACAATTTGAAGTTCGGTTACTTCTGCCCAGGTTAGGTGGTTCTGTTCATGTATTAAACTAGCAAAATATTAATCTGCAAACCGCACCAGATGATTCATTAAACAAGTCATGTGTGCGCCCATGTTATAAATAGCCGTTGTGGGTGCATCGTGAGGAAACGTTCCTTGGAGGGGTTGAGTTTGACAGCTCGTACCGATGGACCGAGGTTAGTAGGGGGTGATGATGGCTTGTTATAGGTAGAGTATGAGTTGAGAAGACGGTGAAAGCAAGGAGCGAGTGGGGGGGGGGGGGTCTAGCCTTCTATCAAGGTGGTCACAAACATGTACAAGAGGGACAGAATGAATGACAGCCGAGACGTTGACTTGCTGGGCTTGATAATGAATCATTGTTCGTGGGATTTTTTTTTCTTCTTCTCTTTTTCTATTCTGTCTGGGTTTAACAACAACAAATACATTAGAACCAATTATTTGCGAACTGCTGGATGCATATTTTTGTTTGTAAACGTAAGATGTATATTGTTAATTTAACACCTAGTAATTTTCGACATTGGAATTTTGTTTTATGTTTTTGAATTTTAATAGGATTAAATTGATGCTAACGTTAAACTCTAATATGTTAACCCTATTTTTGGATTCTGCAAAAAGTCAATTTCAAGTCAAAATGTTAAACCTTAAAAAAAAACACCAAGTATAATTATAAATGTATACGATATACATATATTAGATATATGGGTCCGGTTTGGATCGAAAGCTATATATATAGAATGGTTGATGTCACACACATAGGCTGAATGTATTTATCTTGGCCCGTCGGCCACTCCTTTCCCCTCGAAAATGTATCAAGAATTGAGCCTCAGATATTCTGGCCATACTCTCTTCCATAGTTCCATGGTATGTTAACCATACCCTCGTGTTTGTAATTGAAAATGTTTTTCATTTCTGATTGACGAATGCTACTTATAAAATCAATAAACGTAAGTCGCCTTCCTTGACCTTTATTTGATCGAATTGGTCATATTTACATTAATCTTTTAAACAAACGTGAGTTGAAAATATGGGATTCCATACAATTGCACCGTGTAATTTCATCAAGTAGTTGACAAAATTACATTTTGAAAAAAATAAAATTAGCTGTTACAAACTTCGTACCAACCAAAATGACCTGTTGTATAAATGCAAAAAAGAAAGAAAGAAAGATTACAAATGGCCTAACGTCTCGACCCTAGCAGAGTCTTTCTCAAAGGCTCTGTTAGGGTCGAAACAGGAGACCATTGACAATCTTTTTAGAATTGCATTTTCTAAGTAGGCTTATAAAGGGTTTTGATGTTATAAAAAAAAAACAAACAAAAAAACCTTAAGTTGCCGTCAACGTTATCAAATATATTAAAAGCAGGCAAATGAAAGTGGACGCGGTTTGCAATCAGCAAAAGTTTCAAATGGTATTACTTTTATTATAATTATTTATTTGTTATACATAAAGGAAAGCCGAAATAATGATCTGATTGCGTCATCGCACCACTGCCACAATTGTTGTGTTCCATGTATACGCAACAGCGTAATACCCATACTGATTCCTAAGAATACAAAAATGACCAGACTACCTTCCCTTCCAGCCTCGTTCGGTCACTTTGATTTAATGCATGAAAACAAGATGGCGGCACTGTAGTAAAGCTATGGTTGATATATCTGGAAATAATATGTCAAAGTTGGTATAATAATAAGTCTACACAATTAACTACTGGTACACAATCCATTAACAAAACGAGTAAGATTGTGAAACTAAAATAAAGTTTTTTGTATTTGTATTATTGTTTGTTTGTTTTTTCAAATTGGTTACCGACCCACCATGGCTTCTTATTTTACTTGATTCTACATGTTTTATGCATCGCCTCTACGCTGCCGAGAAACACTCTAAATATATTGCGTGTTCGAGCTGTTTTTTTTAATTTGGGGCGCGGTTACAGCGTCGTCGACCCTCTGGTCAGCAACAGCTAACCGTTGATGGAAAAAAAATTACTTGGCCGTGAGATACCGCCCAACATCCGCCAAAGACGTCTGATGGGGAGGGGGATGTCTGCGGACACCGGCCACAAACTGGTCAATCTGAACCGACATAGTTTGATAAATTATGGAAAAGGTAAACAAGGCCAGCAATAATTATAAACATTACTTCTTCCCACCTTCTGGCATCAATTTTCTCTGTGAATACAGATATGCTATTAAAAACAGCCAAACTGCTAATTCATGTATCTCGCCGTCTGATTTCTCGTCAAGTTTGTTCTCAAGGGGGAATTTATTTAAAAAAAACAAAACAAAACGAAAAAACTAACTTTAATTAAGTTTTCAATTTAATGATAGTATTTCATACAAATTAAATGAGGATCAGGTTTTTCATTTGAAATTCACAACTATATTTTTAAACGAATACGAGCAATACTATACCAGTGTTCACTTGACTCTTTTTAAACCGTCGTTTTTGTTGGGGTTTTTTTGTTTTGTTTTTTGACAATCGTATAAATTTTGTATTTTGTCCCCATTAAATAAAAAAATATAATAAAATTTTACACTAGAAAAAGTCGACTGGACTGATTGGGGTTCGTTGGAAGGAGTACCAAGATCTACGATCTAGTAACATCTTGCGGCAGCAATCTTACACTTAACACTTTGGTTCATTTGGATTGATTCGGTACGAGAAAAGACGAGGCTTGGTGTGACCCCCCCCCCCCCCCCCACCCCGTTAATTCGAACAATCATACTTTTTCAAGATCTCAATTAGCTATGGTTGTGAGTTACTCAGGTAAAGATACACATAAAATAAAATGTCAATCATAGTTATTACAATTTTGCTTTTAAATCTTATTAGGAATTTTTCTTGCTTCGTCCTGCGTTCTCGTTGTTATTTTCCCAATGCTTTAAGCAATTTATCAATGTGCATTTTTAATTATTTATTTTATGATTGTTATGCCCTCGTGCACAATGGAACGGGCGCAATATAAATCGATACATTATTATTATCATTATTATTACTATTTATGCCATATCACATAACTAATATTTACAACACCCTAATAAGATGATTTTCTTTTCTTTTGTGTGTTTGTAGTTCATGTTTTGCCACAATATAAATATTTCCCATCATAATGAAACTTTGGGAGAACATTAACACTGCCGATCAGTATTCTTTACAATTTTCTCTTTTTTTTTTAAACCAGATTAATCTATAAATGAGAATCCAATCATTGCATACATTTAAAACTGCTGTTTGTTAAATGGTAGCATCATAGGATGAACTTGGCAATACGTTTGTTCATTCGTACAATTATTATTTGCATTTTTGTGTAGTCTAATCTTTTACGCAACTTTTCTGTGTAAATACTTTCTTAAACTTTTTGTTTTTATTTTATTCTGTGAAGTCAATACGTGAAATGAACGAAACAGTAAACAATTTGTAGATGTAATGTTTTATTTATTTATTTATTTATGTATTTATTTATTTATTTATTTTTTTTTTTTGGGGGGGAAGTGGTGGTTCACCAAAAAGAAAAAAAAATAACTAAATAAAAATTAAAATAGTAATAGTACAAAAATACTGCGGTGATATTTGACAGGTTAGTTTGATTGTATATATCTACTATTATATTGCATTGAAACGAACGTACGGTTCTACAAACCAATGATATAATTTTTCTTTAAAGTTCTTCTAGGAACAATTTTACTCTGTCACAAAATCAAATGCTGAGCCAAAATTTAAATTTCAGTACCCAGAACCATCAGTTCATCTTAAAAAAAAAAAATTAAAAAAAAATAATAATAATATTAATAATAAAAAGGGAAGAAGAAAAGCAGAAGACGGATGAAACCGAAATATGATTTCGAGACGGTGATTTGACTTTTTCACTGTGGTCTATAAAAGCAAATAGCCTGCTCTAAACTATCTCCAAATCTTTGCCAGAAACGATTACGATTGAATATCACTATTTCCTGGATGTAAACTCAACCCGCAGTGTTTTTTTTGTTTTGTTTTCAATTGAATAATACAAATCTAAACATATTTAATTAAAAGAAGAGTCACTCGGTGATACAATAAACTTAAGTTTTCTTCTTCTGTCTGGGCTGCCAGCAAAAACAGTTTGCAAAGTAAAAAAAAATAAAAATAAATAAATAAAAAATAACGTTCGTTGAACCTAAACCTGTAACAGACTTAAATGCTTCGGCGTGCAATCAACAGAATCATACATGACCTTTGACACTTTTCAGAGTGAATACTTTTGATTAATTGAGCTGAAAAATCGGCAGATTCGGCTTCTATTCACTGCGCGCATTCTTCTTTGTAAATGACCGTACCGAATGACTTTTTTCTATAGTGAGTGTATTCGAGCTCGAAGGTACAATTTGAAAATATTTGAAAATCACCCCCAAAGACAACATTGCTATTTTCATTCCATTTGTTGCATCACTCACAAGTGTCCGGTGTGTGTGTTTTCCCCCGACATATTAAAGGACTTCAATTAGCCAGAAATTCGCTTCATACTTATAGTAGACAGGTGTTTGTAGACGAACTTAAAGCGTTTGTAACCGTTCTCATCAGCTTGGGTGAACTGAGCGGGCAATGCCCCGGTCCAGACAACACACTACCCCTAGGGGACTGTGGACGCGGGTGGGTCGCGAAGGTTTCCCTCTTCGCTGCTCCGGGCTACCCGTCGGAAATATAGATTTCTGCAGCCAATGAAGCATACAGGAGTGACGAGCGTTGTTTGGGACTGGTTCCTGGGGCCCGTGGGCTCGGGTCCCACTGCGATCCACCACCCCGTGTTCCGCGGCGCAAGGCCCCTTCACAGCCTTACGCAATGTGTAGCCGTATTTGTCAGTTCCTCGGAAACTGCGCCTAGAGTGATCCGTTCAGAGGTTTTCCCTTATGCATCAAAAGAGATTTCGATGAAATTGAAGTCCTGTTGCATGAAATCTTATAAGGAATTTTTTTTTTTTTGTTGTTGAAATGTCACAATTTATATTGGGATTTCAACAGATTCGGAAAATATATATAAAGCACTGCAATGGTGGAGAGAAATGTAAAGGAGACTGAGGTGTTGACGAACGTGCTAAATAGGAACTTTGTGCAATTGGTGCCTCCAGACAGTGTAAAGTATTGAAGGAAGGTGGACAATTTCCCCCAAATATTATTCATCTAGAAGAAGCTAAGAGAGCGGTTTGCTTAACTCCTGACTAAAAATATGATTCGTTTTTGTTTGTTTGTAACATCTCAAAACAATAATATAATCATAGTTTGTGTATTTTTTGCAATTTATTTGATATTAAAACTAACAGTGGCTCGCTCAGAGTATAGAAAAAAAGAAAGACGTTTCAAATATCTGTGTATTTAATGGCATATACTTTTAATAATACCGCATCGTGATACAGAATTACCTAAAAAGCGCACATGACTTGGATACGTTGTAGGTAAAATAGTTTTTTTTATTATTTTTGTTTATTTATTTTTTTTTTTTCAAATTTGTACACTAAGTTGTTTCTATAACCAGCTGAAGTGACAGCGAGCGAGCGACTGTTAAAATGCTGAAGAAGTGAATCGAAAAAAAGTGAATCGAGTCAAATAGTTTTCGGAACACCAGTTCTTTTTTCTTCTTTTTTTTTCTTCTTTTTTTTTCTTTTTTCCTTCTTCATTCCGAAACCATCGTTGTCCCTGAGTGTGCATTACACCGATAATAAATGATTAATCTCATTATACTAAGAAAAGGTTCTGACCATTTATTCCCTTCAAGCCTCGGTTCTAAATTTGAAGACAAACAAAATGTATGCACTGTGAAAAGGGCTATTGTGAGCATCAGAAAAGAAGTTGTATATTTTCAAACTTTAACCATTTTAGTGAAGTTGATTCAATAATCACCCACAGTTTTTATGTTTTTTTTCTTATGATGAACGTATTGATTGAAAAAAAAATGATAAAACTACAAGAATTTTGTAATAATAATAATATTAATAATAATAATTACTACCATCTGAAATATTACTTAGCTAAAGGATAGTTCTAGCATTTATGTTTATTCCGCTTGCTGTTTTTACTCTTCTAAAAAAAATCTTAACGTTGAATTTGAAAGTCTAATCGGAAATGAATCGGACTGTGATATAATTCAGGTAGAATACATCGTTGTTTCCGAAAGAGTAAATTTAAGCAACGCAACAACCACATATGAACAGTTTACATCATTTAGGTTGACACTTCTTCTTTTTTCAAAAATGTTTGAAAAATCGAGATAAAAAAAAAAGAAAGACAAACAAATCCAATGGTGATGGAGAATTTTCCCGCACACAGCAGACGTTTAGACCGACATTTTCTCTGAAAAGATTGGTACTGATATCGAGGTCGTGCAACGTCAGCTCTCATATACACACACACAAAAAGAGTAAAACATTTTATTATTAGATTAGAATCATAACAACTTAAAAGTATAGGGTTGGTAAAGCTGATAGTTCAGTGTTATTGTGATTCAAAATATACATGGGGGAAAAAAATAGGGCTGAATCCGTCGTCCGAGTCAGGAGAAAATAGTGAAAAACCATGCACACTTTTCAGCATGTAAACACAATGATCTTAGTTTCGATTGTTTCAACCGAAATAAAAACCAGGCTCTTCAGATTCTATTTTCTTGACTTTGAAAGTATTTCAGAAAAAAAATTCTATGGAAGATTGGCACTGGTATGAACTTCACAATCGGTAAGCTTTCAGACTGATACTAATACATTTTTGTTTGGTATCCATGTATTCTGTATTAAGTATAGTTCAAGTATAGTTTAATTAACACTAATCAGGAAAAAAGTATTGAAAGTGTCTTGTTTTTAAATGTTTGTTTCTCATCATATATGTTGTAACTGCGGACAATTTACACGAATAAGTTTTGTGCAAAGCGAACTTTTGATATGCCTACATAAAACAATTAAAAACTGACAATCTAATATCTACGGTGTCCACATGCTACACACTTCCAGCATACTCAATTAGTTACTGTCCCCCCCCCTCCCCCTAGGGTTAGTATACCTGCTCCCCCTTAGCGTCCGGGGGGGGGGGGGTAGCATTTGGTCAACCAATCAATTAAACGGACAGGTGTTATAGGTGGGACGGGGGACTGGGGTTACAGGGTGAGGATGAGATAGTCATTTTGGATTGACACTTTGTCGAATCTTGACACGGGCTTCGGATAGATTGTTCGAGGTGCTGGTCAGATAAGTAAGCTGCATATATATAGCATTGCCATAGTGCACATTAAACACAGACCATGCTGAGCCTGGTAAAAAAACAAAAAGAAAACACAAAAAAACTTGCTTATCAACAAACAGGTTACCAACCAAATGGTCATAATATTGTCATTGCCTGTGACTGGTTACCCGGTTATTTTTTCTTACCAAGTAATTTTAACTGCTTAACAGTTTTATGAACATGGGCCACGAGCAACGGCTACAACTACACTATAACACGGAGAGCTTACTGCTGACATTATTGCTAAGTTTGATGAGTGCTGCAAGGCCGGGGATATTGCTTAACATGTTTGCTGACTGAGTAGAAATAAGCAGGTATAGCCAGTTCAAAACAGCACAATCACACGGCATTTCATTTGGTTTCAGCTCTGCTCACAAACATAAATGTGTTTAAGCGAGAAAATGAGATCCCCACTTGTCCAACAACACAAACATGTGCAAATTGACTATCAAAATGGGGGCTCCAAGGGACTTCATCTCGGGAGGACAGGAGCTTTTTTTTGAGATACCCGGCTCTTTGGATGGATTCGTCCCCGTTTAATTTCATTTACATTTAATTTGATTTAATTGCTTTTCGCTTCTAGTTTCACCGGATGTGAACAAGGTACAGACAATTATTGTACAGAGAGTAAACACATAAAAACTAAATGACACGAATTGCACTAGATCATGCACATATAATCATTGAAGTCGATGTGTGTACTCCATTTTTATTTAAATATAATAAAATAACTTAGCTGTTGCAAACTGCTTACCAACCAAAAATACCTGTTGTGTAAATGCAGTTTAAAAAAAAAAATATTTCCCTTCATATTTTCATTTCACCACTCTATTATATATATAGCGTATATAACTTATGCCACCTACTGTACAACCTGAATGCGTTGATTATTTTTTTTTGAATAAGATTATGTGGCTGTATTAGTGGTGTATGTGATATTTTGGGGGTATGAAATAAATGGGGTCGTGTAACTCCACTCAGGAGAGAGAGAGAGAGGGGGGGGGAGGGGGATGTATATAATAAATACAACAGAATAACAGACACAACAATAACAGTACCTTCTAAAGGATTGCAAAAAGAGCAGACTCCTGGGTCAGGATTGACCCGGGTTCCGGGTCTCAGGTTGCCTGACCCATTTTGGGGTCAGGATTGACACAAGTTCCGGGTCTCAGGTTGCCCGACCCATTTTGGGGTCAGGATTGACCCGAGTTCCGGGTCTCAGGTTGCCTGACCTATTTGGGGTCAGGATTGACCCGGGTTCCGGGTCTCAGGTTGCCTGACCCATTTTGGGATCAGGATTGACCCAGAATCCGGGTCCAAGATTGCCTGACCCATTTTGGGGTCAGGATTGACCCAGGTTCCGGGTCTCAGGTTGCCTGACCCATTTTGGGGTCAGGTTTGACCCGGATCCCTGGTGAAAAACTGGGATTTTTACTCAGATTCTGCATCAGTTATACACAGTTTCGGGACAGTTTTACACACTTTCCGGGTTATATTGGCCCAGTTATGGGTTGCACCCGCTATGACCCAGAGTCTGGGTTAATTCTGACCCGGGAATGTTTAAAGTGTTGCTCTCCTAGCAAGCACTGTTAAAGGTCGAAATTTTGTTATTGTAACGTCAATCATGCAGCTTGCATCATATTTCGCAAGGGCTTATAGATGAGGGTTACTTTTTCTAAAACAGCTACTGACTTTCAAGCTCATGTAACAACTAATGTTGTATTTCAAGTGCTTTGGGCAAAATGACATAGAAAATATATTTTGAACACGATAATCAGCCTCCTTGTGTCCCTGCAGCATAAACTGCCCGGATGTATGCACTACAATAATTTAAGCATTCCCTACAGATATTCAGGTGGAACATAAGAACACCCACATCCAACCACGCTAACACTGGAACAATTCACTTCCTACTTTCAGATTCAATGCCAATTTAAAGCAACTGTACGTGATCCATACTAAACAGAAAAGAACAAAAGAAAGAAAACTACAACAAAGCGGAAATGTGTACAACAACAACAACAACAACAACAACAACAACAACAACAACAACAACAACAACAACAACAACAACAACAACAACAACAACAACAACAACAACAACAACAACAACAACAACAACAACAACAACAACATCAACAACAACATCAACAACAACAACAACAAAAACAACAACAGCAACAACAACAGCAGCAACAACAACAACGACAACAACAACAACGACAACAACAACAACAACAACAACAACAACAACAACAATAACAACAACAACAACAGCATTCTAAACGATTGTTTGTTTTTGTCTCTAATGAACCGAACACCCTGGTACAGAAGTTTTGATGTGGGGGGGGGGAGGGGTAGCGAATGTGATCCCTTATTCCCCAAACCGCAAGGTAGTGTGCACCTCTTTGGGGGGAATGTAGTTGGATCCAGTCGAAAAGCTTATCTTGTACTAATCGTTCATAAATAAGTGATGAACTTGTCTGAAACTTCAAAATCTGTATCTCTCCTGCTCTGATGTATTTACAGATATTCAACAAGAGTTGTTGCCTTTAAAACAACGTTGCTCAGAAAGATCCCCAGAGTTTCTAGATATCCGTGGCGTAGGTTGAATGTGTTCCCGTAGAAGGGGGAGGACAAGGGCGAGGATGTTGCTTTGCCACTTAAATTAACTCGTAGTTCCGTTATTAAAAAAAAAGTAAGACTAATAAAAATTCTACCCTTTTAGACTCAACATTTGTTTGTACATTTGAACAAGAACAATAAGTAAGAAGTAAAGCGTAACTATACTTTTAAAATTTGAAACTGTGGTATTTACCGTACTGTAATTTGTTTGTGTATTTTATATGGAGTTACGAATGCCATAGCATCGTTTTAATCTCACATTTACATGGATGCGTACTCAAGGTACGCCAACAAAACAAGCTTGAGTTACACCCTACACATCATCGAAGCTCCACCCACCTTTGGGCCAATTTCCCCCCAAAGGTGTGAACTGAAGCCATTGTCTGGGTTGGAATCATCACAAGGACCCTGTACCACATCTGTCCACAGCTCATCTCAACCAATTAGACTTGTCCAGTCGTCTTCAACGACCGTATCGCCGGTGAAATTATGAAGTGTCTGGCCATGTTAAATACGGACCCCCAGAATGTTAACGGTGAGGGGAGATGGGGGTGGGGGCGATTGAAAGGTCACGGGAAGGTCACGCTGAGTTGGAGAAGGGGGTAAACGTTGGTGCTCTGGGATTGTGGTTTCTGCATGCACGATAATGACCCTTGAGAGAAATCTGGAGAAAAAAGAAAAAAGCAAAAAAAAAAAAAAAAAAAAAAGTGGGGGGGGGGGGGGGGAAACGAGTAACAATCGTCTCGCGTTCTCGCGATCCTCCAACTGACCTAGGCCGAGATTGCTAAATGCTTACTTGGGGGAAAACATCGATTTTGGTGTGTCCACCTGTCCTTAATGCGAGGTCTTGTCCACTGGATATATAGGTATAATATGAAATAGAAAAAAAGAGAGGGAAGACCTAGTTTAATAATAAACCATGCAGTGAAGGTATTAGGTGTAACCCCAGGGGTGTTTTCAATAAGTATGGTAAGCCAAGTAGTGCAGGCTCAACTTGGGCAATAATTACCCGGTCTGTTTACTAGAATCCTCAAAGTCAAATGATTGTAAGTTTTATTCAATTACAAGGGGAGGTTTGGCAAGGAAGCATGTTGGAAAACAATTCTATTGATAACGGGTACGGAGGGACTAGACTTGTGTGCTAAAAGAGAAAGAAAGAAGAGGAAGAAGAATAAAACCCTGACAAGTCGGATACACGTCATAAATAAAGTGTACTTCTAAATCATCGAGTCATCCTCTACTCTATTTTCCGCAGGACATTCCTTTCGTATTTTGTT
>OU452234.1:16432638-16530138 GCA_911728455.2 Marthasterias glacialis | reverse complement strand
TCCGTTTTCATATCTGCCTTATAAGCATGCAGAAGAAGTAAAACCAATCAAAAACCAGTTTTTGCTCACCAGAATAAGGTAAAGGGAACCAGCGAAAATACAGTAACACACGTGTACAGTCTGCGAGTGGTTTCCTGCTTTAGTTTTGCTCGGCAGAGAGAAGTGTCTCAAGCGAAGTTGTCAGCTTTGGCAGCTCTAAATTGGACCTACGCTGAGCTGAACAATTCGGCATTTTTGCCGTGCCCAAATTGTCGAACTTTTGCTGTCCAACCCACGAGGATTAGACTTTAGTTATGTATAAATGTACCAAGCTAAATAAACCAGTAGTTGTCTCGAACGAAACGGAGGTATACACTTCCTAAAAACCCGCAATAAAATGTGTGTTGCTCGATCAAAATCCATAAAGATTTGTTCTTGACAGTGCAAAAACAAAAAACAACCTTATTGGAAATGTGTTTGAGAATATTCCGAGTCAAGTGTGTGTCAACTATTTTGTAGAATTCAGCACGAGAACTAGACTACACGAGAAACCGCTTTTCCCGTTCCGCCTTTAAAAAAACGCGGTAGGCAAGAAATTTGGTAAAATTAGGCAAATCATCGAAGCTTGACGTGTTGGCGGGAGATAGAATACTCTTGCGGGTTGGGACTGCCGTCACGCGTCGTCTGTTTTCTTGGCTGATTCTACGACGGGTCATCTATCATCGAGATACCCTGGTGTATTGTCGTAGTTAAAGAAAAAAAAGAAGGAGAAGAAGAAAGTGGTCTTGCATTCTCGACGGGGTGAATTTTTATCCATTACGGACCCGTACACCGTGTGAGTGTGTGTGTGGTGGCAGCAGCTCGCAGCGGCCCGAGGTGTTGGCCACTGAATGTATCCGTTTGTGTGTTTCACACCGTGGATGAGAACGGAATTGCTAGACGTCGTGTTCGGTACTTTTTGGGGTTGTTTTCCTGGACAGCATGATATATCGTGGTCACACTGGAATCTTACCAACACACGACAAGTTAAAGCACTGGTTAAGTTTTCTATTAAAATGGTTCAGCTTGTCATTGTATCTAGAAACGGTTTGCATGTAATACAATTATTTATGTTTTAGTTTATCTATTTATACATTTTTTTTTTAAACTGGATATCCAAATCAGTGGAAACCACTAGTCTCCGGTGGATGCAAATATACGTACATGTAAAATACAGTGAACGGTTTATGTAAAATACGCGCAGGAGTTAAAACATGCTAGCATACATCTCAAAAGGTTGGCCCAATTTCACGGCACTGCTAACCTAGGAATTTTGAGAGGCTTACCCTCTGCTGCGGCCCATAGAAATACGTACGTCACAGGGCGCCGTAAATGCAGAGTTCTTTGATAAGCATCGCCATGATATTTGGCCCTTGTCGGGTCATCAGTGGGCAAAATGAAATAAACAGTTAAAAACACACAAAACATGTTAATAGAGGAATCATATAATAAAGAGAGAAAACAAAAACTATTTATGGGATGGACAAATTTGGTTGTTCAAAAACGGTTCAACCATGCCGAGGCAGCAGTTGTGGCAACAGTACGAATGTTGTACCTCATATTGATTCAAAGACCGTAAACATACCAGAGGCAGCAACTTTGCCATACCAATGCTTTGCCTTATCTTGATTCAAAGAGCGTAATACCATATTGGAAGCAGTTTCGCCAACATCATCAATGATGGAACTTAACATGATGCAATAGAGTACAGTAAACTAGTGGCAAAGGTATGACAAACAATTCCAATATTGTACATTATCTTGATTCAAAGAGGGTATGCAATACAGGTGGCGAAAATGTTACTACATATTCACCGAGACTGTTCATTATGTACATTTGTGTCTAGTAAGAACTCAGGTGAAGTTTTCATTCTTTATTTTATTATTATTATTATTATTATTTTATATAAAATCTATCGTCGCTGACCAAACCACAAAGTGAAAATAATTTTACTTTAATGTTGCGGTCTCCCACTTACAAAACTAAGTCATCACATTTCTATGTTATGTGTTATTGTTGTTGGTGTCCGTTACAATCGAAACAAGCAGTGGTCATTTGGACGGTCTTCAACTGCATGTCCTTTTTCTGTAGCTCAGTATTTTCAGATGGAAATAATATTTCACTGGAGGATCGATACTGGTATGAACTTTATAATCAGTGAGCTTTCAGATTGAAACTATTCGATTTTATTTTCGGTAATTACAAATCCTTTAATTTGTCGTAGCTGTGTGATGATATTAACATTCCTATAAGTGACAACCAAAGACTAAACCATCATTTATTTATCCACACAGTGTTATTTCTTTCTGTACACGCCCTCCCCAAATACATCTTGCCGAGAACTTATTGATCCGCAGACACAAAGATTTTCAAATATTTACCTTGCTGTATGGTTTTGTTCCTTGTGTTGTCATCAATTTAAATTTTATTATCGAGAGTTCAAACTTGAAATCGAGGAGACAATTGTTTCAAAAAATTAGTATGCTATACCATTTTTTTTTAATGACATAATCGATATGGAACCAGTCTTTTCTTGGAAATCAACATCATTATAAGTAGAATCAATTATTCTATAGCTATGATAAATGTGTTAAAGTATTCAGTTATCAGTCAATACTGTTTTAAAACTGCGTATTGTTTTTCTATTCACATTATTATGAGATACCCTGCAGCATAGTGGTGATTGTAATCAAATGTTGGTGTTAGAAATATCTTTAAAAATATTATATACAGTTGTCGATTTGAAAACTATTCTATGACTCGCAATATGTTGAATTCAGTGCTGAAGTTACCCCCTCTAAAATGCTGCAAACTTCTTGTTGTTGTTTTTTGTTTTGTTTTGTTTAGTTTTTTTTTGTTTTTGTTTTTTTTTGTTTTTTTTTCGGGGGGGGGGGGGCAGCCCAGTAACAGAATTGTTATCGATGTCCGATTTTACCGCGATAACATGACAATAATTTTTTTTGTTACATGAAATTGTCACAGGTCGTTTCAAAATTAACATTTACAAGAACAAATTGTCACTGGTCGTTTCGTGGCATAGACAATAACCGTTGTTATCAGGACAGCATGCCAATATTTTTAAGTTACATGAAATTGTCACCGGTCGTTTCAAAATTCAAATGTTACATGAATTTGTTACCGGTTGTTTCTTGGTAACTGGACGATAACCGCTGTTTATCGGGACAACATATATGGAGTTGTCACTGGTTATTTCCTGGTAACTAGATGTTTGAATGAATGTATTCTTCCGAAAACCATCTGCGTTACATGCAATATATTTCA
Organism: Marthasterias glacialis; assembly: GCA_911728455.2. Classification (NCBI taxonomy): domain Eukaryota; kingdom Metazoa; phylum Echinodermata; class Asteroidea; order Forcipulatida; family Asteriidae; genus Marthasterias; species Marthasterias glacialis. The sequence goes on along the minus strand of OU452234.1, from coordinate 16,526,838 downwards.
GATACTCTTTTATGAGTCTTCATAGCTTATAACTGCACATGGGATCTGCGTCTTCAAAAGGCTTTTCCAAGTTAAACATTTTACAAGTGATCCAAAACTATAACAGTAAAAAAATGAATAAATATAATTGACATAATACGTCACATAAAGATGCACTGTGGTACTTTTCGTCTGGTCTCAATGCTACCAAATGAAATCCTCTGGGATTATTACAGTTTCAATAAGGTACCAGTCTTTTGAAGACACGAGTCTCGTCGGCCCCTTTCGCAATTAAGCATGGCTCCGACTACGACTTGGGCTTAGGCTCTGACACTGGCTTAGGGTATGGCTTCGGCTTAGGCTCTGACACTGGCTTAGGGTCTGGCTTCGGCTTAGGCTCTGACTCTGGCTTAGGCTCTGGTTCGGCAAAGGCTCCAGCTTCAGATTAGGCTCTAACTCTGGCTTAGGCTCTGGATTTGGCTAGGCTCCGAGTCCGGCTTAAGCTTCGGCTATGTTTTGGCTTAGGCTCTGGCTTCAGCTTAGGCTTCGACTCCGGCTTAGGCTTTGGCTCTGATTTTAGCTTAGGCTCTGGCTTCAGCTTAGGCTTTGGCTCTGGTTTCGGCTTAGGTTCCGGCTTTGGCTTAGACTCTGACTCCAGCTTAGGCTTTGGCTCTGGTTATAGCTTAGGCTCCGGCTTTGGCTTAGGCTCTGACTCCAGCTTAGGCTTTGACTCTGTTCCGGCTTAGGCTCTGTCATCAATTTGAAAACGTGCACCTTTTGATTCGGTGCTTCATAGAATCGGACGTAGCCGAATCGATATAGTTTAGCCACGTACTCCTGCTTGTAGAAGAAACAAAAAAAATGGCTGTTCTTTTCTTGTGTGGTCTTCAAAATTGCAAGCACAATATCGGCTCATCATATTTTATCATTTTGGGGGAAAATGGTGGACACAGGATCGTTACAGTTACAGAAAACAAACTGATTAGTTTCAGTTTGAATGCTGGCTACCCATAAAGTTCATCCATCCAATACTTACATATACTACAGAGACATATTTCCGTCTTAAATAGTGTCAAAGTCGAAAGAAAATAGCAATTGAATATACTTTCTATAAAAAAACCTTTCCATATTTTAACTGCGGTAATTGAAATAAGCATGTAATACTTGTATATCAACGTGCAATAAAGCCCGAATTAAAACATGTCCTCACTAACGTGTGGCCCCGTGTTTAGATGAAATTTCCATAGGTGGATGGCGTGTTTGCTGAAGACTAGATGACGGAAGTGAATTTACTCTTCTCATGTTGTAAAAATGTTATCCCAGTTAAGTTTAAACAAAAGTGGTATATTTTGTTTTTCACGTCACTCCCACCTCCGACCCCAAACTGTTTGTTACCTTCAAATCGAAGAAGAGCAAGGAGCCTTGTTATTGTGTGTCCGATGGTGATAAATTCATTCCTAACAGCCAAAAGCATTTTGTTTTGGGTGTAATAGAATCAAATTAGTATTTTATCTTCATTAAAAATAATTTATGACCAGCAGATTAGTCACTCCGCGATAATGACTCCAAACTAACTCCGATTTCTACAGCACCCCCCACAACCCAATCCCTCCATTAATATATACAAGCCGCCAACATACACCCGCTGGATTCTTTTTATTTAAAAATCAGAAAAAAGCGAGAACCAGTCCAGACTTCAAAAGCTACCGCGAAATTTGCTGCTCGTTATGAGAAGAATAACGGCGACTCCTCGGAGAGGGGTGGGGATATCTGCCGATGTCCGGACGAGCACCGCGGCTCATCCATCATGACTGCCTTAACGAAGGCAACAGCGCACGGCCGGGATGTGTTAACCAAACGCCCACGAGAAGAAAGAGAGAGAGAGAGAGATATGCCGGGGTAGTATAGATCGGTAGGTGGGACTGAGTTGACAGTCTCTGTACAAAGCTTATAACGATGGCAATTTGGAAGTAGAGTTATCACTTGTCATGCGGTTTTTTCCCCCCTCTCTCCTCCTGAAGAAAACTCGTGATTAAAACGCGAGCTGTGAAGTACTATTGTTGTGATTTTATTGAGCAGGTCCTCCTGGTGGAAGGTACTGCGGAATAATGCACCAGTATTACTAATCATTATGGTGGTTTGGACTCAAAAGGGGATATGGAATATTGATAACGACTGAGATGGGATGTTTTTTTTTTTTTTGTTTTTTTTTTATTATAAAATCTTACTCATCTAGTATAGTTATGATTTAGTTGTAATGCAATGATCATCTGCACATGCGCAGTGATTGGAGGGCGACTCAAATAGACTATAATACACAAATGATTGTTTTGTGTGACAACCTGTCCACTTTTTTATTATTATTATTTTTTTTTTGATTGCTGTTTGTTGTTGCTGTCGCCATCGTTGTTGTTGTGTTCAATTGTGTATCGGGACATCCAAATCAACAACAACAACAACAATCACATACGATGTCATCGTGCAAGATTTGTTTTAATTATTTATTTGTTTTTATTATTATTTCTTTTAATAGACTTGCAAAATCAAAGTGAAGAAAACTGCCAATAACCGTTTTAGTTTCATGTTGTTTGTCTTAAACTCACTGAAGTATGTGATTAACATTTTGGAAAATGTATGGTTTGTTCATCAATAACATGTCAATCACCATTGAGCAGATATGGGCAAAACACGACATGCAAGATTTTAATTTGTGTGAGACGGAAGGGGCATTAATTTTGATGAAGCTCCGTTTTATTTCCGTTTTGATGCAAGTGGTGCTGGTATGCCTCAAGGAAACAAAACTGACACAAGAGAATCTCAAACAAAATTGTATTCATGTAATTGTTTTTTTTTTTAATTATCCGCAAATTTGTTTAGATGCGTCCATTTTGTAAAGAAACGTTCAAGGAAGCTGTGCATCGTCGCCTAAAGATAACACAATGTTCAAGATTGTCAAGTTGACGGTAGTTCATTAAAAGGAAAACCAAAAGTGCATGTTGTTTTCCTGAGTTTTTCCTTAAAAACAAAATCAAATCCAATGTTACGGAAAATCATTTCGGTAGTTTTATAACTAACGTGTCGCGTAAAACGTGACGTACCTATTTTGCAGGGCGTAACAAAAATTTGTAAACGAACCCGTGTGTAGCTTGGCGCAGTTTTGAGCGCTGTGGTTGATATTATACAAGGTCATGTCCGATAATATACCTCGCCAAATCAAACCGGTCAGTACATACAAAAAACATGCCAGAGTTTGCCCATGTATCGAGGGCAGATCACGCAGTTTCTGTGTATCTCCCCTAACGCGAACAAGGAGCCCAAACCTCCGAACTGGGGAAGTTGCAGGCAAAGTTTTTCCCTAGGTCAGCTGACTTAATCACGGTAACGATTTTACCCCCTTTGGCTCGGCTTTTTACAACCATCACTAGGGTTATACACAACATAAGTATTCACTGTTGTAAGTCCTCGATCCTCAAGCAATATTTGTTGAAGGTTCTGCGTGAATCCCGTTCGGTAAAAGAGAAAGAGAGAGAGAAGAAAAAAAAATAAAGAGACGAGGAAAAATGAATTTGTAGAGTGATGTGTGACAGGGAACGTGTTAGGATGAGAGCCGGTGACATTTCCCCGATCTTTTCCGTCAGATGGATCACGCCGACGCACCGCGGGGTTATCCATGCTTGGCCTCGTCATCATATCGTCGGCCTCTTGTCGATGACATGAGACGGGGGGGAAACACCACGAGTTCCTGCCAGAAAACCCATCCTCGCTGCTCCTTCTCCGCTGCACGCTCCTTCTCCCCTTCTCTCTCTCTCTTTCTAACTCTCGACCTTGCAGCGATAATTTGTCGTCTATCTTCACCAAACAAATCCCCCAGCATTTGTTTATTTCAGATTGCTCTGAGAATTTGCAATCATGTCTCCCGAAGCCCAATGTGTCTGTCATTATCCACGTTGACCGTGGCCTCCTCGTGAAGCTCTCGCGTATAGACCGGTGCGTCTTCTTGTACCAGTAATTTAAAGGGGATGCGGGGCTGACTTGCGACGGAGTTTGGAAGTGGTGAAAACAGCAAGGGGGAAAACATCGCGATTGAAAAATAAATTATCAATATGTTATTACATACTTATAGTGAACTACTCATTATTTTTTTACCGATCTGAACTTAGAAATAACTCCTGAAATCATTTTTTGCATTATTTGAAATTCTCATGTAGAAAAAAGAAACATCCAGGAAAGAGAAACAAAGAAAATCTTAATGACCACTGGAAATGACTGATTGGCAAATTATACTGGACATCACAACGGCTCTTTCCAGAGCCCTACTCCCCGCAAAAAAAGACTTATACTTGATTGCACCCGCAAGTATACTAGTTATAGTTAATCTTATATTGGAGTAGACTAACTGTGAACATATTTTTCTCTTTTTTTTCACAAGAAGGCTACCTGGGAAAATAACAGACATTGTATTAATCCGCAGAGAAAAAGCTTTTAAAACCACATCGATTTAGAAAAAGGTAGCTATTCTTTTAGAAGCATAACAGTTTTTTTCTGTCTGCGTTGCGGTATTTATTTTTTTTATTTTTGGACGAAACTTTGATTTTGTTTCCTTTTTTTTTTTTTTTTTTACACATTGTCCGGATGCAAACGGCAATCTCGTCAAATTCAACCGGGCGGAAAAGGTGCTTATTTGAACTCCATGGCTCTAAACCAAAAAGAAAGAAAAAAAACGTAATCGAACTTCTCAATTCTACACTGAATATTTCATGGGTAGATTGAGTACAATAATGAAGTTCTTTATTTCTAAGATATTATCAGAGTGCGGTGGAATAATCAAGTCGTATTCAGCCTTGTATCATTTACAGTATTGCTGAGGGGTCCTATATACTTAACCACCGGAAAATGATCATGTGTTTGCAAGGGTGATTCCATTATTTATGGATTTTTATGGAAGGGCGCAGCCATTTTGTTTTTGTAAGCCTTTTGCATATAAGTCTTTGCCATCAGACTGAGGCTGTGTGAAGTTAAATAGTCCGAGTCCTTTCAAGTCTCCGAAGTTATCCTTTAAACCCATTGCTGAGTGAAAAGGGAACCCGACAAAGATGATTATGGCGTGATAAATGCCTTTTGGGAAAAGTTCAAATAAAATATAAAAATCATTAACAATATTTAAAACCGAACCAAAGTCGAATATATAAAACCTACCTAATGTTACTTTTGTTGGTTAGATAGGTCTAAAGTGAAGGTATTATTTTCCATTATAGGCCCTATTAGCTCAAACTATGCAAACACTGTTTGAGATTAGACGTCATATTTTCATCAACAACCAGTTTTGGATGGACTAATTCCCTGTGTTGATTTTACTCTAGATTTTATTTTTATTCTATTTACATTTTTTTCTTAGGGTAGCACAACATTGCTACAAGGTGTGGAAGTTATATTGTCAGCGATTTACTCATTGATGGGTGTTGATGTGTTTTGTTTATTCCAAACTCAGAAGATGATCTTTTTTTAAACAAATGAAAATATATGTTTGTTTTATCAATAATCATCACTATTGTTCAAAACAAAACTCTTTGCCCATACATATTGATTCGGGCATTCGGGAATCCTAGATGCTGACCTTCGAGACGCATCGTGCCGTACAGCGAACGGAACGAAAATCTCAGCGGTTTTACGACCAGACGAGAACAAATTTTATCCGAAACCAATCTGCAGCGATCTCTTGGCACGGAGTGTAACTTCATTTCCCGGCAGACATTCCCGCGAAATCAGCGTCGCAACCAATCTGCTCCCAATGAAAGGAGAGAACACTCTGGCCCTTGGATGGTAAACAACATCGGAAGTAACTGCTCCCTTTCGAAAAGTCCTGCCTCGTGAAATTGAAATGCGAGGGGGATAACAGTGAGGGGAAAAAAAAACTCCTCCTCAAACCGAAAAAGCGACAGACCCATTGAAAAATATCCGCAATCCGGACTCCGGATCGCGTGGGGCTTTTTTTATTTTAGGGGAAGGCATTTAGCCTAATTTCACTACCTAGAAGGTTGGGACTCCTTCACCGTCGTATAGCGCTAGAGGAAGGTCCGGTTGTAAAGGAGCAGCGCCGGGTTCGGCTCTATAAATTCTATACGGTGGTACCCCGCGGATTGTTAATACACGGGCAGGGAACGGTTATTGTGTAGACGCAGTAGGCAGACGTAATGTAGACTGACAAGAAGATAGCAGATGACAATACCAGCCTATTTGCACTGAGTGTTATCAGCTGAAGCCAGGTGCGCGGTCAGTGGTGGGGCTGGTGGGGAGGCTAACCCGAATGAGAGGGGGATGCGATTTTTTTGTTGTTGAGAAAATCCACATTGACCGTAGTCAACAAACTGTAACATAAACCTCCTTAAGCAAGTTTCAGCATTTCAAAATTGTCAGATTGTTTGTCTTCTTTTGGCATGGACTATGATTAGTTCTTGTTTGTGTTGCATTGTTATCGCTTAGAATTGGCTTAATGAAATAATGAAATTGTCTTCGTTCTCTTTATTGATTTATTTGTTGATTTCAGTTTGCAACACTTGAAATATCAACATTCAACAGTATTTGTCCCGCTCATTGGAATTTGGAGACTCAGGGCAATGTTGTTCTGCCAGTGAAATTATTCTAAGCATTTTCCCAAAACTTAATTGGCTGAAATGATTTCGGTGTTGATCTATAAAAAACATGCAAAATGAAGCCTAGTTCCGTGAATAAAGATCGAGGATTGACGACTCGACGTAGACCAAAACCCTCTACCCTTTTCCCCCAACAAACCATCCACTCTTGACGGCAGTCCGGTGAAGAGGAGATTTTTTTTTTTTTTTTTTTTTTTTTTTTTTGCCAATAATGGTTGTTATACTCACCTGGCCAATGAAAACACCCTTTTATTATGACGATGGTAGGGTTTGATGGGTGACTATAGTCGTCGACTCAGCGTACTCACGGCGCCTTGTCAACTCAGATTAGAATCGCCAGTTCGTGAAATGTGAACGGCCTCCGAGCCTAGTTTTTCATGCCTTTTCCTTTCGCCTGGATTTTTTTTCTCTCTCTGTGCTTTCTTCTTCTTCTAGTCCTCCTGCCGGGCGAGGTGACTGACATCGCCGATTTGCCATTGTGCCGTGGCCTAGTTCTCAAACCATACCCGTGGTTGGGTTTTTTTTATGTGGCGAAATTATGACCGAGATTGTTATTAAAAATCATAATTTGAACTAGGACAGGTTTGAATTTTTACGTCGCTGCGGCGGGTAGTTCAGGGGTAATATTAACAGGTGACTATTATGGGTGTGATGTCAGAAAACGTCCATGTTAATTCGACTGATATTTTTCCCCTCCTCCAAGAATAAACATAAATAAATTAATTAAAAAAGATAATAAAGAGCAGCAAAAGCAACATTTTCCAATCTGTCAAATTCTTGACAGATTTCTTTCTCTAATTATGAAACCTTTTAATTTTTTTTTTAGGCTCTCAGACCTCCGTCTGTTTAACTAGGATTTTATTCAGACTTTAAACAGCAAAATAAAAACTGAAAACGATTGTATAAATTCATCTTTTTCCAACAGTTCACACCTGCAGAATGACAAACTTTTCATTCGGTATCTTTTGAACTGAAATTATGATATTTGCCACAACAATGTTCACATTCTAATACAAATAAAATTCTACTCTGGGGTGTACAAACCACAAAATAAAATAAAATTCATTTTTGGGGTATACAAACCACAAAATAAAATATAATTCATTTTTGGGGTATACAAACCACAAAATAAAATAAAATTCATTTTTGGGGTATACAAACCACAAAATAAAATAAAATTCATTTTTGGGGTATACAAACCACAAAATAAAGCTAAAATTCGCCTACTCTTTTGCCAAAAATCGTTGTTTTTTATTTTTTTTTTAAATGGTTCTCAGAGATATCGAGCTTGGTGTCAAGTATGCCGTCCAGGATTGTTTGTGTGTAAATATAATAACTAATCGTCTTATGTCCAATATACAACTTTATATTGTTTCCATTCAAACCAAAAAGGGGACAGTCTATTTTCCCTCCCAACCTCAGTTTGGTTTGATTTTGTTTTTAGCGGGAGGGAAAAAAAAAAATAAATAAATAAAAAATAAACAAGCAAGATGATAAGCCATTGGACTGAAAAGAATCACATTGTGTCAAAACACCACCTTAAAAATAATGGGAAGGAGCGATATAAGAACATTGCATTGTGTCACGCTAAATCAACGCAGAGTGAATTATGAAGTCATGAAAACATGATTAATGCTGTCAACAACATCATGGGCTGAAATCACCAGCGATTAAACAAACAACTTCACAACTTCAGAGTCTCTTGAAATCACATCATAGTGCGTAGCAATAGACACTCCGGTTAAAAACATACTCTCCAGTCGCAGTACTTCACGTAATGTAGCAAAACAAAATTATGTGGTTTTAATGTTTGTGTTTTGTTTCTGTTGTGGTCTTTGTTATTTCAGCTGTTGAAGTTGTGTTGTTGTTGTTGTTGTTGTTATTATTGTTGATGTTGCTGCTACCACAGCTGTTGTTTGTATGTGTTGCTGCTTATCCTTGTTGTTGTTGTTGTGTATTTTTGTTTTGTATTATTTTTGGGGTCTGACCGACTTCAGTTATGCACTTCCTTGGTTTCGGAAAATAAGCCTCGCTCCTTGAAAACGAACTTCGAGGAATATGTACTGATTGCCTTACAAACAAAACGTATACATTTGGTACGGAAATAATCATGAACGAAATGTGCGATAAAGCAGTTTATTATTTTTTTTTTTATTTTGCCGTCTCGTTTTAACAGGGTAACCTCTTCATCGAATTGTGAAACTGCTTTTCAAAACAGTTTGTTGTATCTAGACGATTGTTAGCTGTATTATTCTGATACGGGCCGGATTTAAGTTCATTTAGTTTATAATTCACAAAGTAGTCTGTAGCTCTTAAACCATTTTTTTTCTTGGTCATGCTCGATGGAAGACTGTAAACATTGAGTATTATTTGCAAATGGCCTTGATTAATGCAATAAGAAATCAGGGAGGTGGCGATGGCGGGTTGGGGTGGATGCTAATGTGCATTTAAAGCGCCCGGTGTCGCAAGTTAAACAATAGACGTTGATTGGCCCTGTTAATATTTTCCATCACAATGTTGATTTTAAAAAAAAAAAAAAAAAAAAAAAAAAAAAAAACCCTCACTGACGTATTAAGATATCATTCCACTTAGAAAATAACACGAATTGGGTAGTAGCTTGTGACGTAGCCCATATTTATTTATTTTATTTGTTTATTTATGTACTTTATTTAATTGATTTATTTAATCTGTGGTATACACAAACAGATCTCTCGCAACGACATCAAATAAACATTCACGCCACGGTAACTATCTTACTAAAACCGTGTTCAACCTGACCTACATAATGCAAACCCAAAATTAAAAGAAGAAAACAAAATGCTCACTGTTTTGTAAACTTTGAAGGAAAAGTTTTTATAGAATCCCCACTCAATAAAATCAGAAATGCTAAAACAAACGGACGGCTTGTCGGTTTGTATATATCTACAGCGCGTTTGTTGTGTTTGAGAAGTGGAAAAACAGCAAAAAAACAAAAACAAACAAACAAACAAACAAACAAAAAAACAGGGAAAAACACACTATTTGTATATGATACACTTGTCAATATGTAAAGAGTTTACGTGTTTATATATACATAATTTTGTCTCTACAATCAGGTACAATAAGAACTAATGTTTCATGATTTTTTACATTTCTTTTAGTTTTGACAACTAAAGCTGAGAAAGCAAATTAAAAAAGTGAGTTTCGTGCCGGTTAAAATATACCGAGATGAGCAGTAACTACTTCTCGTTGGGAATGATTGAATCTCAAATTGTGTCATCTCTGAGGACAAAGAGACCATTGTTGAGGACAAGAATGAATCAAAAATCAACAAGGAAATCGTTGGCTGTTCTTTGTTTGCCGCATAAAACGTCAAAAGTGGAACCTTTAACGGATAATCCTGCAATAACACTTAGTATGTCCCCGATTCTTCTGAAGCCACCATTCTAATCTAAACTTGCACCCTGTATGCAATGACAATATTAACTATTGATGCTCAGTTTATCAAACGGGGATCTGACTATTTTCGCTCTTCCGGTCGCTGTTTGGTTTGAACTAATCTATAAAGTGATAAGGTATTGATCAAACTTATAAAGGTGTTTCGACTTTCAAATTTCTTTTAAGAACAACTTGTCATAAAAAAAACAAAATAGTTACCGGTTGAGGTTTGTAAGCATTCCCTTTGCTAGAACAGTGAAGTGGAACATAAAAGACATAAAAGAGCACCATGTTATGTTTTAGATAGGTAACAGAAAGGCAAAATACTGGAGAAGGAAGGGAAACATGTCTAAATTTTCTTCAACTCTACCGAGAACGGGGAGTCCAAAGGACCGGGAGCTCCCAATGGGCAACGGGGGACGTGGTACAATGTTTGCCGCCATTTCGTACCTTGTAATCGAGATGGCGGCGTTGAATAGCGGATTGCTGTACATGGATCGTATGCAAACAGTGTTGTACACACACCAACTTGCTACATCTTGGTGGCGTTTGGGCTTCATTGTAAGCAGAAACGGTGAAGCTAAACACTTATTGTATTCTTCACAGTAGTGCATTTGTATTGCTTGCAGAAAGAATTGAAGTTATAGTGAGAGCCTAGAGGGAAGACACTGGACGATGCTACGCGAAACTTTGTTTCTTGAGCAAAGACAATCATTGAAGAAAAAAAATACATTTATTTTGAAGAGGTACAGATTACAACCTGTAATCGGTTTACTGCCCAACGGACTGGTTCTTTAAACGGGATTAAAACATTAGTTTAAAATATAAAGATCCATAAACATACCAGAAGAGATGAACTTCCCATGAGCTATCAAATGCCGAGAAAAGTTAACTTATTGATACAATGTTGTCGCGAGTAGAAATTTGTCATAAAGAACAATCCTATCTGAATTTCAGCTATGGCTACAGCCCAAAAGTGTAAATGCATTTCATTATTCCACTTCGTTTACACGGAGTAAAAGATAATGTGAGTAAATTTAACCATTAGGGTCTCGTTCAAACACTTATACATAGTTTATACGTCAGATGTGTCAATATAGTGCTGGCCCTAGCAACATGTTACCAAAACTACTACAACATATCAATAGTAATTAAGACGTTTAGGGGAAAGAAAAGCACATTTCTAAAAGTGTCCGACATGTGGACTCCACTTCTCTGACTGAGATATTACTGGTTGTATTTTTTGTTTTGAGAAAAAAAAAAAAAAAAAAAAAAAAAAAAAAAAGCAAAGATACGTTAGCTCAAACCCTTCCAGTCAATACTACCGCGAACAATGATTATTTGCTCGCACTGTTTGATGGGAACTTACCTTTTTTTTTAGCGGAGACCTTCGGTTGATGCGGGAAGCTCGCAGTCGGTATAGTGCGCAGGGCCCGGGTGAGCGTTGGGGGAATACTCTACAGATTGAGGGCGTGCTTCATATTTTATAATCAGATTTAGTGAATCTAAGTCACTGGTCCATCCAGCCGGCCGCAGCGATGATGGTATCAAATTGCCGCACTTGAAAACTTTACTTGGTGGTTTAGAGACGCAAGAGGTGAACATTATGCGGGAAAGTTTTTTTTTTTTTATTTATTTTTTTGTATATTATTGTTAATACATTTTTCAATGAATGTATTTAATGTGAGGTAAGATAAGATAGATAGAGATGGAGCACTTAGTATGTAAGAGGCAAACCGTTTTAACTGATGCGTCCCGTGACTAATACTGCACATGTGTTTAACACCAAGAGTACAAGCTGTCAGAATTCATTACCATTCCTCTGGATTTACGGGGAGATATTGCGGGAATCTTGAACCATCTGAGCTGTTTAAGAAACCCACTTAATTCATATCTTGTATTCTGCGCACTGTATCCATAACGGTTATACAGCCTGAGTTTCATTGGGCACGCCTGCGCTCGTCGCTCGGAGCGTGTTGCCAAGAGAGTCCGTGGAGGCGCATATTTATGGCGGGTTTGTTTTTTTCCCGCGCTTTTTTTTGGGGGGTGCACTCAGCGATCATTTCCAGTGCGTATAAATCTGTCACGTGGATGAGAAGTAGGTAATGTTAAAGAAAACAAAAAGAAGAAGAAAAAAAAGAGGGGAAAAAAGTGAATTACTCTAGATTTCGAAAGAGCAATTTCTATGTTTAAGACGTTTAAGAAGAACTGATCAATTGGATCGAGATGCGAGATGACGATAAAGGAGAATGGATAGTCGTCTAAAGGAAGAGTATTAATGGTTGATATACTAGCGTTTTTTCATAAAGAGGGAATCAATTTTGGTGGATCGACTAGTTTTAGTCCATGGAATAGGGGAAATGTCGCTGTCATAAAGAGGGAATCAGTTTTGGTGGATCCACTCATTTTAATCCATGAAATAGAGGAAATGTCGCTTGTGGATACACTAACATTATAGTCATAGTAGATCAATATTGGTGGATCCACTAGTTTTAGTCCATGAAATAGGAAAAATTTCGTAAGTGAATATACTAACATATAATCATAGGGTATCAATATTGGTGGATCAACAAGTTTTAATCCATGAAATACAGGAAATGTCGCTTGTGGATATACTAACATATTGCCATAAGGTATCAATATTGGTGAATCCACAAGTTTTAGTCCATGAAATAGAGGAAATGTTGCTAGCGGATATAACGTCATAGGATATTAATATCGGTGGATGCACTAGTTTTGGTTATTAGATAGCGTACGGTAGTGTAAATGAGACACCAAGATTGGTGGATCCACAAGGCTTTGACAACGTTTTGATAAGACAGGAGCAGTTTGTTAGTTGGATCTGCAGGGAGGTAGTACTGCTGGTGGATCCACCAGATTTGTTAAATGAGATAGTGTGGACTTTCGTAGGGTACATTTTTCAGCTTTGGTCTTTTACGCAGGGGGATTAAAAGGTAAGGGAATCTACTACACCTGGCAAGCGGGAAAGGCGCGGTGTCTGCCCCTCTAGAGGGGAAATCAACATAACTTCGACATTATGACTGAGGCGATATCGTCTGTGGATTCACTTTTGTTGGTGGATCCACTAACTTTATTATTTGAGACGGACTGGATCGTTGGGGATACACACGGTCTGGTCACTGATGAGACTCATTACAAAACAATTGGAGATGGGTTAAGACGCAAATTTGGGCAGCTCTTTGATTATGCAGTTTGAAATGTGTAGATCAAAGGGAGTTTGAATCTATCTTAACAGATGAAACAGTTGAGATGGGCGTGGGCTGTATACAAAAAAGGGTGAGAAATTCCTCTCAACCAAGAAATAAAAACTTCTTGAATTTACAAGGTTTTATGTTGTTTAGGATTCAACATAACGCTACAGACTATATATGACCACACGGTAGTCCACGTTAAGACGCATTTGGTGTAAGATATGGACATAACTGAGAACAAAAACAAAACTGTCAGCCTACTTTTTCGTAACTTGATTTGCCCTTTTGCAAAACAATGACTAGTGCTAATAGTTGTTAGCGCTGCCTCTGCTGCTGCTGTTGATGTTTTGTTGATGTCATTGATGCTGATGTTGTTGCTGCTGTTGCTGTTTATGTTTTGTTGATGTCATTGATGTTGATGTTGTTGCTGCTGTTGCTGTTGATGTTTTTGTTGATGTCATTGATGTTGTTGCTGTTACTGTGCTGCTGCTGCTGTTGTTGATGTTGTTGTTGTTTTTGTCGTTGTTGTTGTTGTTGTTATTGTTGCTATTGTTGTTGTTGTTGCTGTTGTTGTTGTTGTTATTATTGTTTTTGTTTTGTTGTTGTTGTCGTTGGTGTTGTCGTTGTTGTTGTTCTCGTTCTTGTTGTTCTTGTTGTTGTTGTTCTTCTTCTTCTTCTTCTTCTTCTTCTTCTTCTTGTTGATGTTGTTGTTGTTGTTCTTGTTCTTGTTGTTGTTGCTGTTCTTGTATTTCTTGTTGTTCTTGTTTTGTTTTGTTTTTCTCTGGGGAAATGGCACTGGTATGAACTTTTTAATCAGTGGGCTTTTAGATTGAAACTAATGATTGTTTGTTGTATAATTACAAATCTTATACTTATTATCTTTAATTTACGATTGGAGACGAGTTCCCAAAGGAATGGCAGAAAGGGGGAGGTTCGACCGATTCCTTCGTAGGCGGCAATCACCTGAACAACTCGGCATACCTCTGCTCTAGGAACCTGCTGTCTCTCATCGTCAATTGTTCAACCTCCATAGACACCATGGGGCAAGGCAGGAGGCAAGCAACTTGACTTACATCATCATGTTACGTCTTATTGCCAGGGCCATACCAATGTCTTCTTCTCACCAGCTCGCGTTTGCCTTGCTTTACAATTATATCACACTTTGGGGGTTGCTTGCTTCGCGCTCTGGCTCTTCAGTCAATGCGAAAGGCTTGTCTTCTATTTTTTTTTTTTTTTTTTTTTTTTTTTTTTTTTTGGTGGGAGAGAATCGCTGGGAGGAACCGCGGGATAGTTGGGAAGGCAGGTATATACATCGTAGTTAAAAAAGAAAAAAAAAAAAGAAGAAAAAAAGAAGAATCAGGATCAATAATTTGATTTTGTGTGGCGCCGCGAATGTTACGTGCAAAGTTTTGTTTTCTCCTTGTAATTCACATGTGGTGTATGATAATGACCTCAATATAAACACCATTGCAATCCATGTCATGTTCCCCGTGCATAGTGTACTGAGTACAGCATTGAAACGCCAAAGGGGCCAGACTTCTTTTTTCTCCTTCTTCTTCCTCTTCTTCTTCTTCTTCTTCTTCTTCTTCTTCTTCTTCTTCTTCTTCTTCTTCTTCTTCTTCTTCTTCTTCTTCTTCTTCTTCTTCTTCTTCTTCTTCTTCTTCTTCTTCTTCTTCTTCTTCTTCTTCGTCTTCTTCACTTTTAGCCTTGATTTAACAACCCTAGTTCGTAAGACATTCGAATATAACGTTTGTCTTAATATTATGACAATTGTCCACCGGCCTAATTTCTCATGAAAGTGGCAATGTCACACACACAAGTTTAGCTCCGTATTAAATGCAAACACGTGCTAAACAAAAATACGCTAAAATCAGGAAAACCAAAACCAGTTCCCAGGCGTCATCCCGGTGTGGAGTACTACAGAAACAGAGGGAGCCAGCTTAGGGGACCTGCATCATATTTTAGACACTGAAAGGGAGACTCACCGTGTTACATTTGAAGATTTCTCCTGAGTTATCGAGGGTAGCTCCTTCTGTTCCATCACTACTCTTCTCACGGTTATTGCATACCATTTCAGTTTTAATTTATTCCAGCTTTGTTAGCTTGTTATTTGTTTTGTTTTGTTTTGCCTGTTCCTGTTTCTGTTTTCATGTCTGTCTCTGTGTGATTAGAGTGAGTTTTGCTTTGTTCAATGTATTGTTTACAGGCATTTCTAAACAAGACTCTTTGTCTTCTGGATTTCCCTCCATAATTGTCTCTGTTTTATTTGTATCATTACACCCTTATTGATTACTGTTGTGTTCTTTAAATGTTTTTGTCGAAATGACCTTCTGCAGTGATTATTTCATGTACATTTTGCCATTTGGAAATAAATGTTGAGATGAGCTGAACTGAGTTGAACTGAAGGATCATAATTTACATACGTGCCAGCATTATAGCGCGTATAAAACATTATGTGATAATGTCGTTTAGCCCAAAAGAAGATATTATTGACCGAGTCAAAATAGTCAGCTAATTTGAACGAGTTCGTTCAAGTACGTAACCGGCTGTATTCAGGGAATGAAACAGCAACTCATGAATATTGTGAATAAACACTGTATTTCACGTCCTCCAGTGTTGAAATGACACCCAATCGTGACACCTTCGGGTGTTACGGTGTTTTGGTCAGAGACGAGTGTTGCAATGTAACCCCAGACGGTGTGTGTTGGTTACGTCGCTGTACATGCAGTTATCACTACGGTAACTAAATTTGACATAGATAAATGACGCCGGCTATTTCAGGAATTACAAACAGGATAAAGTGTTAAACAAATAGAACAACTGATCTATGCCATGATATATATATATATATATATTTTTTTTTTTAAATAAACAGGCATCTGTTAAATAATGCAGTTTCTGCACAGATACTAAATTTGTGATTTTTCGACAGCAAGACGTCAATTATCACGTTATTAATTAAACCAATGATATAAAAAATCTGCAAAGGTTAAATGATAGGACCAGATAATACTACTGATTCTCATACAATTTTTCAGGAAGGACAATATACATCCCACTTGAGTGGTTATTTATTTATTTATTTATTTTATTGTGATTTATTTTATTTATTTTTTTGTTATGTGAGGATGTACTTCCTACGGATCCCTTTTTTTTTTTTTTAATTTGGACTTGTTTTTATCTGCACAATATCCTTCAAGTACCATGATCCTCTAGAGAACATTGCCGTGTAAAACAAAATCCAAGTCTCAGAAATAGCATTAACCCCGAAATCACCTTGGTTTATTTCAGTAGCCGCGTTCGGAATAAGCAAGTATGTTGAATGTGCACAAAATCCGTCACAGCAACAACATTTTACGTTGTTTTCACTGCAACGCAAACGCATTATCGAATGAAATGTTACATTTGGAAGTGGAAAATTGACTGATTGGTATCAAACATATTAAGATTGCCGCAGAGGGGCAAATTTCTACTCGAGTTTACATCGCGAATACGTCATGGACCATACAACCGCCAACCTGCAACAGATGCCCTTTGTAACATTGTCAAACACCGTGGCATATACACTTTATGTAGTGGGGCTTCATCTATCACCAAATTAAGAGCTAAATAGTGTGGTTTATTTACACTGACATCAGTTGATGCATCCCTAATAACCTCTAGCGCGAAGAGCGACCATTGAGAGGCTTCACAGCCCATTCTTTCGCCCCCCGTCGGAAGCAGCGCCGGGTTCCAACAACGGACCCCCGACACTCGGTAGCTTATATCCCCCGTTATTTGGGGACAACAGACCGCAAACAACCTCAGAATAGGGCCACAAAACAAACACTTTTAACGCTGTATTCACCCCGACCATCCCGGGAAGTGCCTCCCTTGTTGGTGTTTTGGGAAAAGCAAGACTTTCGGACGCCTCCTTTTCTCGGCTCTTCTTAAAAAGAACAATGAGGAGATGACTTTGTAAGACAATAAAGTAGTTATTTTCACAACGCCCAACCAAAGAGATAATCTCGGACACGCTCATTCTCGGTGTGTTTGTAAAGACGATGTAACCCCCCCCCCTCCCTTGAGACGTTGGTGTCAACACAATTAAGACAGCCTCAGATTTAGCCACAGTTCAACACAGGGCAAAAGGGAAAGACATTTCAGAATATTAGTACGCAAAAATAGTCTCGGAGAAAACGTGGCTAAGCAACATTAATACATATCTTGCTTTAAAAAAAGCCCAAAAGTAAATAAAACAAAACGTGTTATGAGTAAAAAACATCAAATATTACTGATGACATGTTCCTTGCTTATTATTTGTTTGTCAGTTAAGTTTGTTAAAGCCCAGCTCAACATTGGTAAGAAGAAAAACAGAAGTGTTCACAGATTTACAGAAACCTTACATGGTATAAAGATAATGATGGTAGAAAACTTTCCTTAAAATATTTCTGCCTAAAGTGTTATCGTTTCTAAAATCATAAATGAAATTAGATCCAAAAATTAGCTTTCGTCTCAGTGAGACGAAAACTATAGGAATACGTGCAAAAATGCTGAACGCATTTTTACAGTTTCCTCGCAAATGAAACAACGAAATGAGCTGATATTTTCACAGGTTGGTTTTATTACAAATATCCTGATTTGTGCAAAGAATGGAATCATTTACAGACAGTTTTCCAATGTTGAGCTGAGGCTTTAAGCACCCTTCTTTTTCTTTTATCTTCCCAACACCTTTTCCTTACCATCAATGAACTGCTACTTTCTGATGAATAGTGTGTTCATTATTCGTTTATGGCGGGTAGACGGGAAGGAGGCGATATGTCTCGTATTTAAACGCTTTCTTACACTTTCCTGTCCGGCTTGCTGCTAGCAAACAGATGCGAACAAGGTCTTATTTCATGACGCTGTCAAACCACAGAGCTATAAGCTCATCTACGGTAAAATCACACAAACTTGCCTAGCAAGTGTAAACGACGCTGCTGAGCAGAAGTTCCAACCAACACTGTGTACCCGTGTGATGTACGGTGTTTGTAGTTGGGTTTATCCGCTAACTGATTTGCTTTGCCTGAAAGTTTGTTTAGCGAGATTTTCTTGGTCATTGAATCGGACGAAAAGCCAGATCAATGTGAGGCTGGGTTCAATTTGATGGCTTCGGCAGTGGCTACAGCCGGACTGCTGTGGAAAGTCCTATTCCTCAACATTGTCGTTGCAGGCAATGGCCAAAGTCGAAGTCAAAGTCCCTTTATTCCGACGTGGCCTCATCACACGCTGGACATTCACATTGTAAAAAAGTGGATATTCGTCGTTGTTGTTGTTGTTGTTGTTGTTGTTGTTGTTGTTGTTGTCGTCGTCGTCGTTGTTGTTGTTGTTGTTATTGTTATTGTTGTTGTTGTTTTTTTGCTGTTTTTTGTTTTTGTTTTTTCGATAACCAAAACGCCGAATAGTTTTACCCAAAATAGACAAAGGCTTTTGAATGTGTGACTTTTAAAATGTATTGCTTAGTATGTGTTGAAACCATAGCATAGCCGTAACTGAATTTTTTTTAATGGATTATTCCTTTTGTTTCTGTGTGCGGGTGAGAGGCTTCATAAAAGGGGGATTGTAAGGCATGCAATATGTTTTTAGTCTGAACGGTTGACGGTTTTTTTGACCGGGACTGAAATATTTCAATGGATCCAAATGGACCAGATTACTGGAGTTATGATGTTGGTGAAGGAGTATGTACAAAAGATGAGACTTTCTGGACATATTAAATGAGTGGACGGAGGCTACAGATGTAGAATGGGGAGATGACGCGAGGAGAGCAAGAGGTTGCCCGTCTTGGGTGGGACAAGTATGCAATAAACGAATGGATGAGACAAACATCCACGACAGCCAGCCGTGATGGCTGACGGACTGTGATAACATCCCATCAGCGCTGTTTCGCTCCATCTAGGGGAGAAAGGCTTAAGATTAAGAAAGTGTTATATTATGCATCTCGCGTTACGGTTTAAAACATAGAATCCCCCATATATATATATATATATAAAGTTTGTATGATGCAAACCAAATGGCTAAGCACAGAAATAATCGCTTGCTTCGCAGAAGTGGGTTACCAACCGGAACGCTGGGAAATGTTCAGTCGCGACTGGTTCTCAGTCAACCTTTGCTTAGCCAATACATTAATTAAGCAAAGATCTTTCAGCTAGCCTACATTGCACCATTTCTACAGTCTGAAATAACAATCTCACGAAGTTGTTGCAATACATCTATCGTTGGTGACATTATGTTGTCACTCTGACAAATGCACCGCCCTTGAGGGTTAACATTGAGAGGTTGGACGCGGTTCTGAACACTCGACGTTTCATCAACTCTCCGACCTAATGAATCCACGAACAATCGAGTCCCTTTATATTCGGTCCATCTCGTGTTGTTTACATATTATGTATTTCATTTAATGCCACCCCGAACCCCCCCCCCCCCCCCCCAAGTAGGAGACTGCTCTATAACCAATTCAACGTGTTTGAGTTGTTCAAAATTGCAATATAAGAAAAGGGGGGAAATAAATCGCAAATCGACCGACGCATTTTGCGGTCACACGTGTAGGCAGCGTTTTGAAAAGAAAGGAAAATAATTCCTTAGCAGTTGAAATGTGACATATCATAACCCCGTGTGTTAACACGATTATAGGGGGTGTATTGAGGGCATGCTATATGAATAACCGCTGTGACAATGGTATACTTTCTTATAAGAAGTCACATTTTTATTTTTTAATACAGACGCAATGGACCCCGCCCTCCGTTCAAGTGGAACTAATATACTTGACATTTCTCAATCCCCCGAACCCCCCCCCCCCCCCCCCATCCTCCCCGTTGAAATATTTGACTGATGGTGTCGTACAGATGATGCATTAAAATGGTTAAGTGTTGGGTATTTCAGTTGTTGCTGTGTTTGTTTCTTTTTTCCTTTTTTTCCTGTAAACTGTGTCAATGGGCATTTCAGTTCAGGTCTCGTTTTGGCTTCTCGAAATTTACCCCTTGTTGGTTTGCTTCTTATCCATTTAATTAGTTTAATGTGGATTAAATGGATTATGGAGAGTTTAGGTTAATTGAATTGAGTTGAGTTGAGTTGAGTTGAGTTGATTTGAGTTGAGTTGATTTGAGTTGAGTTGAGTTGAGTTGAGTTGAGTTGAGTTGAGTTGAGTTGAGTTGAGTTGAGTTGAGTTGAGTTGATTTGAGTTGAGTTGGTTTGAGTTGAGTTGAGTTGAGTTGAGTTGAGTTGAGTTGAGCTGAGCTGAGCTGAGCTTAGTTGAGTTGAGTTGAGTTGAGTTGAGTTGAGTTGAGTTGAGTTGAGTTGAGTTGAGTTGAGTTGAGTTGAGTTGAGTTGAGTTGAGTTGAGTTGAGTTGAGTTGAGTTGAGGTGAGTTGAGTTGAGTTGAGTTGAGTTGAGTTGAGTTGAGTTGAGTTGAGTTGAGTTGAGTTGAGTTCAGTTGAGTTGAGTTGAGTTGAGTTGAGTTGAGATGAGTTGAGTTGAGTTGAATTGAATTGAATTGAATTGAATTTAAGTTTGTTTTAATTCTGTTTACATGTTTAAATTTGTTTTGTTTATTTACTTAGTTTCATTTTGGTATGAATATCATGTAGACCACACGCAACCCAACATGCAACATTTAAGGAACTGTTGTTTTTCTAAATCACAATAAAGTCAAAGTAAAGGATATTAATTAAAGTTAGTTTACGAGATACAAACAAAAGTTACATTTAAAAAACTATTTACTAATTTGAAAGAGTGTGCATAACATTGATACTATTAAAACGATAGTCACAGATTTGCTTGTAACTTACTCTCTTGAAATATTTTCGCTCGAAATGCTATAGTTTTTAAGGAATGAGTCAAACGAATAGTTATGGTCCCATGAGTCCATGAACCGATGTTTGAAAACATTTAAAACATCTATTTTTCCCCACCTAGTTTTCGTGTCTCAGATAACAGATTGAGCTTAAATGTACACAGATTTGTTATTTCATGTATATGTTGAGTCACTCAAATTATGGACGCTGGTCGTTGACATTTTACCAATGTTGTCCTCGTGCTCCAGACAAAAAATGTCCCTGTCTGAAATATTATTAAAATTGTGGAAATAGCTTTTGAAGACCCTATCCAAAACACCGTTGGTTATTTAAGTTGCAGCAATCGAAACAAGCCCAGTATGGACGTGCACAACACTACCGACCAAACCTTAATCTGTTTTTTTGTTGGTTAGGCAGAAACGTGACCTCAGACTATGATAGGTTGGTAGGATGGTTTGTCCATTGGAAATCTGATAACAACAACAACAACAACGACACAATAACAACAACAACAACAACAACAACAACAACAACAACAACAACAACAACA
Organism: Marthasterias glacialis; assembly: GCA_911728455.2. Classification (NCBI taxonomy): domain Eukaryota; kingdom Metazoa; phylum Echinodermata; class Asteroidea; order Forcipulatida; family Asteriidae; genus Marthasterias; species Marthasterias glacialis. The sequence continues at coordinate 16,505,223 of OU452234.1, read as the reverse complement.
ACAACAACAACAACAACAACAACAACAACAACAACAACAACAACAACAACAACAACAACAACAACAACAACAGCAGCAGAAACAACAACAACAACAACAACAACAACAACAACAACAACAACAACAACAACAACAACAGCAGCAGCAACAGCTACAACAACAACAGCAGCAACAACAACAACAGCGACGACTACAACAGCAACAGGAACAACAGCAACAACAACATCTGGGAAATTCCAGCTGATAAACATTTGTAACATGCAACCTCTTTAATTCAGTACCTCAAAACATTTTGTCAAAGTAAATAAAAATAGATGGGGAAAATAGCTATTGCAGACTGTTTAACAACCGAAATGATCGGTGATACCAATACTTAAATTGGTAATGGCCTTACGTTTCGAACCTCCCAGAGTCTCTCTCAAAGGCTAAATAATTAACTGACTGAAATCAATAAAAAGGTACTTAAATTAAACAAATGACTAAATTAGACTAAGGTCATTTGTAAACTCCGTTGGTGTACAAGAGCCGTCTGACTAAACATTATAATAAATGTACACGGGTGTGGTCTTTGTGCGATTTTTTTTTTTTTTTTTAATTAATTTCCTTTAAATCAAAAAGGTATTGTCATGATTTATATTAAGTTTCGCTGAAATATCTGATTTCGCTTTAAACTTGTGAATACATCAATAGCGTGAATTAAAGCTGCAAAAGGAGCCGTTGTTCGTAATTTAATCCGTTGGCCACAGTGCGATTTATTCGACCGGTCCAGTCACCCAAGCTTGTTAGATATGACAATCGAATGACCCAGTTTTACTTAGTTCACACCGCGGTTCAACCAGAAACCGGGATCGATGTTTTGACCTCATTAGTGTTGAGATTTAATAATTATACTTGTTTGTTGTCTATCGGGAGAGTCTGGAGTATGAAGGTGGGAGACTGCGTGCGTGGACATCGCCGAGGTAAAGGTGTTAGCTCGTAAGACGGAACACACGGCCGGGGAAAAATAGCTGTGATGAGAAGAGTAATAAGTAGGTGGTGAAGTTGCAAGGCCGGTCGGAGTGTGTGAGTCAGATGTGTGAGAAAGGATTCGAGATTATATGAAAGAGTTAGAGGGAACACTCGCTAAACACGCACGGAACTCCGCTGTCCCATCATGGGCGAAAATCCCTATGGGTCAATTTCCATACGAATGTCCACTTTGAAAATGTTCGCTGTGTAAACTGATGAAGTATCCAGTGTAATGATTGGTCAGCGCTATTTTCTCCGTGGTCAAAAATGCTTCTTGTCGTGGTGTATATGGCATGGTTTTGTACGCCCTCTAGTTCTTTTAGAGGAAGGAGGTCTCTATACGAAGGACATCTGAGAAGGAGGATGAGAAGAGGGGGGAAATGATGGTAGATAAGGAGGGATGAAAAATCAAAAGATGAAATTGGAAGATGGATTAAGAATTTGAAAATATAAATCATGAGTTGTCTGAAGATCGTTGATTAAGAATTATTGAAGACAAATTATTGTCACGTTGCATCGTTTTAACAGATGTAAAATTTGCATCGGAGATGAACAGCTATGGGTAAAACACAAATGTTCTGGTGAAACGTGCGAATTCTTTTATTGGCATTAGTTGTCTGGAAGACGGAATATGAAGATGCAAAATGAAGATGAATAAAGACGAAAAGTTTACGAAGATGAGAAGAAGATGAGGAGGAAATATGGAAAGTAGACGGGTGGAAGATGAGGGAAGCCGGTGGTGAATTAATAGAAGATGGGCAGGTGGGAAACAACGATTAAGGAAGAAAAATTTAAGATGGTGGAGAGAGTTCAAAAGGGTGAATGGTAGAAGATGGGTCAGTGGAAAATCTAGATAAAGGAAAGTTTTTGAAGGCGAAGGAGAAATATGGACAATTTGAGAAGCTGGTGAATGATAGAAGATGTACATGTGAAACAAGAGGATGGCGGAGGAAAGAATAAAGGTAGAATCTGATTGATGGAAAATGAAAGAAGCTGGAAAAGATGGCCAGCTGGAAAATAAAGATGAGGACGACAACAGCACGAAGATGAAAAAGAAAACTAGGAAGTGGACAAGTGGCAGATGAAGGAAGATTGACCGTCGGAAAACGAAGCGGAAGAAGGACAGTTGACAGATGGAAGATAAAGGAAAGTGAGGATGAATGATAGAAGAACAACAAGCAAGGTTAAGAATAAACGGCACAGGACGGAAGATGAATTTTAAGGAATATGTTTATAAAGGTGAAGAATAAAAGATTGATGAATGGGAGATGCTAGAAGAGTTGAACAAAGGTCAGGATAAAAATCAAGGGAAATGACAGATGGAGATAGAATAATAGGAGATGGTAGGAAAGGGATTCACAAAAGACGATGGCAAGGTATAATATGAAATGTATTGAAATGATGCATGAAGACATCGGGAAAGATAAGACAATAATATGCAAATTGAACATGGATGAAGAAACTACACGGCAGACGGGGAGTAAAAAGGTAGATGAACCGTTTAACTACGGACAATTGAAACATAGGGTAAAAGGATAGAAGAGGACTCAACGGAAGGTAGTGATAAAATTCAGAATAAGAACAACTGAATGAAGGAAAGACAAAACGGATGGATGGATGGGAAAAGGAGTGTGTAGGTCTGGAAAGGGGCGATGAAAACATGTGGTTAGATGTCAATACTGGAAAAACTTAACGACTGAAAACAGCAAAATGGGGTATGGAAGTATGTGAGAAAAATCATGAACGGGAGTGGGAAGAATGACAAAGGGACAGGAAGAAGGTGCAAGGGTATTAGCGAAACAACATGATTAAAGACAAAGGGATCGCCGGATGAAGAGGGAATGATTTGATTTCAGGCCGGGAAATGAATTAAGAGGAAGGACGGGGAAGGTGGAGGTACACCCGAAGACAGTTAATGAGTTCAGATGTGGGGAGAAACTTCCGGAAGATTGAATTAAAAAAAGTAATAATAATCTGGAAGTGACGGATAAGAGATGGAACACTCGGGAACAGATACCATTACTTAGGTTTTGAGGTATGGAAGATGAGAGACAGATGATGTTTGTAGATACATGGGAAAAATAACGGATGGTGACGAAAGGGAAAACAGAAAGTGAAGGATATGAGATGCAAGGCTTAGGGGAACATGGCAAAGGTTTCGAATAATGTTGGTCGGGAAGACGGGGAGCAGGTCAGCCATTGGAAATTGCTTCCATTAACAGTATGGCTTCGTCAATGCATTAATCAACTAATCTTATTATTAGTATTATTGAAGGCTTTGTAAATTGCATAACCAAACTACACTTCCTTTAAAACTATTTGACCTCTGTACAGTTGTACATTTGTGTTCTTTGGAGATCCTATAATGGTATTAATAGCAGTTTCAAAACGCAAAAGGGAGAGTGGAATAAGTCATCGGAGAGGGTACTGACCTCATTTCTTTTTCTAAAACTTTAACTCCATTTTAAGGTAATTTCTTGTTGTGTGCAAGATCCCAATACCGTAATTCAATACAGATGTGTGATTATAGCCTTTGATAAACACAGCAATTTGATGGCAATCCCGCGCAATCAAGGATCTCTAATAAAAACACTTGATCATCGTTAATATCCTTGCAAACTTCCAGGGGTTGCCGGGATCAAGGCGTCGCTCCAAAACTCAAGATCTCCTGGCCAAAGTTGACAAGTGTCCTAATTCCGCCTAATACCTTGCAATATTTGTTTCAGGCTGTTTAAATTATCGGTATTTTGAGCAAAAAGTGGCGTGTAGATAAGCTTCTTTTTTCTTTCTTTTTTTTTGCACTTGGGTATGCAATTATTCCTTCGCCCCCAGATCAATGCTTTCAACTACCTGGATTTTCGCATCTCGAATAAATGGAGTTTTCCCGTTTGAAGGGGGGATGCGGCTAAGCGCTGAGCCGCTTTGTCTATGGTTGAAGTGGTTATTAGGCAACAACACGCTCTCACCGCGGGTCTTCAACAACCAGTTATGACCGCTCGCGTAATTATTACAAATTAGCCGCTAGTATTTGCACACTTTTGAAGACAATTTGTCTGACATTATGAATTAAATCAACTATTTATGCGTTGATAAGGGGGCACAGTCCGTGCGTCTCTTGCTCTAGGAGGTCTGTCTAGCTAGTGTTTGCCCCGGCCGGGCTGGGTTCGCTCGCGGTCCGACAGTGCGTCATATTTTTTGACGGAGGCCGATGGGGGGACATAAATGGCGCAGCTTCAACTTGACCTGCGTTCGAGAGAATGGGATCTCCTTCAGGAAAAATGCCCGTTTTTCCGTCTTCCTCTTTTGGAGATTCTTGGTCTAGATTGATGGAGGGGAGGTGGGGGGGGGGGCTATAATGTGGAAGAGTCCTGATGAATAGCCTTCAGAGCGAATAATGGGCTGGACGGGGTGCTCAGTGGGGTTTAGATGGGGGCATTAAGATGGCCTAGATATGACCACACAGTGCAGTTGTATGTCAGAGATTGAGGTTATTTAACCACAAACAAAAGTCAATTGATTGAGAACCAACAAAATGGATTCACACGTCACAGGAGCTGACGAGGTGGGAGAGCTGAAGTCACCATGAGCGCTCACATACAACTTATCAATCATTTCATACTTGATTATTGTTCCTTCATAAATTGTCATCAACATGCCATCGTGATTGGCATGACTAGTGTCCTTCTCGATGTCGTCGTCACGTTCCACTGTGATGGCATACAGCATTTATTTCGTTGGTGTCAGACAAAGAAGTTGTGCTTGCATTGAAACTTCAAACGACGCTGATGTTGACAAACAAAAACAAACTCCAGAATTGTTTCAATGCAACACATTATTGGGTTTGTGCATCTAATTAAAAAAAAGGCATAAAGCTAAAAGTACACACAAGTACACTACTGTTAGTCTATACATACTTATTACCCCATACAATAATGTGTGGACTATATGACAATATTCCACAAGTTTATCGGCTAAATATAAAAAAACAAAACAAAGGGTGTCATCAAATTGCCTTACCTCTCTCCCAGAGACAGAGGAGTGTGTGAGCCGCTAACTGGGTGTATACCTTCCCGCTTAACGAATCTTTACCAGGACGACAATGTCTCGGGTGTTAAAGAGACAAAAAATAAAAGAAGGTTTCGCAATACGATGTGTAACAAAATAGTACAGCATTTACGGAGCAAACATTAAGTTGATGGCCGGCCACACAATCCGGACGGCCTGGGTCGGACGTTGATACCGTCAAAAGATATAAAGAGATCAATACAAACTGATACGTTAAAAAAAAAAAAAGCAATCAGTAAAGAAACATAAATGCAAGGAAAAGCTGAGGTAGGGGAAAAAACCACTGTTTAATCCGAAAACGCACAGGTTCATGTTCGGTCATTGCATGTGGGATTTCAGGTTGGACGGTCGGTCATGTTTTAGGATTGGGAGCAACGCCGGAGGTACCAAGCGGCGCAACAAGAATTGAGCCACAGAGCTTAAACCCTTCCCCCCCAACGCTGTCAAAATATCCCCTAGTCCTCAAACTACCACTTTTTGCTTGGGCTCTAAAAAAGATACTAACGGGGACAAAGATCTAGAAGAATAGGAACACCAACTCCCTTGAAGCAATTTGGTGGAATGAACAAGTCGAGGGACTATCTGGTTCTCTTAACCATTGACGAACCCTTCATGCACGAGTCACTAATCATGTTGTTCTTCGCCACCCGTTTTTTAATACCTTTCTCGCTTCAACGGCTGAAGGGCTCTGTAATTTAATTGCCAGTAACTTTGTAAGATGCTGGTTGAATCTTAAGAATTTTTAATTCCACAAACTTGTTTAGTTTTGCCCCTCAGAAGTCTCGGGCCTGTTTACATATCTTAATTGGACGACGCCTCGTTACGTGAATTCAAAGCAATGGAAAACTGACCCCCATATTTTTTTTTCTCTCTCTCTCCCTCTCTATGTCTCTTCAATATACCCCCACCCCAAACAATGTTTCTCTTCACCAACGTCAACACTGTGCGCACAATGAGCGGTCAAAGCGTCTGATTGTAGCAAGAAGTGGTTTTGATAATCCAATAAACATGGGTATATTGAATGCGCCATATTGCGCGCCCTCACCACAACACAACAGATTGTAACAAAGTGAAAATAATTGTAACAACAACAAAAAAGTAATGGCAAATCAGTTGTAAATGAAATAAGAAGGGTAAAATAACACGGTTGGCAACTGACTTTTTAGAACGATAATGAATTTGTGCTACGCCCCTGGTCTAAATATCTCCCCTCTCCTTTTAAAGACTTGTGGGGTTGGTAATTATCAGTTTGTGTTTTATACAATTTTTGTTTTGTATTTTTTGCATTCCTTTAGAAATCTCTGAAAGATTGACCTTCCGTTATTTTTTTTTTTTTTTTTTTTTTTTAATAATATTTTAGAATTATACGGAAATAGATGTTGCCATGAATTGAATCGAATTATTGGGAAGAAAGAAAGAATTGTTCCAATTATTGTAAAGTTCACACCGGTTCTAAGTCTCTAAAAAGAAACGTCTGTCAAAGTGTCAACGCGTACAGCAATTTGATTTGAAGACCCCTAAAATAATCACTGCTCGTTTTGACCACCGAAATATAAACAAAACAAAAAGCAAAACAGAAAAAAAACCGTAAATTATGAAGCTGCACAGATCTAGAACATCTTTGCGCTTCACATTTTGCACCTTTAGCCACTTTTTTTAGATCATTAAATGGTCACTCTGCACGCGGAAATTCCAAGTTTAAAACCAGCTAAAATCGGTTGCTTGTGAGCTAAAGAGAACAAAAGCGATTCTCAACATTGTAAATATTGCAAAATTCATGTAAGTAGTTTCTTTTTTCATTCATTTAAATTGTTTATATTTTTTCTGTTTTATTATTCTTTTATTCATTCATTTAGTTTGTATTGAAGCTATACAGCTTCTTTTTATTCAAAATTTGATTTGTCTCCTTTAAAAAAAAAAAATAATAAATAAATAATTGTATACGATTGATACGTTTGGATAAGGTAAAATATGAAGGTGCACAGATTTTCAACACACCATAAGTGCTTTGTGCTTTCCATTTTGCAATTTCACCCGCTTTTTTAGATCATTAAAATAGTCGTCATTCACATCTTAGAAATCATTTTAAATTTGTATCTCATTCAGAATTCAAATCAAACAGTTATTATCTTAAAGACAAGCACAGGATTGGAATTGTTGAAGAAAGACAAATGATTGGTTTCAATCAGAAAGGTAAAAAAAAAATAAACAAATAAATAAATAAATAAACAAACAAAATGAATGAATAAATAAATAAATACAAAATAAAAAAGGATAAATTAATAGGACCAAAACTAAATAATAGTAAATAAAAATTCCAGCTGCTCATTTTGACTTTTTTAAACTAAAACTTGGACAACGATCTTGATTAAATTTGCATAGTTTAGTTGCATATAATAGTGCGTTTTACGACATCTTCCAACGACGCCGATTTTATTTTACATCTAAAAACTAAATAACACCCTTTGTGTCTTCAAACACACAAATCCTACAGTAAGAATTTAAAGTCAATAGGACCATACGAAGATCATCCGACCGTTGTCAGGAGGAGCGAATTAAAGTGGTGCGTCAAGTCTTTAGTCTAGTCGGCCTGACAGAGACCGTCTTTCGAGAGGTCCATTCGGCCTGCCATGAGATCATCTTTCGAGAGGTCCATTCGGCCAGACAGAGATCATCTTTTGATAGGTCCAATCGGCTTGACAGAGACCATCTTTCGAGAGACCCATTCCGCCTGACAGAGACCATCTTTCGGAGTAGTCTATTCGGCACAACAGAGACCATCTTTCGAAAGGCACAATGATGGGATAAGGTCCATAATTTCGAGAGGTCCATTCGGCCAGACAGAGACCATATTTCGAGAGGTCTATTCGGCCTGACAGAGACCATATTTCGAGAGGCACAATGATGAGAAGAGTTAGAGAGGAATTCAAGAAGGTGGAGGACTGGAAGAGGATACAAGAGCTTGGGATTGGCAAACACGTTAATGTTGAGCGGGCTGGTGGCGTACCGTAGTCGGCAGAGTTGCCCGTAACGATCCCTAGACGTTAGCCACACGGCAACAACCACATCGGTGTCGTCAAAATCACCTACACGTACTTTGATTCAAAGAGAGCAAAAATAACAACAGCGGCAATCATTAGTTTTATTCCAAAAGCCTTAACCAAAGATAGTAAGCATACCAATCTAAAAGGGTTTTGCATAGATTCAATAGAACGTATTCCACTTCACCTTTATTTCCATGCTTACATGAAGAATAAAAATCTATTTTATATTTTAATAAGACACAAAGGAAACAAACCTCGTGCAGTTAGTGTGACTGTGAAAACAAAGAAAAAGTGCAGAAGCTTGTAGAAACAGCAAAAAAGAAAAACAAAAGAAAGAAAAAAAATAATGTACACTATCTTGTTTAACACAGCAACATAATTCTTCTCTCACACTGCAGTCAGACATAACTGTCGAAACTTGTAATATTTAGAACATTTTCAGTTCTGGGTTTGTGATTTATATAAAGCCCACCACAAATACCAAGATTAGGAGGGAGATGGTCTGGTTGCAGACAGTTCCAATATTTCAGAGCAAACTAAAGTATTCTTCGGTCAAAAACGGTAGCTAAAAACAAAACAAAACAAAAAAGATTAAATGCAAAAAATAATAATAATAATAATAACAATAATAATATTAATGATAATAGTAATGATAATCGCCGTGTCCTGCGGAGGGACGTATGGAAAGTGTGCCCGGCAAAAAGCTCTAAGAAATTAACGTGCAAGATTGTGTTTCAAGAAATCTTAGTCTGAAAGTTTAATTTATAACCCCCCCCCCCCCCCCATTCATAACCGGGAAGTTATTTCACCCCAAATGAAAACAGTGGTTGGGGACAAGTCTTTGGAGTGATTCTAACAACAAACTTAAAACAGTCATTGGTATGTTTTTTCCTTCTTCTTCAAACAGACCATTTCCTTGCTAAGGAGGCCCTGCAGCTGGGTTAAAAGATATTTTACTCTGAGGGTCCAGCAGAGGGTAGAATAATCTAGAGAGCATGTCAAAAGTGACTCAAACTGATCAAAACACTTGTAATGTTAACAAAATGAAATAGAATAAAAAAGTAAAACATTTTAATAGATAAAAAACAACTGAATAAAAACAGTATTGAAAACAACGTTCGTTTCTGCGTTGGTGACCATTCAGACGGAATGGTTAATTAGACAGAAAAGTAACACTGTACTTCAGCAGGGAAAAGAAAGAGCAATTAGTGCCACAAACTCACTGACATAAATAATGGGGGGGAAAAAAATAAACAGATAAATATATAAAACAGCATGGTGAACAAAAAAGGTTGTGTGTAAATGTTTTGAAAAAGTTGGTGCCGGTGTTTCCAAAATAGAAAAAAAATAAATAAAAAGTAAAAGATGTGTGCTTGTTAGCGTCGTTGGGTATCCCTTATGAACATTCGATCCGGACAGAAAGTTCTTTGGAATCTGTAACAACAAACTCTCGTGGGATTCGGTCGGGCGGGGTTTTGTTGTATACACACCGTGCTCGGGTTCGCCGCGTCGACGAGCACCCATCGTCAGATTTATGCAAAACTAATGTGTTTCAAATCCACGTCAATGTGTACGGTGACAGAGCTTCCTAAAGACGCGGGTATGTCTTGGGTACGAACGGAAAGCTGTCTTAAGATTTAACAGATGGCGTAAAAGAATGAAACCACAGTATGGTAACACTGCAGGCTTCTTCTTGGACCACGGAGATCCCCTGCACAGAGTGCCTTTTTTGTCCCCGTGTTTCAGGTTGCTAAACCCCCCTTCTGTTGCGTGTTACGGACCCTTCATGTTTCCTTTGAGGGTGGATTAGTCGGAAAATGAAACTCGGCCTTTTGCTCTTCGAGATTCTTATCCTCAAATTTCCGTGCCAAAGCCAAGCCGGGGTCTCTCACAGTTGCCGCAGAATTTTGATTGAGATATGCATACATACATTTTTTAAGAAAATAAATCTGGCGGGGTTTGGACAAGTCCGATTTTTTATTTTTTTTTTTTTTTTTGGTTGTTGCAGGAGCCAGTTTCCCTGGCAACCTGTAGAAAGGGCACGGTACGTCGCCTGTAGTGAATTGAAACAACGGCCATGGCACACCGAACTGGCTACGTCGCATTCCTTTAATTGTGCAACACATAGAAAAGGAGAACAAAATACACACAATAAGAAATAAATAAATAAAGCCACCTCGGGGAAATGAAGAAGAGCTTAAATAATCTGAACACATAAACGTGAACAAATGGAATGGGACAGGTTCATTCGTTTATAACAAACATTACCTTGTCAAAACGTACTAGTCATTCAACCAAATACGACTGCCTACATTTGTCAACTGTTCTTCTATACTTTTAAGTTGAAACTTAGTTTCGTTAAGTCTTTAAGGGCATGTATTCGGTACTGAGAAATTCAATGCACAAAAAGTGCAATATCACTGATCAGAAAATATCCACTTCAGACAACACCACTCGCCGATTTCGTTTCCCAACAAAAGAATTAGCGTGACGGCGGAGCGAATGATGCAACAGACACTGTTGGCTCAACACAACGACCCGGTCTCCCAACGCTGGTACGCCGGACGGCACCAGGAAATATGAGCATGCAATGCCGTGAGTTGGAAACGCGATGCCCCTTTGACGGATCTCTAGCCGTCATGCAGTCAACCGTCTTCAAGTACACGGAAAGAGAAATCGCCAGTCACGCTAGAAAGAGAACTTAATCCGTCTTACGGACACCATTGAAGAGAGAGAGAGAGAGACAGAGCAGTGAGACAGGGACAGTGAGCCCCGGCTGACGATCGTAACGGAAGACTATCTCGGTTGGGTTGTAATCCGGATGAGGCAATCCGCATCGTCACACCGTATATCACCCCATTAATTGTACATGATCTTTAAGCCGACCACCGCAGCCAAAGACCCCGAGAGCCCGGGCACTTTTAGCCGCTTAATTTTTTTGATGGCGTGCCGACCCCAAACTTAAATTACATCGACTGCAAAGGTTATACCCCAGCATCTTGTGAGGAGAACTGGTCTTGGTATTATTAATTGATGCTGGCTTGGATCTTTGTGGAAGCAACTCGTTACTTGTGGAGGGTTAAAAGCTGTAGGAAATCCAAAACTCTAGATGAGAAGGCATTTGGGTTACTCAGGGGGGCTTAAGGGAGGACTTCGATAACCTCCGAAGATCAGGGGTGCTCGCAAAATAGAATGGCAAAGGGGGAAAAATGAACCGAGGTTATGCCTGAGGCCATCGTCGGGGGTCAAGTAGTGACACAAGGTAGACTTTGATGTAGTGGAGGGGGGGGGGGGGGTGGGTTCTGTCGCTGGACTTGAAAAATGCGGGTCTCTTCTATTACAGGACTCAAGGGGCCTTACAAGATCCAAGACGTCAATTGTAATTACGCATCTGTTTGTGCGACGGGTGTTGGTGCAAAGTTCCGCGAACTTTAAGTTTGTTCGCATTAATGATCACACGAGGAATAAGCGAATTGCACATTTTTTTTTTTTTTAACTTTCTGGTCCTTTTAACTGTTTTTTTTTTATTTATTTATTTTTTGGCAGGTATTTCTGGAAGTTTTATACCAAATAAACTTTGATACAACTTTATTGGGATAGCCCGTCTTACATTGCGCATTCTTATTGTATTTGTAGAGAGTGGCGCAACGTTCACGAACTTGAAATATTGATATAATTGAATATTGGTTTTAAACATCACGGAGAAACAACCATATTTCAAAAATCCAATTTTTTTTTAAGGAGATTTATTGTAAAAGGGAAACATCAAGAGCTCACCATATTTTTTTTTCCTTTTTTTTTGAGTGTGGAGTTACTCCAAATCATCAGACACCACTAATAAAACAACAACAACTTATTTACAAACAATAATTGGTGGCATACTATATTAGTTATATGCAATGCACAATTAGAGAACGTAATGTAATTCATTAACACCAAACAATGGGAAAGAAAAGGAAACTCTTTCAAACCCAATCGTTAACTCACCATTATCAGTAAAGAAACAAAGCACCTTGTTTGTTGTAAAACAAACCTTAAATGTCTCGTGAAACATTTTTTTTGTTCGAACAGTAGAAATACCCTTAAAACGCGTTTGTAACCATGAATAATGTCAATACTAGTAGGACATGTATGGCTGTCAAATATAACTTTACACCTGACATTCCTTATCTGATGCAACATTTATCCACAATTTATTTATTTATTTATTTATTTATTTATTTATTTGTTTATTTATTAATTACTTACTTATTTATTCATGTTTTCATTTATATGTACATATATATTTTTTTATTAATTTATTTATTTATTTATTTTTTTAATTTTGTATTTATTTATTTTTTGTTATTTATCTATTTATTTTATTTTATTTCATTTCATTTCATTTCATTTCATTTCATTTCATTTCATTTCATTTCATTTCATTTCATTTCATTTCATTTCATTTCATTTCATTTCATTTCATTTCATTTCATTTCATTTCATTTCATTTCATTTCATTTCATTTCATTTCGTTTCGTTTCGTTTCGTTTTGTTTCGTTTCATTTCATTTCATTTCATTTTTTTTTTTTTTTTTTTTTTTTTTTTTGGGGGGGGGGGGGAATTAAGGTCTGATCATTCTAGAAAACAACCCAAAAGTATGCCGAACTACAAACAACGTATCAGGTACTAACAGTTCAAAGAAAAAACATGCATAAAAACAATTGTGTATTTTCTTAAGATTTTTTTTTCTGAGAAGATCTTTTGGTGTTGTCTTGTACTAAATAATGGTTTTATATTAGGTAGGAATTGAGACTCGAAAATTGGAAGGGATCTGCCGAGCTTTGGATTGGCACTCACTTAGGTTCACGTTGATATGACAAAGGTCTTGTTGGATGTTGTGGAAGTTTTAAACTTTTGTTTGTTTGTTTGTTTTGTGTTGTTATTTAAGTTTTATTTGTATTTGTTTACATTGGTTAAATTGAGAAGAGTGAGATCATTATCCAGCGGGTTTCGCGCACTTCGTGGTTGACGAATGAAACTTGCAACCTTTTGATTGGACTGTGGATGTTCTTGGCGGCCATTTTTATTTTTTATTTTTTTTTTTGGGGGGGGGGAATGACGGCCATACAAAATGGCGGCCATTTTTTTTTTAAATAGCGGCCTTTTTTTCAAATCGACTCCAAATGTTCACATCGTAAAGAAAATATAAAAAAACAAAAATATGGATATCATTTCTGACGAGAATACTGCCCTAAATAATGAAAGATTAATAGCTTGGTTTCTTCTTATTATTATTATTTTATTTTTTATTTTTGAAAAGGTCTGCATGGCTTAAACAGTTCAAAATTCCATTATCGGGTGTGCCGGTATAGAAGAACAGATTTGTTAGAATGCCATCGCGGGAAACAATAAATGTGAGCTACAGTCCGGTGGAAGAACTTGTTGTTATCTTTGAACAATAACGATCGGTAAAAGTGAGCTTTCAACAAGGACTTCACAATGGCTCAAATGTGAGAAACCGGTGCGTGTATTACGACAATATTCATTGTTTCAGCGACTTTCTAAACAACATACCAGTCAGCCTCTGCATGAAACTGACCTTCAGGAGAAGCCGCTGTATTGCGAATCAATAAAGCGATTCTTTAGTATGAAAAAGAGCATTGATGTTAGCCTTTGCGTGGATCTCCGTATAGCGATGATCGTTGTATCGAACACTAATCAAGCTGCGAACCATTTCACCATCATAAAGAAAACAAGACGTCCATGCACTCTATGTTCTCGATACAGCGTCATCGCTATAGCAACTTTACCAACAAAAATATCATTAGATGCAGGGACATAACGATTTATTCAGTATAGCAATGGTATAGCAATAAAAGATAGCGTTGGCAATCTCTGACTGAGTAAACAGTTTGTCATCATGTGAAAAATAACGACCGTCTATTTCGTCATGCTCAGATAGCGATGATCGTAATTAGAGGTGCTCGGTATAGCGACGATCTTGTAAGGTATTGTATAGACGAGGTGGTGATTTCTTAAGACAGTAAACCACGTGCACAGGCGTTGTAACCAAGTGGACATTTGTCTTTCCACTGGTCCACCCGCACCTTTCCACCCGTCGGCGTAACTATCTACGAATAATGAAAGAAAAAATAGTAATAATAATACTAAAACTTGCCGCTAACTATGCAAATCATCTAAAAAAAATTGACCTACACACAATGTTTATTATCATTTATTTTTTTTTTAACCACGAAGGAAGAGAAGTACCGAGGGGGTTAGCTGTTCACTGTACCGGAAGGAAATGCCCCTTTTGGACCTTACAACATCCAATCTGACTTTGGCTAAAATATTAGAAAAAGAGAAAACCGCACAGCGATTACGGCCAACCTGGTCACGGTTTACCATTAATTGGACAAAGAACAGTTCCCCAAAACCACTGTTTCGTGGCTGGTCTTAATGCAGCTGACATAATTGCACACTTCTGGGCATTTTCTTGCACCACTCTTGTGAGGTTTTTATCTGGCCGCCCGGACGGTGGTCAAGAGCACTGGGTGAAAGTGACATCATGTCCTCGCTGACCTCATTATTACGATCGTAGGTCACGGAAACCACTAGCAGCCTTGACTTCTGTGCCGATATTCAATAACGTTCGTAGGTGTTCCCGACACTCGCACCGGCGCAGCCATCTTGCTCTTCTATCTTTCAAATCCGTGTATGTTCATGCCGAGGCTGGGTGGAAAATGGAGTGGTTCCATTTTTGTGTCGTCGTTGGCGCGGCCTCATAACGATCTAAAGTAGCATAAACCAGCCTTATGTTAATATCAAGGGAGGCGGCGTGCGCTGGAGTGGAGAGTAGTCTGGTCAGTTTTAGGGGTACAAAGAGAATCAGTGGTTATGATTGCGACTGTATACAGGGAACTTGACTGAGATGGTGGGGTTGATTAACCCCCTTCGGTCGAAACATTAAAACAAAAATGTATGCAAGAAAATAACAGAAAGAAAAGAAAGAGAAACAAAAGTCTTCAAACGAAAACATAAAACACTGGCTTTTTTTTGCCAATCTGTACGGGTTTCTGTTCCAAATTATTTCAAAACGATCCTCCCATCACAACTACACCTTATGTCTTGATCTGTAGCTCACTGCAGAAAAGGTAATATTTACATATTTGTGTGTTGTCCTATATTAATAACATAATGATCAGGGACACGCCCAAGGTAGAACTTACAGTTCACGTTTTTTAATACAATAAATAGAATATTCTCCACACGTTATTCATATTAACCCCTATATCTGATTGGCTAAACGAGTAAGTACAACAAAGTCTGAATGAAATTTGAACAAAGTACCGGCACCGGTAAAATAACAATTCCGTTCCGAAGTTCTCTTGACTTTTCCCACCCTGTAAGATTCGGCCAAAACTCGGTTAAACCTGAAACTGAATGCGTCTTTAATAAAACGACTTTCGTTGAGCATCCAAGTTGTTTGCTTTTCACTTAAAATGCAGTTAAATAATACTGTGAAGTTGCTTTGGAAAATAGCCTGGCACCCATATCTGGCCCCCTCGATAATGCATATAGATGAGACAAGGCTGCCGGCCGGTTTCGAACATATGATTTTACTATGGCATTTGAGAGGGACAGTCTAAACATTACGGTCGCCATTTTGACTGATGAGTGCTAAGAACGTCTGAGGGCCCCCCTGAGATGTGGATCACGTGATTGATATGCAAATAAAATCCTACGATGTTTACCGAGTGTCAATTATAGTCTGGAACCGAAAAGGGGAACACACTGTGAAGCACGGCCTGTTCCTCCAGTCCCAGTGGGGCAAAACGTCGGGAGAGTCTGTAAGATAGACCCCAGTCTTTATAGGCGCAAGACCCCGGCGTGCAAAGTCATCCTCATCGGTGTTTATTTACCGCAAACCGAGAAAACACTCCATCTGAAAGGGAGCTGACCACGCCCTGTTTTATTCGACGGGTGCAATTCTTCCCTGAAATTGGAGCCAGGTATCGGAAGACGAATGCCCCCGTAGGGGGCGCTTGTCAGACATGACAAGTTGAATGATTAGCAAGAAAGACGCGCCTCGGTCGCGTAAAGATATACAGTTCCTACGCCCGTTCACCTCCAATGTTATCAACATATATACCATGACATCCATCAACCCCAGTCGGCTCTAATCCACCCTTTTTCTGTGTTTTTTTTTTTTTTTTTTTTTTTTTTTTTTTTGATTGCGACTTATAAGTTGTTCTTAATGAAGAGCCATGGTTTACAGATTTCAATCTGAAGCTTCCAGGTGCTTTGTTTGACGCTAATTTTAATTAGCCTGGGGGATCGTTCGCCATTTTTTTTTTTTTTTTTTTTTTTTTTTAACATTTATTATTAAGTGATGCAAGCCTCGACTCAATATCACACACAAAGGTTATGACAAAGAGTGACTCAGCCAATTTGACCTCTGGTTTTCTCGCTGAGGACTTCATAGTGTTGCGATGGGTTGTCTAAATTGAGTAACAATATGCAACTTGACGAAGAACAATGCAACCTACGTCTGTTCATGATTGTGAAAGTTCAAACAAACGGTGTGCAAAACAATGTGTTTGATTCCGAAGTGCAGTTTAGTCTGTGTGGTAGGGTAAACACTTTGTTTTCGTGCTCACTGTATTTCATAATCCACCAACTTTCGGATTAACCAATCCTGGCTGATATATTAACCTGTGTCGACTGGCTGTGATCCAACTCCCCCCCCCCCCCATCTTCCCCGCATGGGTGCAAAACCCCTTCATCTTCGCCCAATTAACGATGCATAAAAGTCACGATGGCCACTTACAACAATTTGCCAACCTTCATTCCTAGCCATTAAACCCAGCAGATCTTTCCCCTGGTTCCCGTATGGCGGTCAATTCTACCGAAAGCATCCGTCAAAGAATTTGGAGTACCATTTACCCCGTTTTCTAAGCCATGTAAGACCCGGGGGGTTTCAAGCTCAGAGTTTGGGGGGGGAACCAAACAGAGTGCCCTTAAATTCTAGCGGTCAGTGACCTCAAGGAGCTTCGTATACTCTGACCTGTTTTCATAGCTTTAATCCTCATACATTTTGACAGTGGTGTACAGTACATTTTCTTTAGTTCCGACTCGCCTCACAAAGCCTTTGTTCGCTGCCGGAGTTGGCGGTGTTTTTGCAGAACAAGCAGTGAATGCCTTACTATTTTAGCCGGCTGGTTGTTAAAGTCTTTGAAAAATATTCAACTTTGGGAATTAATTATTTCAAGCTTTGTCGAGAGAAAAGGACCGGGTGCCAGCAGAACAAATCCTCGGCAGTCATTTCTGTCGATTTCTCACCGATAGGATTTTCTCACATTACAATAATACAGAAAACTGAAGGGTCTCTATACACTAAGTTCACTGCATGCGGACTTCAACAAAACGTCGGCTCTCTTGTAAAGTCTAGCCGATACAACCAATGTTAGATTTAACCTTATTTTAACCCATTTTAAGTGTTTTTTGTGAGTACTTTTTTATGTTTCATTTTGATGACGAATTGTTTGTCTGATATGGGAACATTTCAAGAGAGCAAACATTGAGCAATGATCTTGGATGTGTCCCGCATGTGCAATATAGCAGATATGACTTCTGCTTGTCCTAACACCAAAACGGTACCAGACCATTGTTTCCCTTTCTGCCTCGTTTTGATTACATTGAATTGAATGCAATAAAATTGATGGACAACACGGTGATGAAATGTATTCTAACAAGATGAAAGTATGAAGATTTATGTTAAGTTTAATTTATTTATTTATTTAAACTCAGCCAGTCCTTTTTTTTCCTTTGTTTTTTTTTAAAGAAAACTGGTGACACCAGCTGTACCCATGTGGAAAGGATTGTGATTCTTGTTTTGTCTTGTAAAATATCCGCGTCTTATGTACCGACCCCAATGCTCGTTACGGCATTCATCAACGCCTCAGCATTATAACCAGTGTGGTGTAATTTGAAAATTGTAAGCTTGAATTGTGTGAGAATGAAATAATAAAAATGGAATCAAACAATCGATTTATTCCATCAAAACACAAGAACACCTCCTCGTATTAAATTGTACTCACTTCGGGACGACTGCACGTCCTGGGACTTAACGGATGTCCTCGCGGTGATGTAAGCGTGGCTCACGCCGTTCTTGGACGGTGCGTTGGGGCATTAAGTCTCGGTGTGATCTTAGTGAAGCGCACGGTGCCTGTGTTGGGGTCGCACCAGGGGGTTTCATCCGGTGAAGATGCTCCAAAACTTTTGTGGGCTATTTAAAAAAGAGTATCAAGCCTTTCGAAATGTGTCAAATCTTTCATGAAAAGAAACATAAAACTGTCGTCGTCGTCGTCGTCATCGTTGTCGTCGTTGCTGTTGTTGTTGCTGATGTTATCGCTGTTGTTGGTGGTGTTGCTGCTGCTGCTGTCGTTGCTATCGCTGCTGCTGCTGTTGTCGTTGTCGTTGTTTTTGTCTTTGCTGTTGTCGTTGTTGATGTTATCGCTGTTGTAACAGTTCTTGTTGCTGTTGTTGCTGTCATTGCTGCTGCTGCTGCTGCTGATGGTGTTGATGTTGTCGTTGTCGTTGTCGTTGTTGTTTTACTTTTTATTTTATTTTTTTATTTGTTGCTCTGTTGTTGCTCTGTTGTTGCTCTGTTGTTGCTCTGTTGTTGATGGTTGTGGTGTTGGTGTTGGTAGTGGTTGTGGTGGTGGTGGTGGTGGTGGTGTTGTCGTCTTCGTTGTTGCTGTTGATGTTTATCATGTTTTGCTGTATGTGGTCGTGTTATATTCTTATTAAAAGTTTCTCACCGAACGCATTACTTTGAAATATCCGGTGTCCCTATCTGATATGTAATAATTATGAGACACTTCAAAAGTATTATGAGTGCATCCAAGTAAAGGATTTGCTTTCCAGGTTTCATCTAAATCGGGATGCTCTCGTTGTTACCGCATACGCTGTACATTGCTCTTAATAACGCTTTGGATTGTTGTTTATTTAACCTTGCTATTGCTCGTTCACTTTTGTTTGTCCCCTCTGGTATCATTTGCCGAGAATTTTTTTAGCGTATTTGTTATTATTTTTGTTTTATCGATTATTTTAATTTCAACACTGCCTCTCTTATGATTTTTCATCAACATTGTTTGCTTCCTTTTTCAAGTTCTATTTTGTATTTGATTTATTGTACGTACCGGTATGTCTTTGTTAGCTATGTCTTGTCTGGTTTTGTATTTTGAACTTTGTACCGCAGTTCACATGTGTTCGCTCTGGAGAACTTTGACCAAATAAACCACTATGGAAGAATGTACAGACTGAACTAAATCACAATCTATATTCACGATATAGATTTATGTATAGAATAATTTATTCATCGATGATCAAACGATCGATTGTTAATCCCTCTGCCTCCTCTACCTGTCACCAAACGATTTATGGCTGGAATGGGATGCTTTGCGAGCATGCCCAAATTGCACATGTTTTGTTTCCAAGCTTATTACTTAAAATTTCAAAACTTCACTCATTTAGCTATTAATACACAATTCATACCAAGATGACGGGAAGATTACTATGGTGGAATTACTTTCGTCTGGTTTACATTCAGCTGCCTCCAGGCATAATTACTATTTTAGTATGTATTTATTATTATTATTATTAACAATAAGTAATATTGCTATTATGCTTTATTCATGTACTCATACCTATCTACTTTTGTTGGGGTCACAACATTTTCATATTAAATCAAGTTGTGTTTACCATTTGCAAAGAAAATATTGTAAGTTCATATAATGACCTTTTTTTTTATTCATGTGTTTATTTTAAATAAAATTGCCTGACTTCATTAAACAAACAATTCCTGTAAACAGTCAAGCTGAAAATGGTTCGACTGGCTTTCCAGTGACGTGAACTACGTGAGGACTGTATGTCTTAAATATATTTGGCAACAAACCCCATCTATAATAAAACGTGACAGAGCCTCTGACAAAATTATTGATATGGCCCTACCATTCTCAATTATCTTGTAATGAAGTGAGTTTTCTAGCTTTATTTTATTATTATTATTTCCTTTTTCTTCTTCTTCAAGTCCCACTGGCATTACGCGAGGGGGAACATTTCAAATGGACTTGGAACCAAGTTGCTCGTGGCCGTGTTACGCCTACTATGGACGCGGTAAACATACCGTGCACGTTCAAGTTGTCTAACCGTGCGTTGGATACAGTTCCCCGGTATGTGGCAGGGGCGACCACACGCTAAGAATCCGAGGGACACCGAGCGGCTCACGTCTCAACGAATTTAACACAAATTTGTCAAAAAATGATGGAGTTTTCGTTGCCAGGGCAACGCCATTGAAACCGAACGAAAGGAGAGTCCACACAGGGCTACCCCAGATGATCAATTTCGTGTTTCGTGTAACGGTCGACATGCTGAAAATCAAGTTAACGGGTAGACTTCATTATTCGTTCATAATTAACTTGGTCTCGGCAGCAACGGCGTGAACTTAACTCCACTTCTTTTGTTGTAGAATTAAGATTATTAGGCCTAAAGAAATGCACGTTTTGAGTTTCGCCTATGCTCAGTTGATGTAAATGATACCAGCGGAGCCATGGGCGTCATATTCCTTTAAAAGGCGCCCAAATGGACCCAAATGAATCCGTTTCATTTTGTTTAAGTGACTCTGACTTCGCTATGCTGTATCTAACAGGATCCATCACCCAATGAACGATTACTTCCCATCCAAACAAGGCAAAAGAAAATGGGTTCATCACTTCGCAAAACTTGAGAATGCAATCAAGTTCAATACAGTCTGTATAATCAGACCTACACTTTGAGTCAGTCATTCCCCACGCTCCCAGTCACAGTCTCAGAAAAGACAAGTTACATTATCAAAATATTCAGTTCGAACTTATAGAAATGTGAATTAGTTCTACCTTTTGTGTAACTATGTTTGTTTTCTATTCTTAGTAATGAAGACATTTATCTTTAACAAAATTCAGAGTTAAAATGCCAGCGTATTGCAGGAGTCGGTAAAAGAATAGGGGAAAACATCAGCTAACAACATTTGCTGATCAGTAATCGGCCTATTTTAGTCATCCGTTCATTATTACATTTCATAAATTTGGGGAAAAAATAATGTTTGAAGCAAAAACATATATATTTTTTTATTTATTGGGAAGTTAGTTGAATCTTCTCCGAGATTGAAAGCACTTCAAGGGTACGACCCCACCAGTTGTTCTTGCACGCTCGCTACGCACTGTTAAGTCCGACATGGACCATTACGTCCAACGAGAACATTTTGAACCATTTTGTCCGACCCACTTTGTCCGACAAACCATTATGTCCGACCCACTGTGTCCGACGAACCCTTGTGTCCGACCCATTATGTCCATCTGGTACAATGGGTGGGACATAATGGTTTGTCGGACACATTGGGTCGGACATAATGGTTTGTCGGACACAATGGGTGGGACATAATGGTTTGTCGGACACAATGGGTGGGACATAATGGTTCGTCGGACACAATGGGTCGGACATAATGGTTTTTCGGACACAACGGGTCGGACATAATGGTTCAAAATTGTGGTTGGACGTCATAGTCCATGTCGGACTTAATGGTGCGTAACAATTGTTAGCGCATTTACATTACACTCGTAAGCAGTCTTTTATTATTATTTTTTTATTATTATTTATAAATAAGTATATAGTTGGAGCTTTCATTTTTTGTATTTTGATTATTTATTCAATGGTCAATGACGTTAAAGAAATCTGGATGGATAAGATGTACAATTTGTTTATATTGTGTATCTGTTACGTGAATTCTGTGTTTGGAAGATGTAACGCCTAGGGAGTTTGATGACAACCCGTAAAGAAAGTTTTAAAAAGCAAAAACGACGAATTGCATTGATGCAAACATTCCCCAAACTCTCACAAATTGCTTGAATAAAGACATCGTACTGTGCAATCCTACGACGAATTGCAATCAGTACAATCATTCTTTGAAAATTAAAAGAGGTAAAACACAAAAACGATGGTTACAAGAAAATGTGCCGAATTTAGTGGACATTTTGAAACTGGATGAGACTTTGATTTTTTTTATTTGTTTTTATATTTTTTTTATCTTTTTATTATTTTTAATTGTTATTTCTTAATTAGTGTATTTTTTTATTATTATTAATTTGTTAGACACCATGAATAATAAACCGTTATTACGGTGCTGCGCGGCCATTTTGCTTTTCTGCCACTCATAACAAACTGAGGCTGGAAGGAATAAGTAGTCTGGTCCCTTCAAATCGAAACGTCACCATCACCGTGTGAGCAGGGAACCAAACAAAGATGGCCAGAAGGTCTATTATGTAACAGTAAACAGAACTTAGGGTCACGCAACTTGCTGATTTGAGTGGGAAAGGACGCCGTCACATGCCCGTACACAGAGTGGTTATAACAACCGAATTGGCCACAGTCCGACTGACGGGCAAACAACTATGTGGCTGTGTAATACCTTGTACACAAGTTTTGCGTGTGGAAAAAATAAATAAATAAATAAATGAAATCGCACTGTAACGCTGGTAACTGCTCGCAATGTTCAAACACTACGAGACATCACAGTTTATACGCTGATTAACAGCGTGAACGTGATCTCAATTTTTAACCACTAGTCCAACGGACAGAAGAAAAGAAGAATATGTTATTATTTTTTTTTTTTCTCATTTAATTAGTGAAATGAAACTGAGGCTAGAAGTGAAACGGTCAGGTCCCTTTCTTATTATGGTGATATTACCTATTTATTATTGCCTTTACCGTTAAGGAAACACGACTAAGATGTTGGATACATGAAAGCCAGAAATTGGTGTTCTTTTTCACCCCCAACAAGTCTAATAAATCGAGCGTATTTTACCAATCCAGAATAGCAACTTTTGGAGACTGCACAACTAAGGATATTTTTTAAAATCTTTCAAAGGCATTTCTAGGTCCATATGAAAAACAAATGACCTATTAACAATGGTACTATGGACCATGCACGGACTCATAAAATAGGAGAAGGAAAAGAGAGTATCTGTTTGGACTAAGGTTTGTACTACTGCATACGACGTAGTCACTCCTCATCCTTAATGAGTCCATTAACATTTGTACCAGCCCTGTCTGGATCCATGCATCGGGCCTGTAGCATCATAGGGGCGGGTGGAACATCAAAATTCTGAATAACAACAGTATACCGTTACCCCAACCCCAGGCTGGTCCCAAGGGTTTTGCAGTACACACACGGTAAGAACGCCAGCACGAGCGGAGTATGGAAGGGGGGTGATTCGATACTAGCATCCGTTGGCCTCCGATTGCTTCACTCGCTGAAGGGGCCGTTATAATTTGTTTTAGTTTACAATAATTGATAAAGGTACGTAACTCTCACTGTGCCAGACAGAAAACATCGCCACTCCCTTGAGACATGGACATTACCAAACGTGGAAAAAAGAGTGTCAGAAAGAAAGTTAATAAAACCCCAGTCCAATCATGTAATAGAAACTAAGAAGCAAGTCCAACGGGACAAGTTGTAGAATGATACAGCTAAAGATCAAGGGTCTGAAAAAGGGGGAAGGGAGTGTAAAACAAAATATATACAAACAAAACCCCAAGTCCGTTCCGTATTCACGCGGGTGATTTGAAAATGAGGCTGCCATAAACAGCCCCCTCTGTTGCTGACACGTTGCATACATCGGTGGAAATTACCGGGTATACTCCCCCCTTTCCATTGCTGTCACAGAGAACTTGATTCAGCCATTTCATTGTATTTACCAAAATAGTTGGCATCTTTTACAGAAGCGAGGATTCCTCTATATTTAAGCAGACACAATTAGTCTGGATATGAGTGAGCTGGAAAGATTTCCATGTGTACTTTTGTACCATTCGCACGGCTGTGAGGTATAATCGTGTTACCTTCATGGTAGACACACGTATGTCGTACATAACCTTTGGGAATCATATAGACGTAGAATAACATGTTTTATACCTATGCCTTTGGGAATAAAGACCGAGTCCGAATGAAGTGACTTCGGCTCTGGTTATTGCGGCTGGCTGAAGCAACAACATTAAGCCCTGTCGGCTGTGGCTATGGCCAGTATACGCTCAAAAAGTCACATTCTTTAAGAAGACACAGTCATTGGATCGGTTAGAGTAAGTTAGCTGAGGCCAATAAATTATGAACCCAATAATAATTATGGCGAGTGCGTAAGTCCTGTTGAAAATGTCCACCATGTTGTTGCAATAAATGTCAAAGGTTGTGGTATAATTCTGATGATTAGAATTTTGCTGAAATTTTGTTGCAACCCTCTCTTCGTTCCATTTTTTTCTTCTTTTTTTTAGGGAGGAGGTCAGAGCCGGTGTGTAACTTTTCGTTTTTACACACATCTAAAAGGGGAGAGCGAGGCCTATACATTGGTAGTTTTTTTAATTTGTTTTTATCAGAACTGATAAACGCAATTTGGAATAGGCACAAATTGACTAATACCCGACGGTAGTCTTTCAAGGAAAGTTCGTTTTTTTGTTTTTTTTTACTATTTAAAAACTCAATTACTTCCTTGGAGCATTATTTTTTGGACTGACAAAATACAATCGATAACAATAGTGTAATCCCTGTGTGAAAAAGGAATTACTCAATTTTTACTTACAAAAATAATTGAAAAAAAAGTAGACATCCGCTGGAATATGCGTTGGCACAGAGCCTCCATCCCCCCCCCCCCCAAGAAAAAAAAAATGAGATATGTGCGTAACCAACTTGAATTGTTTTTGAACTTTAAATAGTTAATATTGAGTTAGGACTTAGGAGTATTGGGCTAAGATTTCAATTATAAAACATGCCATGGTGATGTCTCTATAGCACGTCAAGCTGCCTGTGTGCAACAGTGATAAAACAAGCTTAAAGCAACAAGGGGTACAGACTATTTTCCCCTGGTCTCGATTTGGTTACGTTATAGACCTACATTGATTTTGAATGGAGTGGAAAGTGAGATGATGTGATGCCGTGTCCGCAATGGTTGCTACGGCTACGGCTACGGCTACGGCTAGATCCCCCCCCCCCTCACCATGTGTTGAACGGTATAGAACATCCCCAGCAACACCCTTTGCTACAGTCGTAGCCATAGCCGTTTGTAGCCGCCAATTCGGATACGGCCAAACATCCGGCCTAACACAGTTACCCTGGACACAGACGTTTATTGGGGGCGCTGTATTCACTTAGCGCATCTCATCAGCTCTTGGTTGCTTTTGATTAAAAGAAAAAAAGGGGAACAAACACGATTTTTTAGTGAGGTTGAAAAAATAATGTGATAGCTAAACCCAAAAACCAAGTTTCTTTTCAAGAGGCTAATAACGGTAACTTAGCTGTCTGTTGTCCATGAAGTACATAATGCCCAAGTTCTACACACGGCAGTGATTAACGCAGGATTTATTAGGTCAGAGATGGTAGATTGAGAGCATGAGACAGCACTCTAAGCTCTCTCCTAAAACAAAATATTAAAAGGATTAAGAAAGTATTGATCAATAATGCCTGAGAACATCCAATTAGAATGACAGACACGCCTCAACGATGAGACCAAAGCATACAAGATGCAGGCCCATGCCTGCCTACCCCCCCCCCCCCCCCCCCTCCGCAACAAACTCCTGCCCGCTTCGGTCGCATCCTTCTCTCACATACAAACACATCCTTTCTTCTGCATCACTTCAGTTTATTGAAGATTAAACCTGGGAAAGATTAAGATCGTGTGCATATGTACAGCATCAGCGCTCTACGCCCCGGCCAGATTCGTGCCCTAAGGAAAAATTTGCACTTGGAGCGAACGGGAGGGAAGAGTTTGTAGTGAGCGAGCGGGGGCTAGAACTCACACGGCTCTCATTAAAGAAGGGGGGAGAGAGAGGAAGGGGAAAAAAACTGGCACTGAGATGCTGAGAAAGGATGGAACGCTGGAAAGATAATCATGTATTCACAGCAAGAAGGGGAAAGGATGACGGGAAACACCAGGGAGAGTGGTAAAGGCATCAGCAGTTGACGTGTAGATTGGAAATTACCCGTTTCCCAGGCTTCACGTGCGACTCCAGTAAAAAGGCGCCAAATTGAATATCGCAGTAATCATCTAATTATCGCAATCTGTTTATCGCTGGTACGGTAGAGGGTGAATGATCTAGCGGACGGGACCATCGACGGCAACCCCGCTCATCATCAGTCAGCAAACATTTAGTATCAGTCTCGGGTTCACGTACTACTGTTGGACGGCCGCGGAGTCCACAAAAACAAACAAGTATACAAAGAGACACTCACACCGGCATGAAAGTCAAATAAAATACTACAACCCATAATCTGAATTTAACTACGTCAAAACGTAACAGGATTTACGTGGTGGCACGCATCAATTTATTATTATATTTTCTTTTTTTCCATGTTTTATGATAAATAATAATAATAATAACAACAACGTGTATTTTGTTATACGCCTTTTCAAGCCAAGTATAGGCCTCTCAAAGTGCCTTTCAGTAGTATTACCCTTGTTCATCGGGCCCTAAGCATTCCTAAAAACCATCTCAACTCCTTTGGAGTATGCAGCCCCGGCAGCCAAATCAGCGCACAGGTTGCCAATCATTCACATCAACAATCTCTACCCTCCTGGGTGACGAGAAGTAATTATAATAAATTGTTTTTTTTTCTCAAGGACACAAGTGTCACGAACAGGATTCAAACCCAAACTCCGGCGACCTAGCCGCCGAACTTAAGTTCGATGCGCTAGTAGACCAATCGGCCATGACACGCCACAACTTAATAGTATAATGATGTGCAGACACAAAGCAGTGGTTTATCGACAAGAAACTGTTACACTCCAACAAACACACATACAAACAGAAATGTTTGTCATCAAACAGGAAAACTGAGGACATTTCTAGACTATAGTATTTAAATTCAAATCAATTTGTTGTCCAACCTAAAGAAAAACACAGTACTGAAGAGCTCCACAAAACATGTTCATTATATACATACTATGCACAAACAAGGTTATAAAGATAAAAATATTACAATACAATTAAAAGGAACTTCTATAAAACAGTATACAAAAATACAATACAAAAAAAAGTTAGGTAACCCAACCCCAGAAAGCAAACCAGACCAGTCCAGAATATACCTCCTCCCTTCGCTGTTCCCCGTCACTATTTACTGTGATTAAGTATAACACATAGACCTACCCATCATGTCCATAACACATTTCCCAGCATCAATTTCCAGCATACAAATAACCATCAAACAAGGCATGATTTCACGGAGACACTTGCCCTAGAAAACATTATTTCATGGACATAAATTTTCGAGTTTCTACAAGCTTTCTTATTTTTTCTTTTTTTTTCTTTCTTTTTTATCTGGTGATGTTTCCAGATATAGAGAACGCCATTAACGAGTCTTTAATGTTTTTAAAAGTGACAACACAATAATTAGTACCGTTTTATTCAACCATGTGATGCATTACAGACAGTGCATCACAGACCAAAAGAGAGTTTACGAGTGAAATTTCGCTACATTGGATGATAACTTAAACAAAAATATGTCTCACTAACTCTCCAGTTTTACAATAAGAGTGGCATAGCGCCCTCAACGGCACACAAAATAATATTATTAATTTCGACATCAATGCACAGATATACACAAATAAATAAATAAACAATTGATAATAAGCGAACAAGAAATTTAAATATTTGGTTTTGGAGAGTCTTAGAGAAATCTGGCGATCCCGTCTTATTGAGACGAAGGAAGCAACAACGGTGCCCCCCCCCCCGCATAAAAAGAAAAGAAACAAAAATACAAAAATACAAAGCAAACCAAAAGGGTATAGTGTTTTATCAGGTGTAGTGATTGCGGTGATCCGACTAAGAAGTGATGATTAAGCATTTCTTTAGCTTTCCTAGTTTTGACAGTGTTTCGGATTGAGATAATAAGCTACAACCAGTATTGGTAAGGATTTTCTAAAGTTATTATTGAGTTTTGGAATGATTGTGTTTTAAATATCAATTAATTTGCTAACTAGGCCTCCAAAACAAACCTGTACTCATTCTTTAACGTGAGTTATGTCAAAACAATATATGATCATTATTTTAGTATGTCTACTATATTATAATTATCACGATGACGTTAAAGCAACAAATATAAAATACTTTCAGAAGGTAATAATATATTAATTTTTCTTATGTATTGTGGAAGATCCCCCGCCCCGACATGGGTGGTGCGGGGTTCAAACACTGTTGAGTGTTGACGACAACAATTAACGAGGCCGCTACACTTATCTGTTTTGTCATAATTCCCACGCACATTAATAATGTAGCCCCAAACGCTTTTTTTTTGCTACTTGCTACGTGGTTGGTTGCTAAAGCCGATTGTTTCCTTCTTTTTTTTTTTTTTTTTTTTTTTTTTTAATGAAAACCAATGTATTATTTTTTTTTTTAAATAGATGAAAACATTGTGCACAGCTTTGCGACCATGTCAACTATGTACGAAACGTTACATGAACAATTTCAATCGTGTGCACGTCTGGCCAGTTGGTGGCAGTATATAATTTTTGTGCACTGCATGTCGGGTAATTACCACCAAGATGGCGGCGACCGTGGGAACTTCTGGTGTCCAGCGTGCACTAGAAATAATACGAAGTTTGCCAAGGGTTGGGCTGAATAACATAAGAGATAATCCTGGAGCACGAACTAAGGTAAAGATACGACAATTACCCTGCAGATTTTTGTAAAGAGGACTTTAATTGTAATGATTTGTTTTGTTTGTTGCATATCGTTACGTGGGTAAAACATGGTAAATACATCAATACAATGTTTTAACGTTGCATCCATTTCGTGAAAATAATGAATTATTTAAATCCGCGCAAGAAGATGATTGGGTCCTCTGTGGATTAGCCCCACTTGTGTGGCAAAGGATTTTTGACACTGGTTGAATCCTTAGCCACACATCGAACCCCATCGCGCAGCTAAGCTTAGCCCCATACATACATTGTGCCAATACGCTGGACTACCTCCGCTTCTTTGCCCAACGAAACCTGTCCTTTAAAACCAGACATCAACTTTCAAATCGAGACTTACTTTTTTTGGCAAATTTATCCCTCAATGATCGGTCAGTCGTTGCTGTCAGACATGTCAGACTCACAGGCAGAGTCTGGAGAAGATTTCCGCACGATCCCCCGTGTGATAAATCCTAGGCTTTTGCTGGAATTTTATGTCAAATCTCGGTGATATACCTCCGACAAACGTTCACTGAACCAGAACATAGTTCTTTTATGAGACAAACACAACTTGTTTTGTTTTTGTATTATGAACTTTTACGTTTTGGGAGAATGTTTTTTTTTATTGAAAAGCTTAAATACACGCCTTTTAGTATACGTTTAGTAAACCATCAAAAGTATGTAGGCTCTACAAGTATGTGTTGAGGAAAAAGCACCAGACTGCACAACCTAACTTGATCAATTGCAGGTTTACTGACTGGCTTTAAGTTAATTCTAACCTAAGAGTACTGGACCAGCGGCGTAGAAAAAAAGGGGGTCCTTGGGGACATCCCCCCCCCCCACAAATTGTCCAGTGCCTCCCCCCCCCCCCCCCCCCCAGTGAACAATTCCTGGCTACCCTGCTGTACTGTACTCGGTAAGTGATCCAGTGGGTATGACAAAAAAACTGATAGAAATGGGGTCGGTTAGTCACCACCAGTTTCATATCATGTTTACATATTGTTGATTTATTCTCCAGCATAAATTACGAGGGCGTGGTCAGCACGGAGGAAATTCAAGTGGGCGTGGCAAAAGAGGCCAAGTCATGAGAGGAACCTTGCCCCGTATTGGATTTGAAGGGGGTCAGACGCCATTCTACTTAAGAATACCCAAGTATCCTTACTATAAAGGTCACCAGTAAGTATTGAGTTCACGTCATCATCCCGTCTACCCCCACTCCCTCCCTACAGCACCCCCTCACCCTGCACCCTGCCCCTCCCCCCACCAAGTCTGCAACAATGGCTGCAAACCTCAATGATATTTCACTCAAGTGTTTAAACAGGGCTTACTGCCTAGCCCGTAAGGGATTGAACCATTTCAAAGACTGTGTGAACCTGTTTATTTTGGGAGGAAATGTTTTGCTATAAATTTCAACTTGCCTTTCACCGATGTGTGATAAGCACTGTATACTCAGTGCTTTCGAGTCCTGTGGAAAAAAAATCCACAGGCAACTCAGGTGGGATTCGAACCCACTACTCCCGCATGACTAGAGCAGATGTCTTAACCACTAGACCACCGAGCACGCAGGAGCATTATTGGCGGCAGGTACCGCAAACAATTTGATAGATGTCAATATTTGCATCGGGGGAATGAATATAAATTTCAATTTGCCTTTCACCAATGTGTGATAAGCACTGTATACTCAGTGCTTATCACACATAAAATGTTTTACCCATATTCATGCTATACTGTATTTAATCTGTTGTGTGAGATGCTTTCTATCCAATGGTTATTATAATACTCCACTATTCATTGGATATCATATGCATTGATATTTCTTGAATGCATTATGAAGTTAATTTTGCCCACTCTACATTGATTGTATAATCATTGTAAACTAAAATGCATAATGAACTAATGTGTACACGTTTTCTGTGCTTGCATGTATCTTTCATTTGTTTTTGTTTTATTTGTAATTTGTTTCATCTTTTAACAAAGAAATATCCTGCATTATATTTAATCATTGTCTTGCTGATGTGTTATTTATTGAATGAATTTTATATATCTAATTTTGTTTTAATTATTATCTGTATTTTTTCATTGTTTATAACTTTTTAATGCTTGGAATAGGAAGTCCCCATATTCTGGTTTATTTCTATGGACTGTTCCAATGTGGTAATAGGACACATGTTTTATCTTATTAAGCTTCTACTTCTCAGATAATGTAATACAATAATATGCTTTTTATTTTTAGACATTGTGTGGTGTGGTGTGGTCCGATGTGGTGGTTGGAAATTATAAATTAACTTTCCCTCTCAGTCTCGCCCTAGTTTTACCATTTCTGTTGATCCAAGTGCTTTCCCTATTCTTTATATTTTGGTATTTCATTATGGAACCTAATAATTGCGCAGAAAAAAACAACTAAGAAATCAAAAGATGACCACTTTTTTTCGTGAATTTGTTTTTTCAGTTTGAAGAGAGAGTATCTGCCAGTGTCTCTTTCCAAGCTTCAGTATTTGATCGATGTGGGAAGAATTAACCCCGATGAGCCAGTAGACGTGACATCATTTGTGAACGCCGGAGAGGTCAATATTGATATATACAAGAAACAATATGGCATCCATCTTACAGAGGAGGTATGTTAACAATCTCGCTACCATGGGCAGCCCGCCTATTTAATCACCTCTCGTCACTAACCCCTTGTAGGTATGCACTGAAAAACTACGCAGATTGGCTCTTGATAGTGACTGATTTCCGTGCACGCTTGTTTAAAACTTTCGGACACTTGTATGGCACTTTTAGGACGCTGAGCTTGTCAAAATGCAAGTATTTTGCCATGATCCCATTTAGAATGAATCATGTTTTTATACGGTTGACCTAAACCGCATGCAGTTAAACGTGATGTAAGTTTAAGGTAGAGTGAGAGGGGACCAGTTGCTCTTTTGATTCTTTGCCGCTTTAGCTGGCTACCATGCTTAAATGTGTGTGTAGAGTGGATCGGCTACAGGCATAATTGATTTGTGCCATATAATAGCACTTTTAAACTAATCAATTCCTGGGGTTATGAGCAAGCAAGGCATGTTAGGACAAAATGGCGCGGAGAGAGATTGATCACCCCTGAGATAATGGTTGATGTGTTTACCCTTTAGAGACAACAGCAGTCCCAAGCGACTTGTACCAAAATGCCCACAGCAACACCAAGCGACTTGTACCAAAATGCCCACAACAACACCAAGCGACTTGTACCAAAATGCCCACAGCAACACCAAGCGACTTGTACCAAAATGCCCACAGCAACACCAAGCGACTTGTACCAAAATGCCCACAGCAACACCAAGCGACTTGTACCAAAATGCCCACAGCAACACCAAGCGACTTGTACCAAAATGCCCACAGCAACACCAAGCGACTTGTACCAAAATGCCCACAGCAACACCAAGCGACTTGTACCAAAATGCCCACAGCAACACCAAGCGACTTGTACCAAAATGCCCACAGCAACACCAAGCGACTTGTACCAAAATGCCCACAGCAACACCAAGCAACTTGTACCAAAATGCCCACAGCAGCACCAAGCGACTTGTACCAAAATGCCCACAGCAACACCAAGCGACTTGTACCAAAATACGTACAGCAGCCCCAAGTGATTTGAACCAAAATGCCCACAGCAGCACCAAGCGACTTGTACCAAAATGCCCGCAGCAGCACCAAGCGACTTGTACCAAAATGCCCACAGCAACACCAAGCGACTTGTACCAAAATACGTACAGCAGCCCCAAGCGACTTGTACCAAAATGCCCGCAGCAGCACCAAGCGACTTGTACCAAAATGCCCACAGCAACACCAAGCGACTTGTACCAAAATGCCCACAACAACACCAAGCGACTTGTACCAAAATGCCCACAGCAACACCAAGCGACTTGTACCAAAATGCCCACAGCAACACCAAGCGACTTGTACCAAAATGCCCACAGCAACACCAAGCGACTTGTACCAAAATGCCCACAGCAACACCAAGCGACTTGTACCAAAATGCCCACAGCAACACCAAGCGACTTGTACCAAAATGCCCACAGCAACACCAAGCGACTTGTACCAAAATGCCCACAGCAACACCAAGCGACTTGTACCAAAATGCCCACAGCAACACCAAGCGACTTGTACCAAAATGCCCACAGCAACACCAAGCAACTTGTACCAAAATGCCCACAGCAGCACCAAGCGACTTGTACCAAAATGCCCACAGCAACACCAAGCGACTTGTACCAAAATACGTACAGCAGCCCCAAGTGATTTGAACCAAAATGCCCACAGCAGCACCAAGCGACTTGTACCAAAATGCCCGCAGCAGCACCAAGCGACTTGTACCAAAATGCCCACAGCAACACCAAGCGACTTGTACCAAAATACGTACAGCAGCCCCAAGCGACTTGTACCAAAATGCCCGCAGCAGCACCAAGCGACTTGTACCAAAATGCCCACAGCAACACCAAGCGACTTGTACCAAAATGCCCACAGCAACACCAAGCGACTTGTACCAAAATGCCCACAGCAGCCCCAAGCGACTTGTACCAAAAGGCCCACAGCAACACCAAGCGACTTGTACCAAAATGCCCACAGCAACACCAAGCGACTTGTACCAAAATGCCCACAGCAACACCAAGCGACTTGTACCAAAATACGCACAGCAGCCCCAAGTGATTTGAACCAAAATGCCCACAGCAGCCCCAAGCAACTTGTACCAAAATACTTATAGCAGCAACAAACATCCTCAATATTTTAACCTACTCCACTCAACCAAAAAAGCCAAAGTAAAAGTCTTGTTCTAATTTGACATCTTTTTATGTCTCTCATGTTACCATAGTATGAACATTTCAAACTTAAACAAAATTTGTGTTTTGTAAGACTTTTCGAGACATTATTACTGAAAAAAAGGTGTCAAAAATCAATATTAAATAACCAAAACCGGGTAAATTGTAATGAATGTACACAAATGAATGCTTTCTTTGAATTGCTACGGCGATAAAGTTCTTACCAGTCTCAAATACTGTTATAAAGTAGAGGAAATAGCTTTTGAAGGCCCCACAAACCACTGGTCTTATTTTGATTGCCTTGAGTGAAATAAGCCTAATATTGATGTTCACAAAAACCCCGACAACTGTTTTTCAGAAAAAATGTGACTACTGAATTTGATGAAGTTTCTAAAGGTTGGTTGCATGGTGTGTGTATTTCATTATATACATGTACATAATGAAATAATTCACTCTTCCTAAAAACAGTGATGTACTTGTCCTTAAAAAAAAAAAAAAAAAAAAAAAGAAAACTTTTAGGATCCAGTAAACCCCAGGCAACCCCATGAGGCAAACCTCATGAGGGAAATCCCATGAGGCAAACCTCATGAGGGAAATCCCATGAGGCAAACCTCATGAGGCAAATCCCATGAGGCAAACCTCATGAGGCAAATCCCATGAGGCAAACCTCATGAGGCAAATCCCATGAGGCAAACCTCATGAGGCAAATCCCATGAGGCAAACCTCATGAGGCAAATCCCATGAGGCAAACCTCATGAGGCAAATCCCATGAGGCAAACCTCATGAGGCAAATCCCATGAGGCAAACCTACTGAGGCAAATTCCATGATGCAAACCCCAAACAACCCCAACATCAGAGTTCATGTGTAGGGTTTGCATAACTCTACATGAGGTTGTGAGGCTCCATGTTTGGACTGAGTACTGGGGTACATTTTTGAACTTTTTGTCCTTTTCGATTGCTTATTTCAGGGGGCGGACACCTTCCAGGCACAGGTGAACATCGAGGTCCAGTGGGCAACAGAGCTGACACTGGCAGCCATCGAGCGCAGAGGGGGAGTCATTCATCTAGGATTCTTTGACCTTCAAAGCCTGGATGCCCTGGCCCATCCCCTTCTCTTCTTCAACAGAGGGAAGCCCATTCCCAAACGGGCCCTCCCACCAAAGGACGCTGTGCCATTCTACACCAGCCCCAGCAATCGTGGCTACTTGGCCGACCCGGATGAGGTCCGGCTAGCAAGAGCAGCGTTAGCCGAGAAGTTTGGCTACGTCCTGCCCGATTTAACAACAGATCCCAAGAGGGAGATGTTGAAGATGGTCAAGGATCCGAGACAGGTGTTTTTCGGCCTGCAACCTGGTTGGATTGTGAATCTGACAGACAAGACTGTTCTAAAGCCAACTGATGAAAAACTCATTGAATATTATAGGTCGTGAGACCTTTGTATTTATTATTTTGGTATAACCTTAAGCAATGTTTGAAAATCCATTGCCTTTCTGGATGGAATTTAAACCCAACTCCCCCTCACCCCTTCTTTTGTAACACCCCCTCCCTCCCATCCCACCACTAAATAGGAGCATATTGTATATTTTGTCAAATTCCACGCTGACTTGGATACAGCCCCAAATAAAAAAATAAAAATACTAATTAAATCTGGAATCATCAGTTTTATAGTTGTAATGTCTGGACAAACAGCATGCATTTAAACATGCAATTTGTTTTTGTTTGAATCCGACCCAAGCAAATTTAACCTACATTTTACCCAATCATGCATTGATGTTTATACTGTGGTGGTCAATTCTCAATTTTGAATTTCCTTGTTAAAACGAATAAACCAATTGTGCAAATTTACACCAAGAGCTTGACAACTTATCTCCTTGTATTAAAAATGGCAGTTGCAATGGTGACATCTGACGTAACCAGAGGGGGAAGGGTTGATGCCACCCCCTCCCCCATCTTGCTCCGAAAATGAGATCGAAAAATTTGACATTTATGGCTCGATACAATAAATAACACCCCCCACACTAAAGGAATTGTTTTTGCCCCTTCTTTCTCCCCATCCCCCAAATAAAAATGTCTGGTTATGCCACTGCCCCCCCCCCCCCTCCGTATTATGTCGACTTCCCCTTATTTCACTTTTTATAAAGAAATGAAACCTGACTCCAACATGGTTTAAGGTTAGATAGCGGCTACTCTAGGTGATTTTGCCTACCAACAATTTTGTTATTGGAAGCTGACAACAGAAAAAAACATCTATCCTTCAAATAAATTGAATTTGTTTATGCTTTTATTTGTTTTCTTATACATCATACAATGAATTTTTCCGCTGCACTGCAAACTGTCGTAATCGTACAATGCTATAACAACAAGTCAATGTATGCGTGAGCACCATGCCTGGACAAAACAAAGGTTCTACGTGTACTTGGTTTCTCGCATAGCACTTAAAATCAACCATTGGCATGATAAAGTTGGCCCATCACATGTCATCTGATGGCCAATCGTCATGCAAAGCTTGCTTATGAATATGTATTAGGTAGAGTAATAGCAGGCCTCGATCTTAAGAAAAACGGGGACAGGCCTTTGCTGGTCAAATCATAGAAATTGTACATGGGCATGCTGGCCAAGTTGGTAGTGACAGTGCAGTTTTTTCTGAAGGGCATGCTGGCCAACTCGACAGGGCATGAGGCCAATGGCCTCGGTGGCTTCGGTTAAGATCAAGGCCTGCCTGGAACTAGCACAAATCACCTGAATATAAAGTCATTACAGCATGGGTTAAGCAGTGACGTAGCCAGAATTTTTTTCACTGGGGTGGGGGGCACAGTGGGCATTGCTTTTTAGTTGGGGAGCCAAGATACCAATTTTTTTAATGAATTACATCTACATTTTTTCATAGGGGTACTGAATTTTTTTTTTTTTGGGGGGGGGACGTGCCCCACCCAGCTTCCCCTTGGCTACACCGCTGGGGTTAAGTACAGTAAGAATGTAGGAATATATCCACACCATATTTTATACATATATGTACCGCTGTAGTACACTTGAACATGTTGGTAATTGCACTACTTACACAGGCAACTGACTAGGGTCTAATTTAATAAATTAGGCATGGAAATATTGCTCCTTTACTCTGAGTTCTGATTTTTTTTTTTTTTTTTGCCACAAATTTATTACCAAATAGCCTGAAAAAAATCTATAAAATCCTATACCATAAGTACTTGTAGGTCAGCCCTCACCTTTGGTAAAAAAGTTCCTACTTCATTTCTTGAGGCCAAAAATCATGCCTGTCGGCTGCAAAAGCAGCTTATAGGGTTTAACAAATTTTCTGCTAAGCAAAAATGAGATGGATACCAGTAAAAGATGATATCTGTGGAATGGTATTTTGGCTGGTAACCATATTCTGGTAAGCATAATTTTATTGCGCTTTAAGCAGCTCTACAAAATTGGGCCAGAGGCCTAAGTTCATAAAGCTTTTTAGCAGAAAATACTGCTCAGTAATTTTCCTTGCTTATCGAGAACAACGTGAGTGGGCCACCAGTCGTAACAATGTAAACTTAATGACAAATTTGGCCGGTAATCTATTTCTGCTGAGCAAGTTTTTTTTTATTTATTTTTTAGCAAATTTGTGTGCTCATCCTGTTGATAAGTGATTATGTTTTTTGGAACCAGAAGTGCAACGTAAAGGAATGGTACACATACATGAACGTTTCGGCTCCAAAACGTCATCACTTACCAATAGGACTATTATTTTATTTATTTATTTGATTACACATCCAACAGCGCAAGCGCCAAAAGCAGGATGGTGATTAGGAAACGAGAAGAAATGTTCAGTTTTAGATGTGGGAGGAAAACCTCAAATGGGGGAAAACCCATGCGATCAGGTAGGGACTGAGAACCCAATCCACATGCAAGGCTCAAGTCTGGGATTCAAACCGTGGTCCACAGAGGTGGAAGGCAGGGGAAGAAACCACTGAGCCAACATGATTCCCACTTTACGAAATTGGGCCTGTTCCATCCATCCATAAAGGTGTGCATAGGTTGCACAGTTTCGTTGTATGGTTAGCAGAGTTCACTGAACCCATAGAGAGAGTTGAAAACTACTCTTCTACATCAAATGAGATTTTTTATGATCAATTCATCATTTACGAATTGATGCCCAATTGTGTTATGATTTATTCGAGAAATTATGAAAAGGACGGGCATCCCAAAATTAGGCTTTTTGTGTTTTCACAAAGGGAGGGGTATATGCCCGTCGCTTCGTGAAAACACAAACAATTTGTTGTATCTCCACCATTATCAATGCTGTCCACTCCGGTTGTCATCGCTGTGTGTTATCTGATTTCATGTTGTACGTTGTCCGTCAGTGACGTCTTGTGGTCTTTTGGGTTGGCGTAGGCTTCGTATTGAACGACCATGATCTCCTGACGGCGTGCCTGCGGAACATAACACGGACAACGCCATCAAGCGAGGCAGTTTGTAACATTTTAACTGGCTGGACTATCCAGTGGCAACCACTGGTCTACCATGGGTTCGTTAATACATATGTCTTGGGAGGTATTTTTTTTTTAAATACAATAACATACACCAATACAAATATATATTTATACACAGTTATTAAAGGATTCTTCAAGACACCAGCGGTGTAACTACGGTAAAATTTTAGGGGGGCACAAGGGGGGTGCACCATTTTTTCTAGGGGGGCACTTTTGGCCAATTAAAACTGTAGTTTCCGTCTGTATTTTTCTAAACAAGCCTCTTTCAGCACTCTTGTTATGCCATTTACTTTTTCATGGATAAATAATCCAACGTGGAGGTAAACAAAATACACTGTTGGTGTGTGAATAAATAAAAAAAAAATAGTTTAAAAAACAATGAAAAAAAGCTTATAAAATGCTCACAAAAGCTTATAAAATGTAAAATTTTATTCTGGTAATTCTTAATCTAAAAAGTCCAGCTTTCAAATGGGAGGGCACGGACATCAGTTGTGGGGGGGGGAGGGGTGGGGGCACGTGTTTTTTCTTTGTGTCGCCATTGGTCAAGACGCCTCATTTTCATGGGTAGGACTATTAAAATGAAGAAAACTACTCAAGTTTGTAAGAGTAGGCGGACTACACCTCTAGTCAGGGAGTTTAACCCTCTGAAAAGCAATGAAGTTTTTTCATTCATTGATTTTAGTGATGTTTATGCTAATGTTGGGCATCTTCCAAGGACAATACTCACAGGAATTTATAATAATAATAATAATAATAATATTAATAATAATAATAATAATAACACTGATAATAATAATAATAATAATAATAATAATACACGGTTCTTATACAGTGCTTTATCACATCAGATGGGCATCTCAAAGTCTCAGTTTTGTTTTCCCTGCAAGGTATGCAAAGTTTTGTTATGAAGTATACGACCTGAGCTGGATTTCACAAAACTAGTCCTAACTTATGACTAGTCCTAACTTATGACTAGTCCTAACTTATGACTAGTCCTAACTTATGACTAGTCCTAACTTATGACTAGTCCTATATGTTAGGAATAGTTACTCGTCCTAACTCGAGATGAGACTAGTCCTAGCGCTTTGTGAAATCCACACCTGTTCCTTTACTTAGCACCATGTAACAGTTTACAAGGTGTTGTGGTGCAATCTGCAGCCAATCAGGAACACGGAAGTGAACCCCTTCTCCTTGCGATAAGTGCACTGGGTTCTTTTACATGCATTACATAACACACAGGACATACAGCTTTACGTCCCATCCAAAGAACGCAGCAATAATTGTTCAGTGGCTTGCTTTAAGGACACAAGTGTCACGACCGGGACTCGAACCCACACTCTGCTGATCAGAAACACCAGAGCTTGAGTCCGGTGTTCTTATCTGCTCGGCCACTACACGCCCGAATACGTTATTAGTTCTTGAGATCATTGTTACATATGAGACCACAAGCAAAGGGGACCCATTCTTGGACTTGCCCAAAAATCTTCCCATTATCGGTTGTCGGAAGGCAAAAAATACATCTCACCTCTGTGAATTCTCCTCGCAACCCGATGTAGTACACTACGGTGGTTTCTCCGCCAAAGTTCTTGGAGAAATGGATTGACAAATGGTTCACGTTGGAGAAACGTGCAATCCTGTTGGGAAGAAGAAAAGAAAAGAAGGTTGCCACATATAATGGATTAGTATTTGAAGAAAACAAAGCCAGGCACTCAAATGTTGCCATATTTTAAAATTATTTATTTATTTATTTATTTATTTTATTTTTTTGCGCATTCAGATGTGTTTAATTCAGATACACGTGTTTGTGATTAGTTAGTTACTAGAGTGTTGAGTGGAAATGACTGCAGGTTGTGTTCAACAATGTGCATTGAACCCATGTGTATGACAGGCCTTGATTTACATGATGCCGTGCAACTGCTTTTTGGTGGGTTTTTTTAAACTCTAAATTTTGTTTCTGAATTGGACACTTACACGTGTAACCATGGAGGCTGTTTCAGACAGGTTTACACGTTTACAAACATAAAACCGTAAACCCACAAGCTTAGTTCAAAGGCTTTTGTGCCTAATCTATTTTCACATTTTGGCCTTGGTGCCCTACTATCTACTGGCCTTGGCTTGCTCCAAGGCCAAAGTGGCCTTGCCCTAAAAATTGTGTAACTCCAATTGGTCTCTCTGTCCAGCAAGCAGCTCCTTTGACAAGGGTTTATGGGTCATGCATACAGGCTCCGTTTCTCTACATGGTATGATACATGAGCTGTAAAAAGCTCAAAAAGCATGAACCAACAATATTCAATATTGTTTTCTTTTCACCAAACTGATACAGAACCAACTGTCCTGGTCAATTGATAGTTCATGCTGCAAAGTGTGACTTCCTCCAACACTTCCTACATTTTGATGCGGTGCGACAAGTTTAATAAACACGTAAACATGTCATTAGGGAAGGTAAGGGTGTGTGACATCACACTGCCTTCCCTTCCCTTCCCTTCCCCACCCCACCCAACCACAACCAAAGCGTTTTCTCAGTCGGCATTTTCAGCCTCGGAATGAAGCACTAAATCAAGTAGAGCAACTGGGCATCCAGACTGAAATTTAGCGAGTTATTTGGCCTCACCTTGTTCCCAATAATAAGCATATATACTAATTTGCAAAAAGTATTGCTGCTGTGACATAATATTAAATGCAGTGGGGTTCTACGCTGGAAGCGCTAGTCCTCCTTGAAATAGAGGACACTTGTAAAACAAAAATCACAGTTTTGCAAAAAGCACGATTGCTGAGCGAGGTTTAGTTTACTAGCGAGCTCTGGCGAACAAACACTAGTAAAGAGTGCTGTGAGCTAGTCAGTCTTGCTTCTCAGGTAGCCTGGCAGGCAAACACTAGTCAAGAGTGTTGTGAGCTAGTCAGACTTGCTTCTTAGGTAGCCTGGCAGGCAAACACTAGCCAAGAGCACTGTGTTCTAGTCAGACTTGCTTCTTAGGTAGCTTGGCAGGCAAACACTAGTAAAGAGTGCTGTGAGCTAGTCAGTCTTGCTTCTTAGGTAGCCTGACAGGCAAACACTAGTAAAGAGTGCTGTGAGCTAGTCAGTCTTGCTTCTTAGGTAGCCTGGCAGGCAAACACTAATAAAGAGCACTGTGTTCTAGTCAGACTTGCTTCTTAGGTAGCTTGGCAGGCAAACACTAGTAAAGAGTGCTGTGAGCTAGTCAGTCTTGCTTCTTAGGTAGCCTGACAGGCAAACACTAGTAAAGAGTGCTGTGAGCTAGTCAGTCTTGCTTCTTAGGTAGCCTGGCAGGCAAACACTAATAAAGAGCACTGTGTTCTAGTCAGACTTGCTTCTTAGATAGCCTGGCAAACACTAGGGGTGGTAAAGAGTGCTGCCGGCTAGTTAGGCTCGTTTCATAGGTAGTAGCTAATAGTTATAAGTTATTGGTTTCCATGATGTTGTTAAAGTATATTAGAGCTTTGTGAGTGTTTTACTTGGCAGGCTTGTGAAAATTTGTGAAGGGGCATTTGTTTCAACAGACCGTTGGTAGCCTGATGAAGTTAGCGCCAGGCCTACAAATCTTGTTTTTAATGGGCAAAAGCCTTGGCAGAGTCGTCGGTAGTCTCACTTACTTGGTGTTGTACTCGAGAATTCCTGATGTATCCCGTTGCATCTCGAACACTTGGTCTGGCTCACTCCTTGTATCATCAAATGTCATGTTAGATTGGTTCTTGTACCTTGGGGAACAAGATGTACACGCAGAGTGGTTGATAACGACAGAGTAATGGATCGTTAGCTCTCAAGGGAAAAACAAAAATGGACAGGTTTCATTCTGAGGGCCCACTCAGTATTAAGTGCATACCAGAAAAATATATGTCTGAAACCAACTTTTAAAAACGAAGTTGAGCTCCCCACCAATCAGCGTTGCTTTTTTTACAATTGCAGCAAACAAAATAGGCATGTCGTGGCCGAGCCATCTAGTGTACTAGACTCAAGTTCTGGTAGCTAAATCATCAGGGTGTAGGTTCGAATCCCAGTCATGATACTTGTGTCCTTGAGCAAGACACTTTACTATAATTGCTTCTCTTCCCCTAGGGGTATATGGGTACCTGTGAGGGTAGAGACGGTTCTTTTGATTTAGCTCGAGGCACTACTTACACGTACTTGGCAGCAAAGGCTTTATAATAGACTGATCCATTAAGCCCCGTCTACCTAAGCAACTGCCTAGCAACAGCACATTGTGTGACTTTCTTGCCACAGTCGCCGTGGTGGTTCGGTTGCAGCCACTCACACATATCGGATCCACACATGTACATGGTTTTCGTGAACGGTATGGATTTAGTTTTGTGGCCTTTTGAGCAGTGCCTTGAGTCCAAAGAACAATGCAGACAGGAACACTGTTAAACCACTTTTACACGACTGTACGGAAAACCAGGGGTGGATTTCACAAAACTAGTCCTAACTTACGACTAGTCCCATAAGTTAGGACTAGTTACTCGTCCTAACTCGAGGTAAGACTAGTCCTAGCGATTTGTGAAATCCACACCAGTACTGTGGGATTCGCACCACCAGAAATATGACAAAATTAAAACGAAACAAAAGTTAGTACAGTTGTGTTTCAGAACAATGATGGCGGTTTGTTTACTTTTCGAATGGGATTTTAACGCATCGGGCGTTTGTCGGACTTTTAGTGGCGTTGTCAAAGCTGTGATTGGTCAATATGATAGTAGGCGGGGCTTAATGAATCGGTCTATCCCCAGTAATGGGATGGTTTAAGGAACAAGATCTGGCCCAGTGACCACGGTAATAACATTTTTGTGCTATGAACATCTTGTATGTCCAATAGTATTTTTTTTATAAAGCTTGTACAAAACCTCTGACAAAATACAAGTTGTAAATTCATTGACTGCTCACAATACACAACTGACCAGCGTTCTCTCTAACAGTGGCCCCCCTGGTCAAATGCAAGTTGGAAAAGCCCAACGGACCAG
This sequence comes from Marthasterias glacialis, assembly GCA_911728455.2. NCBI lineage: Eukaryota > Metazoa > Echinodermata > Asteroidea > Forcipulatida > Asteriidae > Marthasterias > Marthasterias glacialis. Next base: position 16,462,132 of record OU452234.1, on the reverse strand, counting down.
TCAAAATTCTGTCCAATTGGTCAAGTTGGCTGCTTCAATATGTCCCAGAGCAACATCGTCATCCACTTCCTTCACAGATTGTTCATGATTTTAAACTAACATTCGGTCCACATACCGAATATGGACCTGGTGAAATGACAAACTTAATGGCCCTGCTGGCTAGTCTCTGAAAAAAAAAAACATAAGGGTAAACCCTGACAACTCACAGTCTCATTTCAGATGGGTGACTCTCCTCATTTCCGCCGATGACAATCACACCCTTGAGCTTCACATTACCTGTAAATCTTCAATCAAGAAACAAATATGGCGGGTAAAATCCTTTTACTATCCCCAACCCATCACAATACAAACTGCATGTTTTGTTGGATTCTGTAGGACTGAGGACTGTACTGTTAAAATGATTATGCTTTACATAGGATCACAGGATCAGGCACACCTCCATTATCAGAGTCCAACAGTTTTGGGGTGTTATCATTTTATGGTGTTGGATAGTGTTGGAGTGAGAAACAATCCCATTTGGTGCCCTATATGTGGCAGGGTGTACCCCCCCCCCTCCTATTGTGTCTTCAATGTGTTCTGGAAATCTCTGGAATTCTTTTGAGGATTTTTGGGGGGTGCTTCTGTACAAGAGAGGAAGAGTGCGTTAGATCTAGAGAACGGGAACATCGGGGGGGGGGGGGGAGGCCTCCCTTTGCCACATATTGGGCATGGTATAAACAATCTTTGTAAATCACTTTGGGAAGTTCACGAGAAAGACAGAAAGTACACTATCATGCAAATAAAATGTGTTCCTTAACTTGTTAGTCACAGCAACAGAAAACCAACTGGATTGATGGATTTAAAAAAAAAATTACAAGACATGCAGAACTGTAACCAGATGAACATCTGGATGACTTCAGGATACTACTAGAGGATCTGTCAAGCAAGTTATGGAATCCCTGCAGGCATTGTAGTCAAAACTTAGAAGCATACCAGCATGAAAACTAAGATGTGGTGTGAGAATAAGATCTTGAATTCAGTGTACAAGGAGTTACTGAGCATCTGGCTATCAAAAACCTATTGGGCCAAAGTTAATAGAGCTGCATTAATAAGCAATTAACAATTTTCTGCTAATAAAAAATGAGTATTGGTCACAGATGTGGTATTCTGGCTGGAAACCTTAATCTGGTAAGCATATAATTGTTTTTGCTTAGCTACTTTTGTTCTGAAGCAGCTCTACTTAAATTACTATCTACAAGTACACACACTGTAATTGACTGGTCAAATATTGTCAAAACAAGAGCCGGCTAGTCAAATCAGAAAAGTAAAGACCTGCTGTGAAATAGCTGGGGGGGGGGGGGGGAAGGTGACGAGGGCAAAGTCTGGATGCCCTCTTTGAATTTGAGAAACTGTCTCTTTTACTTTTCACATGTTATACTTAAGACGTTGTAAATGAGCAATTTGGAGGCAGCGTTTTTTCAAATGAATGCAAGTTTGAATACCCCATCCTGAATTCTGCCTAAATCCCTTTATGTACAGTTTGTGTAGTAAAGATCTTATAGCTTTGGTGTCCTCCATGCTCCCTTCCATCAACCATTTGTTTTGAGGAGGTTCCTGCACCCATACTTACGGGATATTGAACAGTAGTTCTTCATCATCATCACTTTCCACATACTGTAAGGTTAAATAAATATGAAGGGTTTAGTATTCCTCCCTGTTCACGGCTGCCATGTTTTTTTTTTTCGTTTTTTTTTTTTTTGGAACCAACATGGCAGCCATAAAAGGTAATGTCGTCAACACCAGAAATCAAAATGCTACTTTTTAACTCACTTTTGAGTATGACCCAAAATAACAAATTCAATTACACAAGCCAAGCCAAATAAATAAGATTCTGTGCTGGTACAATATGAACTGATCATGTGGTAGTTTGCAGTCGGATTATGGCATCTTATCTTCCAGCATGCTAAATCCTCAATCCCGATTGGTCAACAATCCTGATTGGTCAACTACCTCGAAATGGGAATACCCCTATCCCACAGCTGCAAACCAATATCTCACAGAGCGTATGTTCTATCGCTGTTCTTACCTCGCGTATTAAGCCCATTTCGAACTTTCACGCGAATGCTAAGGCGAAGCAAATTTGACGTTACAAATTTGCGGTGAATAATTCGCACAAGTTGAAATGTGTTGAGCTTTTTGCGAAATTCGCTGCAAACGTAGGAGAGTGACATTCAATTCGCTTTGCCTTCGCGTGAAGTATGAACCGGGCTTTACCCGTCAAGTTTGCTTGAAGATAAATTCAGTATTACACGCACGCATTTGAACACCGAAAATGAGAGCGCATCTGCGTCTCATTTCGACCGGGTTGGATATGGGGCACAGAAGCGCTACATTTTTCCGTATTCCACTCGTGCTTGTGTGATAACAAATATAAAAAACTGTTATTACTTGACTGGCTAAAAAAATTTATCTTATGTGGCTACATCTTTCTCAATTAGTTTATTAAACCATTGGCAGGTGTATTCTTCTCTCTTCCTTGCATATAACTTTGATGTGCATCAATGTCTCTTCACATTCAAGAACTCACTTACACATAATCCGTCTCACAATCTCCACTCTGCTCTTTCATCTCAACTCAAAATGACAGTTACACGTACCGAGACTTAATTATGGTCATCGCTCTGTGTCACATATTATTATCACATACAAACTGCCAAATCTAAAAATCCAGTTCAAATCTCATTTATTCCAGAGTGCACTGTTGTTTCTGCTGCTTTCTTGTGTTTGTACTTCCTTTTGTGTCTTTTAATTTCTGTATTTTGTTTTAATTTCTTTATAAAGTGCTTTAAGACACTGTGTGACTATGATTGAAGTGCTATTAAAAGCTGTTTATTAGTATTAATAATTAACTTTAAATAAAATAGTAAGATTGCTTTCATTGATTTTTTTCTCAAAAAATTGTACTTTTAATTTTATGATTTCGACACTTAGTAATCATTCAAAGTGCCTGTTCCTCTCTGTATATATTCCGTCAACCTGTCAACATGTAAATATATAATTTGACCTAAAATAATGCAGATAAAGCGGCAGCCAGATACAACATTTTTGCCCCTTTTCCTGATGGCGATTTGCAAATAATGTTTCTTAATTAAACTTAAAGTTTATCAATTAAATACAGTTTGGATTGTTAAAATTGTAGCTACTTTTGTCTTAGTTTATTTGTATTTGTTTTTTCTCAAAAAGTAAACAATAATAAAGAAAGACGCCTTCAATCGTTCACTACCTTGTCAGTATCAAGGCGTTCGTCCCAAGCCTTGAAGACTAATTTTCCCGACCCATCAGTGACTTCGTTCAAACACTCTACCCGCTCCGTGTCGATCTTTGTGTAGAGTGAAAACTCAGTCCCTCTGTCTGGAGGGTCGTGGTCGTGGTCATGGCCACCTGAACATCCCCCGTGACTGTGTCCATGTCCAGACATCTTATTAAAACTGATTAATTTGCAATCAACTTGGCTCACTTTTTTGGATGTAAACACCGATGAACTGCATAATCACTATAAAGGCGGCCTCCATTTGTTTGTACACATCAGTAACGTGGACGGATACTAGGGACCAGACTCGGCATGAAAACATTGTTTTGTTATTGACTATTGAGGGCGCTAATTAATTTATTCCTGTTGGGATCAAAGCCTCAAAATTAAAAACATTGGCTGAACGAAAATTTTGCTACATGGCTGGCTAATTTAAAGGGGACATTTCGCCCTCAACGTTTTCAGTCTTTACACATTGCGTGAACCCATTCGAAGAATATTTCACAAAAATACAATTAAAATGTCTTCTCGTTTGAACCGAAAAACTAAACTTTACTAAAAGTAATCCATTATTGAACTTTGGATTTTGTTTTCTATATCACCACTTTAAGCTAATCCCTTTAGTTTATCTTAAAATAATCTCAGTGTTGATAAAAAGAAGGATTTCTGTATAACCCAACAATATGCTCTAATAACATTAAAGATTTTCATAGTATTTTCATCTGTGTAACATTTCGGGCAAATCAACCCCTCTGCCCTCCTTATTTAACCATTCCATCAAGAGTCCCCCATACGCATATGGTTGTGGCATCAATAGTAACTTGAACACTGAAAGTGTTTTTTTTTTTTTTTTTTTTTTTTTTTTTTTTTGGGGGGGGGGTTATTTTTTTTATTTTAATGATGTTGTGGAAAGTCACCCAAACAACCTTGCGACAGAGCCTTTTCCACTACACTGTCTTCCTCTTGTCCCCATTACTAAGAAACGCAGAGACCATTATTTTCTGTCCTTCAAAAAAGGGCCTTAAGAACCAATGTTCTCCAACTTTTAGATGGTTATCCTCATTATAATTATTGTTTGTCTTTTCCCTTAATTAATGAGCAATTCTTTGTCATAGTTTTTACACAGTTTAGTACAAACATTATAGAAACAAGAACACAGAGCAGTCAAAGTGCAAACTGATCAAATCAATAGTTTGACTGTTAAAGGTAAACGTTTTATTCTTAACTTCATCGTTCGCAGTTAAGCAGCCTTTCCCCCCTCAACGTCGACTACATTGATTATGATCAAGTCGGTAAAATCAGTAGATCACTACCCTGCCTGGTGGACCACCAGCACACAAGACTATCCGGATGCAAATTTAAAAAAATATTTTAAAACTTAGCTACAAATGCAGCATTCCAAGAGTTAGGCCCCCCTACTTGTCATGAAACACCCACGGCTAAAACCGAAATCGTAATTAGTAATGAGCCAAATTACTTCCATGGGAAATAAATAATAATAATAGCAATAATAAAAATAAAAAAAAAGTGGACGATACGGTTCCAAGCACAACATAGTGAGTGATACGGTTCCAAGCACTACATAGTGAGTGACGTGGTTCTCAAGCACTACATAGTGAGTGGTATGGTTCAAGCACTACATAGTGAGTGGTATGGTTCCAAGCACTACATAGTGAGTTGTTTGGTTCCAAGCACTACACAGTGAGTTGTTTGGTTCCAAGCACTTCATAGTGAGTGGTACAGTGCCAAGCACTACACAGTGAGTGGTATGGTGCCAAGCACTACATAGTGAGTGGTACAGTCCCTAGTAATACACTGTGAGTGGTATGGTGCCAAGCACTCCATAGCGAGTGGTATGGTGTAGTTATTATGGAGTGGCTCGTATTTTCATCTCTGTGGTTTTGAGTGAGTAATACAGCCCCTTCCATGAACTCCAAATTATTACACGTTCAGTCATCATGGACCCACGGAGATACTCCCCATTAAGATTAGAATTGTGGCAGCCATTGTACCACCAGCCGCCACGGTATGACTGGGCACAGTTACGGCTGTCAGCTTCGTTGTCTCGGTCTTTAGTAGAGAACTGTTGGTTATCATGATAACTAAATGAGTCGCCTGAAACAAAGAAGATTGTTCTTATTCAACAGCGCAAGTAAAACGGGTGTTTCAGTTATGGTTTACTTTATGTGTAGTTTTCACCGTGCCATTTTGGGTAATTACCTTTTCAGTAACACACAGGGTATAGACAATGAATGAACTCGTTTCATTTAATATTTTCTTTGTTGCACACCACACTCGAGATTGTTTTGGCAAATATTTTATCATTATTTGTTAAACTATTATTGTTGTTGTTGTCAGTGTTATTTACTTTTTGGCGGTGGGTGTTTCTTTGCCACAAACAAGTGTCTACAGTCACTCCTCAACGCATGCCATTTTGAAGGCTATTGACACATTCGTCACAGCTTTGAGTTCATAATTGTTATTTATCTGTGCTACTCATTTAACACTTTTTTTTATTTTATAAGACATATTTCCACAAAAAGGTAATTTGGGGCAAAAAACCCTAATTATTTTAGTATTGCGGGATTGATACCAAAATGTTACCTGCAGTTCCTGAGTAACTTCTTAAAGTCAGCCTGTAGTTGTCACTCACATCAGCGATGCTGAACCAGTCATAGGCGGCATACGCGGTACCACTTTCGAAATCTGAGAGATCCACGCGGAGTTCGTACTCGCCCTGAGCGGTCAGACGGTGCAAGTTGTCGTTACCGAGCCAAAACTCTCCCTCTAGATCCCCAAAGCCCCGGCTGTAGCTGGCAAAGTCCAAGTAGAAATCCACACTGCCATCCTGGCGCCGCTGGAATACCTATAATGGAGATAATAAGGGGGTATGGCTTTTAATTTCTTAGCCTACAATTTTGATTAAATTTATTAATACATTTCTTAGAGATGAGTACTCTTATTTATTTTACTTGTTAATTGTTATCTTACCGTCCATCCACCACCGTCTGTCTCCATATCACAATACACCTGGAAAGCGTCACCGGAGTCTAGAGGTTGAACCGTGTACACGCCACTCATCGACACACCCCTCGCAAGAATCTCGGAACAATCCTTTGGAAGGGTTCCTGTACAAAATGTAGAAAACAAAACATAGCTTTTATTCATGTAGGCCTAACTGTAATAACTTAATTGATTTTTATAGTTGGAATCCTCCCAACCACTATGCAGTAGAAGTGTAACAGTTACACTCTGAACATAAAGCAGTTCCGAGTTCACCATCAGACATACCCTAACTAGATTTAATATTGTAACGGATCAACCCTGCATCCGCCAGAAAGGGAGGGGAACCACTTGCTAAACTCAGAGACAAAATAACAACTCAAAAATGGAAACAGATATGCAGGTACTCGCTCATCTTGTAATTCTCCCCAACGGGGACATGAACAAAATAATACGTATAATAAAGTCAATTAATAATAAAGCAAAACGTAGCAACTGGCTGAGTTGGGGGAATTTAAGGACACTCCTCACTTAACTAATAAATAAATAAATACAACATTACCTTAACATTATGAACCCGGCCGGACGACGTGCAGATAATAAACTATACAGAAATAATACATAGGCTGACCACTATCTGTGCTAGTACTTTTGTAAATGGTACTGAGAGCCTTCAGTTTACACATAGAAAGTATAGAGCCGCCGTCCGACCACCCTGATGTCCCAAGCCACAGTTCTAGAATGCCACACCTAGATTTGGTGCCTTGGTTTTATACCCAATAGGAAACTCTTTGTTATTTTAAATGTACTAGTAATCATTAAAGCTAAATTGAGGGGAAATAATGATACTAACAATGTGAACACAATCCTTGCATGCCAATGGTGGCTGGCAAGGGAATGATAAATTAATGACATAACTGACTACATTGTACCCCCGTCTGGCACAACAATACACATTCATTGCAGGCCAATACAGAGCCAGAACATGTGTTTAAACACTATAACAAAAGGAGCTTGAAATGCATCACAAAGCACAATCCTTGCAAGCCAATGGTGGCTGGCAAGGGAATGATAAATTAATGACATAACTGACTACATTGTACCCCCGTCTGGCACAACAATACACATTCATCGCAGGCCAATACAGAGCCAGAACATGTGTTTAAACACTATAACAAAAGGAGCTTGAAATGCATCACAAAGCACAATCCTTGCAAGCCAATGGTGGCTGGCAAGGGAATGATAAATTAATGACATAACTGACTACATTGTACCCCCGTCTGGCACAACAATACACATTCATTGCAGGCCAATACAGAGCCAGAACATGTGTTTAAACACTATAACAAAAGGAGCTTGAAATGCATCACAAAGCATGTTCATTACACAACCCTCCCCTTAGCGAAGGCGTGACCTCACGCCTCAAATATTAAGTTTACTCAACCCATTATGATAAATTATCACAATTTGTAATACAATTTAGGGGACAAAAAGTTCCATGTCGATTCTGTTTGATCATTTCATGCGACTGACGTAGCTTGCAGAAAACTTTATAGTGTCCACAGTTGGTCTGCAGCCCAAAAGGGCACCATACAAAAAGTTCACATCTGTAGCCGCCTTTAAACGCGTAGTGTTAGTTTAGATCACATAATCTCCAGTTCGCATCCACAGTGGAGGTTGGCGTTGTCGACGTAGGTGTATTGGCCGGCCGGTCCAATTATCATCGCTGTCGTATAACGCGTCATCTACCCCATCACTCTGTGTGTTGCTGTTTGCTCTTGGTGGTAAATCAGGTGATTGGTCTGTGGTTGCATTCATTCTCACACCAGTCTCGCTTTCATTGTGTATTTCTGCTCCATCATCTTGAATGTTTCCAATCTCGGATGTAAAACTTGCATCTACCAGTGGATCCGGGTCATATGGCACTCCTTTAGCATTCAAAGGGGTCACATCTCTCCATAGTGTTGGGGGTCGACGTGTAGATGTTCCACGTGGTGTGCTGTCTTCTGGAGTGTTGTCTCTATTCGTTTCAGAATCCTGTTCAGAAGTACTCAAATGGCATGGTTTTAATCTATCAAAATGCACTACTGAACGATAATGTGTTTTTACATCTTCAATTCTATACACAGCATCAGAGATACACTTTTTGATCTCATAGGGCCCCTTCCAAAATGACTGTAATTTAGGACTAAGCCCAACTTTTCTTCTTGGGCAATACAACCAAACTTTATCGCCAAGTGCATATGGTTTACCCTTGAGTTTAGCATCATACAATCGTTTTTGTCGTTTTTGTTCACCTTTTATGTTATTTCGAGCCATTTCGAAAGCTTTGTGCATGCGACCACATATCTCAGATGCATATGCCTCTGGGGTTACATACTTTTCTTTGCTTAACTCATTTCGGGAAACAAGTAAATCTAAAGGAAGGTTAACTTCTCTACCGAACATCATCCTATTTGGACTAATCCCTGTTGTCTCTTGTTCACTTGCTCTATAACTCATCATAACATAGGGTATGTGCGTATCCCAATCTGACTGGTCTTCACAAACATACATACTTAACATGGCCAAGATAGTTCGATTAAACCTTTCCACTAGTCCATCTGACTGTGGATGATAAGCCGTGGTTCTAGTTTTATTTATTCCCAATAGACGGCATACTGATTGAAACAAGTTGCTCTCAAAATTAGAGCCTTGGTCTGAATGGAGGCTCAATGGAACTCCATACCGGCAGAAGAATTGCTCTACCAGTACTTTAGCCACAGTTTCTGCCTCTTGATTTCGGAGAGGATAGGCCTCAGCCCACTTAGTAAAATAGTCCATCACTATCAAGATATATCTGTTGCCTTTTTTTGATCGAGGCAATGGTCCCAATATATCTAAAGCAACTCTTTCAAAAGGTGCACCTATCAGAGAAGGTTTAAGGGGACTACGGAACTTAGGGGCAGGTGTTTTTCGTCTAGCACACGTTTGACACTGTCTAATCCAGTTCGCTATGTTTGTACGGTAACCTATCCAATAATAGTTACGTTGGATCTTATTAAATGTTTTTGTACGACCCAAGTGGCCACCTGTCTTACTATTATGTGCTAACTCCAGTATTTGTTCTTGTAATGATCTAGGAACCACTAATTGTCTAAATGATGAACCTTGGTCTTCATACCGCCTATACAGGATACCTTCTTTTAGCTCCAGTTGGTCCCAGATGAACCAATATCCCTTTGTCTCTCGGCTTAGACCCGCAATTAGACTACCAGGAGGCCTCACCGAGGAATTATCTTTCATCTGTATTATTGCAGCTAATACACTATCATCTCGTTGGGCCTCCCGTAGCCCAGCTGGGTCCAAACCTGAAAAGACACTTAGCGAACAACTGATTATTTTATGTTTCACTTTAATATCAGTATTTATTGGTTCAACATCATTTTCAAATGGCATTCTTGAAAGGGAGTCTGCATTTCGATGTTGGCTACCCGGTCTGTAGCAAATTTCATAGTCAAATGCACTTAAGGTTTCTATCCATCGGGCTAGTTGGCCTTGTACATCTTTAAAATTACTCAGCCATCTTAACGACCCATGGTCGGTGCGTATGGTAAATTTTCTTCCATATAGGTAATGTTTGTACTGTTTTACAAAGTGTACGGCAGCCAACAGTTCTTTCTTAGTTACACTGTAGTTTCTTTCACTTTTTGATAACTTTCGGCTACCGTAACTTATTACTCTCTCTTGTCCATCCTGGACTTGTGAAATAACTCCACCAATACCTTGGTCACTAGCATCTGCATCTAGAATGAATGGCTTTGAAAAATCTGGAAATGCAAGAAAGTCTGCGGATGTTAACTTATGTTTAAGCTCCTGAAATGCTTGTTCACACTCATTTGTCCACTTAAACCCTACATTTTTGTGAGTCAGTTTATGGATTGGGGACGCTATGTGAGCAAAATTCTTAATAAACCGTCTATAATAAGAACATAAACCAAGAAAACTGCGAATGTCAGCAAGATTACATGGTGTTGGCCATTCTAGTATCTTACGTATCTTTTCTGGATCAGTAGATATTCCTTGGTTTGACACAATGTGTCCAAGGTACAGAACTTCCTTTTTATACAAGAAACATTTTTGGGGTTTCAATTTGAGTCCTGCGTCTGAAAGTTTGCTGAGGACTTCGCTCAGCCGCTCGGTATGTTCTTCAAAAGACGGAGCAAAAACCAAAATATCGTCTATATACACTAAACAAGTTCTCCAATGTAATCCTGCTAACACACGTTCCATTAATCTTTCAAATGTACTGGGAGCATTACACAGCCCAAAAGGCATCATGTTAAACTCATATAAACCAGATCCTGTTGTAAAAGCAGTTTTACATCGGTCATTGGGGTTAACTTCTACCTGCCAATAGCCACTAGCTAAGTCAAGTGACGAAAACCACTGAGAGCTAGATAGTGCATCAAGGCTATCATCAATTCGTGGTAATGGGTATGCATCTTTATAAGTTACTTCATTTAGTTTTCTGTAATCAATGCAAAACCTTGTGGTCCCATCTTTTTTTTTAACCAAAATCACTGGGCTTGCCCATGGGCTAAAGGATGGAGAAATTACTTTCTTTTTTAACATTTCTTCAACCTGTTCTTGAGCCTCTGCTCTCTGGTGATGAGGTAAACGCCGAGCAGGTTGTCGCTTTGGCCTAGCATCACCAGTGTCAATGTTATGATACACTAAATTGGTTCGCCCAAGTTCACCATCTTTGGAAAACACACTGTCATAATTATGTAACATATTTTTTAATGCAACTTGTTGGTTACTTGTTAAGTGTACAGAGCTTTGTTGGTACAGATCTTCTAGTTGGGGAGCTAAATCTTGATTGTTACATGAGTCATCATTTTGTTTAACAACTTGAGTTACAATTGCAGGTTGTAAAATAGCCACTTGCGTGCCTTTATACACCGTGGTTGCATCTGGTTTTAAATTCAACATTCTAATTGGAACACAGTTATTCTTGTCACAATGGGCAAAGGTTCGTCCAATCAACATACTATTATCTTTGGCTACATAACTACTTGATGGTTCTAATAATCCACCTTTTGTACCTACACCACGAACATGTACTTCACCTGGTACAATGGCCTCTTGACCAGAAGGTATAGTTACTGTTTCTGCTACAGAAACCCTACAACAATTGTTAGTAGCCACGCTGTTTAGTACTATTGGCACTTCATTCAATCCGAATCTTAATTTCCTCTTAGGTAGATCCAGAGTTCCTTCATGCAACAAAAGGAAATCTAAACCTAATATGCCTGCCTGGGTGATAGGTGCAACAAAAATTGTATGACGTCTCACTAGTTTTCCAAATTCAATGGTTACTTCTACACAACCTAATACTTCAAGGGTGGTACCCTCGACTGCTACTATCGACTTATTACTAGGCTGTAAACTTTGTCTAACTTCTAGAGGCAGTAACTCCCACGTATGCGGGTGTAAGATAGTGACCGATGATCCTGTGTCTAGCAAAAATTTCACATCAATTTTGTTAATCTTTGCTCTGACAAAGATTGTACTCTGGGCCTGGCAATTACTCATTATTGGCTGGGCACTGGCCCCATACTCAGCCGTCCCTCGTTTCCCTGCTGATTGGTTTTATCACCAGCGGTTCTAACTGGCTGGGCTCGTGGCAGATTGTTATTATATGGACACTCATATTGTCTATGTCCTTCTTGCCTACAATTCCAACAGACTATCGGACCCCTAGGTTTTCGAAACCTCTCTGTTTGTTTGGTAAGAACTCCCTGAAGCTCTTGTACAGCTTGCTCTAGGCGCTGTATTTTTACCTTGAGGTCTTCCTGGGGTTGTTTGGTTTCAAGTGAAGCACTAGTACAAGGCTCATTCTGGCATGCATTAGCACCTACATGTATTCTCTGTAACATATCAACCTTGTTATATTCTACTTGAATAAAAGCTTCTTCCTCTAGTGCTGTGGTAAGGGCATCCCCTAGATTAACGGGTTTTGCCCGTCTAACTTGCATTCTAATTTCAGGTAAGTCCAATGCCTCTATAAAATGATCTTTACCTAATTCCTCTCGTAGTTCAGCAGATATATCAGGGTATGCTTTAGCGACTAGTCTTCGAATGTCACTAGCTAACTCGGGTAACTTTTCACTTTTCCTGCGAGACCTTACTTTAAGCTTAGCCCTAAAGAGATATGATTGTCCTTGTGGGGAAAATCGACCTTTCAATGCCTTAACTAAAGCAGAATAATCATGTTTACTTGCGTCAGATAAATCAGTATAAACCTGAAGGGCCGGGCCTCTTAACCTTACGGCTAGGAACCTAGTTTTCTGCTCTACTGACCATCCATTTATTTGACTACATAATTCTAAATTAGTTAACCAATCATCAAATGATTTACTACCATCGTAATTATCAGGGTTTACTATTGGTTTTACGGAACCTACTGATACTGTAGTATTTTTTGGCTCACATGTTGATTTACGAGTACACTGCGGTAAAGAACAATATTCAGTATTAGGTGTATCAAAATCAGGAGTACTAGCTACTAAATTAACTCTATCTACACCAGTGGGAGTGTCCCGTGATTCTATTCTGCCCGACAAATAGGCAGACCCGTGGCAAGGGTCATCAGGGTTCTGGGGTAAAATCACCCCAAACTCAGCCAGTCTTGCTCTTCTGGACTGAATTTCCTCGTCCAGTTGCCTAATCGTACGGTTCAACTGACCGGTCAAATCTGTTCTCGAACTCATTTTGGCTTGCGCAATTTTTGCATTCAGAGAAAAGGAAAAACAAATTAAAAACAACAAAATGTCTCAAAATTCAGCAAGAAGCACTCTCCCAATTCAACAAATCTATCCCACCGCTGCCACCAAAATCTGTAACGGATCAACCCTGCATCCGCCAGAAAGGGAGGGGAACCACTTGCTAAACTCAGAGACAAAATAACAACTCAAAAATGGAAACAGATATGCAGGTACTCGCTCATCTTGTAATTCTCCCCAACGGGGACATGAACAAAATAATACGTATAATAAAGTCAATTAATAATAAAGCAAAACGTAGCAACTGGCTGAGTTGGGGGAATTTAAGGACACTCCTCACTTAACTAATAAATAAATAAATACAACATTACCTTAACATTATGAACCCGGCCGGACGACGTGCAGATAATAAACTATACAGAAATAATACATAGGCTGACCACTATCTGTGCTAGTACTTTTGTAAATGGTACTGAGAGCCTTCAGTTTACACATAGAAAGTATAGAGCCGCCGTCCGACCACCCTGATGTCCCAAGCCACAGTTCTAGAATGCCACACCTAGATTTGGTGCCTTGGTTTTATACCCAATAGGAAACTCTTTGTTATTTTAAATGTACTAGTAATCATTAAAGCTAAATTGAGGGGAAATAATGATACTAACAATGTGAACACAATCCTTGCATGCCAATGGTGGCTGGCAAGGGAATGATAAATTAATGACATAACTGACTACATTGTACCCCCGTCTGGCACAACAATACACATTCATTGCAGGCCAATACAGAGCCAGAACATGTGTTTAAACACTATAACAAAAGGAGCTTGAAATGCATCACAAAGCACAATCCTTGCAAGCCAATGGTGGCTGGCAAGGGAATGATAAATTAATGACATAACTGACTACATTGTACCCCCGTCTGGCACAACAATACACATTCATCGCAGGCCAATACAGAGCCAGAACATGTGTTTAAACACTATAACAAAAGGAGCTTGAAATGCATCACAAAGCACAATCCTTGCAAGCCAATGGTGGCTGGCAAGGGAATGATAAATTAATGACATAACTGACTACATTGTACCCCCGTCTGGCACAACAATACACATTCATTGCAGGCCAATACAGAGCCAGAACATGTGTTTAAACACTATAACAAAAGGAGCTTGAAATGCATCACAAAGCATGTTCATTACACAATTGTTATTATTTTAATTCATTTTGATTAAATTCAATTTATTCGTCAAAAAAAGAAGAAAGAAATATATGCCTTGTCGAGCATGCTCACAATATACATTAAAACTATTGCAATTACAGAGCAAACTGTTGCACACATATATAATAAAATAAAAGTATACATAAGTAGAAATTATTAACAAAAAACACTTGTCACAAAAGGGCATGCAGGAAATTATACTTAACAAAATCGGTAAGAATTAAAGGCAAAACAAAATCTATAAAATAAATTTGTTCAAACACAATAGAAAACAATCAAGAATATTCAATAACAAAATATTCGGTAAGGTTGGATTGTGTTGAACGCAGATGAGAAATCAGGGAAAGTGGACCGTGCAAAAACAACTAATCACATCGACATGTTGCTGGGTGGCATCTGGACATCAGTTGGGGGAATGTGCCCCCGCTCCCCCCTCCGTGCCCCACCCAACCCCCGCTTCCACCCTTAATTACTCCACAGACCTGCGACCTCCGGATTCATGTTAACCAGTATTCTGAAGCTACCAGACCCCTTGCATTCACATGTTTATAAATCCTCAATTAGCTTACCGGCTTTAATTCTGTAGTTGTGGCTAACTCTCTTCCCTCGGTCGTATCACTTGCAGTATCCTCGTCTGTGGGAGAGGTATCTTTCAATCAAGTCAACAAAATAGGACTTCATATCAATTATAAACTAGTAATATTAATAATAATAAAACAAAAACTAAACATGCTGATTGATTTCTTAAAACCTTGATAAATGTTGGAAGCGTATCCAGATGTCCTTTCGAAGCGGAAAATCGAATTAAGGAAAATGGCTTCTTTTAAAAAGAGAAGAAGAAAAAACTTCCTTCATGGTGTAATGTCATCTTGAAAAAAATATATGTAATTTTGTATAGGAAAACAAAAACAACTCCATTTAAGAAGGGAATGAAGCTGATCAAGGTGTATCGGTAAGTAGTCTAACGTTGGCTGTAAACAAATTAAACTTACCATTGAGGAGTTCCACTAAGGCAGATACTGAGACTTGCAGCTCTTCCAACTGTCGTCTTATACCCTGTACCTCAGAGGTAACCATTTCTTGATTACTTTTGACTGTACCTTTCAGCTCTTCCACCTGATGTTTTGTGTCTCTTAGTTCAGTGTTAACCACGTTTAGATTGATTGATACTATAACCTTCAACTCGTATACCTTACTACATGTATCTTGCGCGGTGGAAAACGTTTTCTGATTGCCAGAAGATGCATCTTGTAGTTCAGCTTCAGACTTCACGATCATAACGATCACGAGTAGATGGATTAACAGCCCCATTGTGGAATTCAGTCCCAGAAAAACGCGACTTCTTGTCGTTGATATTTCACGTAGAAATAGGATATCGGTAATGAACAAGAGCCTGTTTGTACAACCAGTATATATAAATTTCAAATAAACGGTACAAACGATTGAAGCTTTGTTATTCCAGCCTGTCAGGTGTTGTGTTTACGAGCGACTAACAGCGCTAGTCTAATTACAGTTAGGTCAAGGGTCGTGTGTGCATGTGCCGACGCGAGGGTGATTTGTAGTTTAGATACGAATAAACCGGAGATTTTAACATTGGCGACGAGGATAAACCGGGAAAAATCATGGAGAAAACAGTAATCCCCATATTTGACTGTTTTTCGGAGCCAGCAACCCTTGGACCACGATGGGAAAGGTGGCTGATGTCGTTCGAGCTGTACGCAGACGGCAAAGGCCATATTATTGGGTCCACCACGGCACCGGAGGTGAAGCAACGACGACGTGCACTAATGCTCCATCTCGCCGGACCGGACGTACAGGAAATCTTCTTGACACTACCGGACACGGGCGTTGCTACTGATTTTGACGCTGCCAAAACCGCACTGAACAAATACTTCGTGCCGCAGAAAAATGCAGCATTTGCACGGCAGACTTTTCACCAAGTCGTCCAGAAGGAAGGGGAAACGGTATTACAGTTTGTAACCAGACTTCGGAGAGCGGCTAGAGACTGTGATTTTGGAGGTGAAAAAGACAACCAGATAAGAGATGCTGTGCTGAGTAAGTGCAAATCTGATTACGTTAGACGCAAGCTATTGGAAGCAGGGGATGAACTGACTTTAGCAAAGGCAATGAAAGTAGCTGATAAATGTGAAAAGGTAGAAAGTCAGATGGCTGCACTGTCCGTCAAGGGCAAAACCTATCAGTCTGACACTACTGTCAACATGGTGTCTGACAGAAAACCAAAGCCTCATGACAAATCAAGCAAGCCTAATAAATGGACCCAACAATCCAAATATCAGAGACAGGAAAACCAATCGATGAAATCCGCAACCACTACCATGACTACCAAAGGTGCTTGTTACAGGTGTGGTCGAACTGGGCATTTTGGTCGAGACCCCAAGTGCCCCGCAAGAGGCCAGACATGCCAAAAATGTTCTGGAAGAGATCATTTTGCCAAAGTCTGCAAGACCAAGTCCAAGCCAACAGTCAACCAAATCGGTGAGCAACATCTTGATTCAGAACCATCGCATGACTATGCATTTCTCATTCATGAGAATACTTACTCGAATAAGATGAAAATAACTGTTGGTGGAATTGACCTTCACATGTTGATTGATTCTGGGGCCACGAGCAACATTATTGATGAACATACATGGGAATCACTGAAAAATGCCAAAATTAAGTGTGAATCCCGTGTCGCCCCACCAAACAGGAAATTGTGGGCATACGGTGCTGACCAAGCCCTATCATTGAAAGGTCTCTTCAGCTGTGAAGCGAGTATATCGGGAAAATCTGTACCAGCTGAATTCATCGTCATTAAAGGCAAAGGTGTTCCCTTACTTGGCAAAGCTACTGCAATGGAGTTGGGTGTACTCAAAATTGGAGTGGATGCAGCTAACAGTCCTCCACACACCACAGCGGTAGCCAGTATTGATAAGCGCACAAAGAGTGGCTCGACCCAGTTCCATAAGCAATTTCCAGATGTGTTCAAAGGCGTGGGTAAGCTCAAAACTGAACAAGTGAAGCTTCACATTGACCCCTCTGTAAAGCCAGTAGCACAACCACTAAGACGCACTCCATTCAATTTACGCAGTAGAGTGGAGGAAAAGATTCGTGAATTGGAGGATCTCGATATCATTGAGCGTGTGGATGGTCCAACCCCTTGGGTCAATCCAGTAGTCACGGTGCCAAAACCGAATGGTGACATACGACTCTGCCTCGACATGAGACGCGCTAATGACGCGATAATACGCGGTCGTCATCCAATACCGACAGTAGATGAACTGTTACAGACAATGAATGGATCAAAGTTCTTCAGCAAGCTCGACCTCAAATGGGGCTATCACCAGTTGGAACTTGATAACGAGTCGCGAGGGATCACAACCTTTGTTACTCATTGCGGTCTCTACCAATACAAACGCCTACTCTTTGGAGTTAGCTCTGCCAGTGAGCAATACCAATACATGATCGCAAAGACACTAGCGGGACTTGAAGGTGTGGAAAACATCTCAGACGACATCATCGTTCATGCGTCTGACAAGGAGACACACGATAACAGAGTATTCGCAGTGTTACGCAGATTGGAGGAGGTAGGTCTTACCTTGAACCAAGAGAAGTGCCAGTTTAACATGAGTCGGTTGGTATTCATGGGAATCCTACTATCAGAGAAAGGCATTGGTCCTACACAAGAGCGCGTAAGAGCTGTAGCAGAATTTCGCGAACCGGAAAACGTCTCAGAGATTCGAAGCTTTCTTGGCCCCGTTGGGTTTAGTAGCAGATTCATACCTAACTTTGCTACACTATCAGATCCACTTCGAAAGCTAACCAGGAAAGGAATTCCATTTCAATTTGGACCTCACCAGCGAACAGCCTTCAATTCGCTAAAGGAGAGCCTCGCAAACGCAACTACGCTCGCGTACTATGACAAGAACGCACCGACAAAAGTGATAGCTGACGCGAGTCCAGTAGGACTGGGTGCCGTTTTAGTCCAGGAACAACATGACGGTTTAGTTCCAGTCTGCTATGCCAGTCGCAGTCTGACAGATTGCGAGAGGAGATATTCACAAACAGAGAAGGAAGCCCTATCACTCGTCTGGGCTTGTGAAAGATTTCACGCATTCATCTATGGTCGCAGTTTTGAACTACTGACTGATCACAAACCATTGGAGGCGATATATGGACCCCGATCTAAACCATGTGCACGAGTTGAGCGATGGGTATTACGCCTACAGCCATACGAGTACAAAGTTGTATACATCCCCGGACGCGATAACATCGCCGACGTTTTGTCCCGGCTTTCGCAGGAAAAGATTCAACTCAAGCATGACCACGGGGCAGAGGACTATGTGCGTTTTGTAGCCATCTCTGCCACACCCAGTGCTATGACAACGAAACAAGTTGAAAACGCATCCGCAGAGGATAAAGAGCTAGCAGAGTTAAGAGAAGCAATTCGAACCGGGTTCTTTGAAAACTGTAAGGCGTATGCGCCGATCGCAGGAGAGCTATGTGTCATCGGACAGCTGATATTACGTGGAACGCGTATCGTCTTACCACAGAAACTCAGACAACAAGCCTTAGCTCTTGCGCACGAGGGTCACCTTGGTATTGTGGGAACGAAGCAAAACCTTCGCACAAAAGTATGGTGGCCAGGAATGGAAAAAGGTGCCGAAAAGTTCTGCAGATCGTGCCATGGATGTCAAATTGTAGCACGACCTGACCCCCCCCCCCCCCGAGCCACTGAGACCAACCACGCTCCCTGACGGTCCTTGGCAGGACTTAGCAACGGATTTACTTGGACCATTTCCATCAGGACATTCCGTTCTAATAGTTATTGATTACTACAGCCGATACTATGAGTAGCCGATACTATGAGTAGCCGATACTATGAGTACCAGATACTGAGTTCCACTACCGCAGACAAAGTCATTGATTCCCTAGAGGAAATCTTCAGCCGTCATGGACTTCCAGTGACACTGAAATCCGACAATGGTCCCCAGTTCCGTTCTCATGAGTTTCGCGAGTTCTGTGAGGAGAATGGTATAGACCATGTCAAGGTTACAGCTAAGTGGGCTCAAGCAAATGGCGAAGTGGAACGCCAAAACGACTCAATCATGAAACGAATCCGTATCGCACAGGCCGAAGGTCAAAACTGGCGAAAGGAACTACGGAAATACGTCACAAAATATCGCGCCACTGAACACCCCGCCACAAGGAAAACTCCAGCTGAGTTGTTGTTCAATCGGAAAATGCGCGGGAAACTACCAGTGTTTCAGGCCGATAATCATTCTGACTTGGAAGTCCGGGATCGCGATGCCGAAAACAAAGGAAAAGCCAAGCTTTACACGGACGCTCGTCGGAATGCAAAATACTCGGAGGTGGAAGTCGGTGATCAAGTCCTTGTGAGACAAGAGAAAACAAACAAGTTTTCTACTCCGTTCAACCCTGAACCCTTCACAATTGTGAACAAAACTGGCAATAGTGTCATAGTTGCCTCCCCGAAAGGTGCTCAATATTCGCGAAACACTAGCCATGTGAAGAAGTTTATGCAAACTGCACATGACGCGGATATGCCACTGTCTGACCCTGCCATTCATCCATCCAAAATGGATCACGGAAGTGCTGTCCCTGAACAGATTCTTGTTTCCCCGACTCAGAGTTTGGCAGATACCAATCCAGTCGCGACCCCCCCCCCCCCCCCCAACTGTCGTGGACAAACAATCTTCCCCACACAGTGCCAGACCCAAAAGACAGTGTGGCATGCATCCGAAATACAAAGACTTTGTTCTAAACTGAATGAACTGGACAGAACTTTGAACTCGAAGATGAGAGTTAAATTGAAAACATTGAAAGCATTGTTCTTTGTTTATTGAAGTTTGTTTAAAAGTTAAAGTTTTCATTGTATTAAAAAAAAAAACAGTTGGTCTATATTCATGCACGACTTTCAATATTGCTAAGTTAAAAGTTAAAACTCAATAAAATGTGTTTTATATTGTACGCATAGGTTACCTATATAACAACTTTATTTGAACCAATCAAGTCTTTAAATAAGTTGTAGAAATTGCCTTGTCAGAAACATACATGTACTGTAGTAAGTCAGAAAATAGGCTACTGTTAAGCATTTGTTTCCCCATTGTTTGCAAAAGTTGAGTTTTTGTCTAAAAAGGGACGGATGTTGTGTTTACGAGCGACTAACAGCGCTAGTCTAATTACAGTTAGGTCAAGGGTCGTGTGTGCATGTGCCGACGCGAGGGTGATTTGTAGTTTAGATACGAATAAACCGGAGATTTAACATCAGGCTATTGAAGCTGACCTACATTTAATAGTGCAGGTGAGTCCCTGGAAACGGAAAAGAGACTGAATCAGGAAACGGAAAGAGCCTCGGCATCATAGCTCCGGGTGTAACTACAGATGTAAAATAAATAGACCAACAGCCTGCTTGGAATATTGGTAATGAAAATATCCTATTTGTAAAACCAGTAAACATATTTCAAATAAATGTTGTTGTTTTTTCTTCCCACATCTAAAACTTGACATTTCTTTATCATCTTCCCTACACATTTATCTTCAGCCCTCTGGGTCATATTGTTGGCCGTTTTGGATGGTTTCTTGGTTTCATTACCAGAAAGATAAAATAATAATAATAAGACGAATGAGGTTTCGAAAAGTCATAACAAGACAGAAACAAATAACTTTAATGTCAAGAGACATGATGATGTAATCAAAATCATATTCCTGTTTTAATGTGGCCTTATCTATATAGATTAACTAGTAAATAACGGATAGCTTGTACTACACCTTTAATATTTGCCTAATTATTGATGAACCACTCGATGTAGCTTTTATACGTACAGGGTACAGTGGCAAAACTTCAACATTAATTCCCAATGTTTCTGGTGTTTACTTTTTAGTCGCCGTTAGTTTGTCATTTTCTGTTTACATTGATGTGTGTTTGTATTTGTTATTTCCTGTATCGTGGTATGATGATTGTTTTAGTTAAATGCATAATAAAAGTAAGGAATAAGTTTTCAACATGTAAACGTTGAGTTTCTCTTCTCTTAACAGATAAAAGGGTTAAAAGCATTATTGTTTTTTAGAAAGAGGAAATCCATTCCGGCCCTCTCCGAAAGCTAATTCTTGTACCCTCCGTAATTTTTCCTCTAGTTTAGTTTGTTTTATGATATCATTGTGTTTCTTACAAAACACGAGCTGTGACGTATTTTTTTTCTTGTTCGAAGTAACTGCATGCATATATAAGACATTACAAAGCACAGGAACATAAACGGACATTTACAATTATAAAATTACACAGCAACGGCACATCAACTGGTCATTATTATGGAGTGGCTCGTATTTTCATCTCTGTGGTTTTGAGTGAGTATCCATACCCCTTCCAGTGCTTCCAAATAACTCCCTTATCAAATTCAGTCGTGGACCCACAGAGATACTCCCCGTTGAGATTAGACTCGTGGCATCGATCGTACCACCAGGCGCCGTGGAATAGCAGGGCGCAGTTCCCACTGACTACATCGTTGTCTCGGTCTTTAGCAGAGAACTGACGGTTATTGTGCGTACTCATTGAGTCGCCTGAAACAAAGTAAATGTTTTCACATTACATGATAATTCATAATGGTGATTAGGGTGGGTTAGTTTATTTAAAGGTGCACACCGGCTTCCTTGGGCTATTTGGGCTACAAGATAGGCTAACATATGACTTCAAAGGTCTTTCAGGAATGGAGAAGAATGGTTCCTATCAAATTTCGCCGTTTTTGAGCATTTTTCAAAAAACGATTTATCCGAACCAAAAAAGTGGTTCGGATAAATCATGTGATCTTCGGAGTTAGTTTTACTTCCAGCCGTATAAAAGTAAATTACTGAACCAAATTTAAATCCTTTTTTTTTTTTTACAATTATTCATAATATTTGACCAAAAAAAATTATGTATTCAGATTATTGATACAATTTGTAAATAATGATGAAAAATCGAACGTAATATTCGCATTCAGAGAGTCCGTGCAACCGAAGCGCACCAGCGTGGGAGCTAGCGGAACGTAAACCTTGAGGCATATCCCGTACAGCCGGTGCCGTGTCTCGTGGGACCAGAGAGACAAACCCCGGGGCATGAACTCCCCAGCTTGCCGGAAGGTCTAGCCGTAAGCGTGGGAGCTTGTCGGAGGGGTAGGGAGCCAGACCAACAATTAGTCTGTACCCCTAGCTATTATCCCCTAACTATTGTAACGTGTTGCCTGCGCTACGCACACGAGCGACGACGACGGGAAATGTTTATCCCATTCAGCTGATCTATCTACTTCTATGATAGCTGCGTAATGTCCACTCCCCCCAATCGCCACAACAAAAAACGGTGGCGGTGGCCGCGGCCGGCATGTGAAGTCATCGCCCGAAAAACGGGAGGATGCCTTCGTTAAAGCTGCCAGGATTGGCAATCCGTTTGTAGCGAAAGCGGGAGGCTCGCTTGGCACATTACTGTTATTGGCCAAGCCAATGTGTGTGAAAAGATGGTCCAAGATTAGGGACACTACCATTAGTTTTTA
Organism: Marthasterias glacialis; assembly: GCA_911728455.2. Taxonomy (NCBI): domain Eukaryota; kingdom Metazoa; phylum Echinodermata; class Asteroidea; order Forcipulatida; family Asteriidae; genus Marthasterias; species Marthasterias glacialis. The sequence goes on along the minus strand of OU452234.1, from coordinate 16,439,312 downwards.
GACTGCAGCAGGCTGGTCACGATGAGCATGAAGGATGTGGTCTTTACCTTAATTTTGATGGACATGTTTGTGTCATAGAACTGTATTGTGAATATGCCTGCGTATATTTTAATTCATGAAGACTCACATTTTGACAATATTTATGGTCCATCATGTCTGTGATGTCCACATAATGCCAAGCGTATTCTCTCCCTTTCTACATTTGAACACGACCTGACAACACAGATCAGTCCTGGACCCAACTGGCATTCGTCCAAGTATTTTTTTACAACATAGGGCCTACTTGCGATATAATGAAGAAACGTTCTCCATTGCAAGTAAGTTCGTCCAGTTCGTCGTACACAGAATACACTGTCCGTTTATGTCTGTTTTTTATTTACACGTGAATTTGTGCTGGATGGATATGAAGTCTGAATCCTCATGCGTCGTCATTATAATAATTCATACATAAACAGAGCACCAGTCTACTTACAACATTGCGCAACATTGTCACGTAAACTTGACAGTTGCAACGGCTGGAAAAGCGTGTAAGCTGACCTTTGACCGTGTTTTGTTTTTTACACATTTTTCGTTAATTACGTGATATTTTTTATGATTTTTTTTAAGAACAATCATTTAAAAATCATTGACTGTCATTCCACATCACTAAATTAGGTAAACAGTAAGCCGGAGTGTCCCTGTAAGTATTCCAATATTTTGTTCAGTTGTCTTTTACATTAGTATACTTTATAATTAAAAGATGATATAATTTTATAAAAAAAAAATCTTTTTGCATCACATCAAATGGAAAACGTTTTGTTTTGAATAATAAAACCCATCTTAGCGATGGATATTTCTTTGCTACAAACTGTGTATTTCAATCTGTGCCCATTGCGTGTCATCTTGGGACCATTCAAAACCCTTGTAATGCTTATTAGATCGTTTGTATTTCTCTTTTATTTGTGTGGACATTGTGTCATACTTTGTAAATTGTATTATACTATAAGCCCAAACCATCAGAAAGATGACTTTCAGCAAATAAAGATTATGTTCTTCTTTTGATTACATTTGTGGCAATGATACTGTTTTATTACCTGCAGTTCCTACTAAGTAACTTCCCAAAGCCAGCATGTAGTTGTCAATCACATTGCCGATGCTGAACGAGTCATAGACGGCGTACCTGGATTCGTCTTCGAAATCTGAGAGATCAACGCGGAGTTCGTACTCGCCCTGAGCGGTCAGACGGTGCAAGTTGTCGTTACCGAGCCAAAACTCTCCCTCTAGATCCCCAAAGCCCCGGCTGTAGCTGGCAAAGTCCAAATCGAAATCAACACTGCCATCCTGGCGCCGCTGGAATACCTATCAAAAGAACAAGTAGAGAGAAAGACCTTCTATTCACAAATAATTGCAAACAAATTATTATAAACGAGTAGTCTTATTAATTCCCAATCGTGTTATCTTTTAATATAAATCAACACTTCCGTCCTGGCGCCGCTGGAATACCTTGTCAATAAAGAACGCCCGAAATGTAAACCTCTTACCATAATGCTTAAGAAACTATCGTTTCTTCTTAAAATAGTATAAATACTTACCGTCCACCCGCCACCGTCTGTCTCCATATCGCAATACACCTGGAAAGCCTCACCGGAGTCTAGAGGTTGAACCGTGTACACGCCACTCATCGACACACCCCTCGCAAGAATCTCCGAACAATCCTTTGGAAGGGTAACTGTGCAAGTATGTAAAAAACAGTACAATCGTGTTTATTCCAGTCACTGTAATTGCTTGATTAATTCGTATGATTCATTTCCTCCCAATCCTGTGCATAGGAAGTACACAAAATGTTGCAAATAAAATTAATTACTCCCGAGATTGTATCATCAGGACTACAAGTGTCATTTCAGTATCTAATAACTGCGGGATCTGAACCTGCGACCCCAGGATTGACGTTAACCAGTATTCTTGAACCCTGCATTCTCATCATCTCACATACGCTTACCGGCTTCGGTCGTTGTGACCAACCCGCCTCCTTCCGTCACATCACTCGTACGAGCCTCGCCCGTGGGAGAGGTATCTTTAAAAACAAATCAAGAAAGATGACTTCATGTCAATATGGATTTAGGGAAAAAACAACATTTTTTGCTGATTTCTTTAAAATTTAATACAAAATCTGGACAAATATCCAGATGTCCTTTCGAGGAGGAAAGTAGAATAATTGAAGATTGGTTTCTTGTTTCAAGACAAAATCTTTCTTCATGGTGTAATGAAGAACTAATGAACAACATAATCATCAGTAATTTAAAAAAAAAAAAAAAAAAGGGGGGGGGGAAATCAAATTTAGAAGTGAATGTTGACCTAGCTGAGCTTGATGTGTCAGCAAGTAGTCGAACTTTGTGACGCTGACTGTAAACAATTTAAACTTACCATTAAGAAGTTTCACTAAGGCAGATACTGAGTCTTGCAGCTCTTCCAACTGTCGTCTTATACCCCGTACGTCAGAGGTAACCATTTCTTGATTACCAGAGACTGTTTCTTGCAACTCTTCCAACTGATTAGTTGTGTTTCTTAGTTTAGAGGTAACCATTTCTTGGTTGGTAGATACTGCAACCTGCAACTCATCCATCTTACGTCTTGTATCTTCTAGCCCAGAAGACACTGTTTCTTGATTGGCAGAGACTGCAACCTGCAACTCATTCACCTTACGTCTTGTATCTTCCAGCTCTGAAGAAACCTTTTCTTGATTGCCAGAGACTGCAATTTGCAGTTCCTCCAGCTTTTGTTCTATTAAAACGATCTTTTGAATAGCCGAAGAGTTGCAGCCGATCCCGGAGTTCATGGGAGGAGAGTGCGCACAGACGGGTGGGTTGATGGTGACCTGTGGCCGGCACACACACATTGTAGACTCGCTGCTCTCACTGAAGGAATCTGAGCCGTTGCTACGCTCGGCTTCACACTTTGCAATCATAACGAGGACGATTAAAAACATAAAAACCCCCATTTTGTTTCTGGGAACCCCTAATGTCAACTGCACGGCTTCTAATCCTCGGTGCACTTAAACGAACACAAGTCGAGTGTTTCAGTCAATTTATCCTTCAGTAACCTGAACTAAAGTGTAATGTGTCTTTGTCAGGCTTTCTAAGTGGATATGAACGCACACTTTCCAAAACAGGATATAGAAACCTGAAGAGTTAATGAACTTAGCTACAAAATAAGAAAGGTACAGGCTATGAAATAAATAGCACCCATTGCTACAAAATTCGATAGCACACAATACTCTTATCGCAGCCAAACCATGCACTCCAATGAAAAAGAAAGAGGAAGAGTGTAACAAAAAATGTCTGCGCCAACTATTTCCATCCTGTGACGTTGTTAAAGGTAGAATACCGAAAGCTAACACTGAACAGTTTACATTACCACAGTAACAAAGTTGTTTATGATTTATTTTCTATTAAAAAACACAAGAAAACATACAAATACAAATACAAATACAAATAAATGTTTGGGTTAAAAACAGACGATTTCGATTCAGAAAATCTGATACATCATGGACGATTTAGATTTACATTAAGAGTACAATAAAATGGGTACAGCTGATAGTGCAGTGTTCTTACTTTGGGGTCTTCAAATTACTTTTCTTTCTTTCTCGACTTTGAAAGTATTTTAGAAATATTTCTATGGAAGATCGGTACTGGTATGAACTTCATAATCAGTAAGCTTTTAGATTGATACTTATTGTATCAAAAGTGGATGGATACCAATCCTGTATATCGTGCCTTTAAATCGTATGATGTTTCAAGATGATATACATAAATTGAAATATGTTTGAGTTCATACAATGTTGTGGGATTGGGATCTGTTATTATTACATTGGCATCAGTACATCCAGTTGTGAGGAAATGTTGATGAACTTTGGCCTTAAAGTTGGTTCCAATCCGGTTTTGTTAGAGAGATGCATACTATGCAAAGTGGTCGTATCCGGTTTTTGAATGGGAAAAACCCAACAACAGCAACCACATTTTCTTTCCAACTGTTAGCTCCTTCTGAAATGATTTATCTCAACTTCTTATCATCTACCCATTCCCACCCAAAAGAAGAAAACCAAATGGTTAAATGGATCGATGATTTGAAATTGAGGGACTCCGTCATAAGGTTGTTGTCACCGTGTAGTTTTAAGGATGGTATGAACTTCAGAATCAGGTCACTGAGGTCAATGGCTGTTTATTGGAACAAGGTCGGACTGTTTTCTCTGATGGGGTCACTAAGAAAACTAAACTAATTTGTTCGTCGAACTTGGTCATTTATTATTATTATTATTATTTTTTTTTTATGCAATTCGCCCATCATAAGGCCCAAAGGCCACTCGAGGTGTGGGCTACTTTTTGAAGGGATATAAACCTGCCCCAATGCCCAGAAACAAGACACGGCGAGGTATTAACGCAAGTCTCTTCACAGCACAGCTAAGAACGGGGAGGAGTTAATGAATCCGTTGCGAGACAAACATAACTGCCTCTTCCCCTATTTGAAGCAATTATAGTTAAGTGCCTTGCTCAAGGACACAAGTGTCATGACCAGTATTGGTATACCCACATCCTGATGACTTAGCCACCAGAACTTGAGTCCGATGCACTAAACCGCTCAGCCACGACACGCTATGAAAATTGTGCGCGCGTGTGTGTGTGTTGTTGTTGTTTTTAAAGGTTTTTTTTTTAAGATTAATTGAGCGTCTAATAAATCTACTATATAGACTCATATTACTTACTTGCATATAAACGAGCGAAAGGACATGTTGAAACAGTTTTGGGTGGTTTCAAGTACTTACAAAATTCCCACAATTGGAAACACTGTTAACGTGAAGGTAGATGAGCGGCACCCTTTACCGTGTTTCCTGTCATAACAGACGAATCCTATAGCAACAATCGTGTTCCATTATCGTCACCGTTTTTACGAACAGCCACTCATCTTTAAATCCCATGTTCAAAGAGGCGATTTTTCGTTTTCACTAACAGCCACTTATCTTTAATTAATAATCAGTAAGCTTTTAGATTGATACTTATTGTATCAAATGTGGATGGATACCAATCCTGTATATCGTGCCTTTAAATCGTATGATGTTTCAAGATGATATACATAAATTGAAATAAGTTTGAGTTCATACAATGTTGTGGGATTGGGATCTGTGTTTATCAGATTAATTATTTAATTAATATTTAATCATATTTTAGCATTTCTCCATATAAAAAATATGATTCTAAAGTTACCATTATGTACTTGAGTATCATTTAACATCGCATTGAAGAAAAATAGTACTTTTTTGACCTGTGGAATGACGTTTTGAACGCAAACAAAATTTCAACGTTGATTATCTCAAAAACGTTATTCTCGCACACATAAGATAAGTGGCTGTTCGTTAAAACCGGTGACGTTATGTCTCGTAGACAAAAATCCCAGAATACCATATGGTGTCCAGTAGCTTCATGTCACACAATGCATTTGTTCTTTTGTGACTACTGTATATTGTTCTTATTGGGATACAGTTATCGTATAATCCAACCATAGACAGAAGGGAAAATTAATCTTGGCCCTTTCCTTTAGCGTGATTTGAAAGATCTTGGCTATGACATGTTCCATAATAGGAAATCGGGTAATACGTAATTTAATTCAACTGCTCACCAGAAATTATTTGGGTTTGATAGTGTTTGACTGCTCGGCGCTGAGCGTTTTTAGTAACTTTAAAAATCTTTGTTCAAGTATTAAGTCTTCGTTGGGACGAGGCCAATTGAAGGACTTGGGTAAAATTTGTCTCGTCTTTTTTTTTTCTTTTGTAGTCTTATATTATCTTATCTTATCTTATCTTGCCTTGCCTCGCCTCGCCTCGCCCCGCCTCGTCTCTCCCCGCCCCGCCCGGCGTTCCTCGCCTCGCCTCGCCCCGCCCCGCCCTGCCACGCCTCGTCTCGCCTCGCCCCACCCCGCCCCGTCGCGCCCCACCCCGTTGTGCCGCGCCCAGTTCCGTTCTGTTCTACCAGAACAAGCCTGGGTGACAAGTAACTTTGATGACAAGAAAGGAAAGGAAGTAGTCGAAATGAAAAATCGCATTTCAATATGTAGTTTTAATGTTGCCTCATCTAAATTACAAGTTTAGTTAGTGTATACGCAATGTAAAGTTGCCCGTGCCCCCGGCTGTCTTACCCTTTTAAAATTTGGACCGTAGAGATTATAATTTACCAAAATGAAATGTTACATTTTAGAATCCTCTATGAAACATTACTCAATGTTTATGGGGTTTTTTTTCTATTTAATTACACGGAGATAATGACTGTATTATTTTGTTCCCCCCTCCACGATATGTTAATTTATATACATGAACAAACAATAACAAATATTAAATAAATAAACGGCAGAACAACATTTTTTTTTTGGACAGAGGTGTCCACCTCTCCCCCCCCCCACCCCCGAGAAGAACAAAATGGCGCACTAGACTCAAGCTCTGGTGTTTCTGATCAGCAGAGTGTGGGTTCGAGTCCCGGTCGTGACACTTGTGTCCTTATTAAGCAAGGCACTTAACCATTATTGCTTCGTCCTTCGGATGGGACGTAAAGCCATTGGTCCCGTGTGTTGTGTAATAAACGTAAAAGAACAAAATACACTTATCTTCAAGAGAAGGGGTATGCCCCGGTGTTTCTGGCATGGTCTGGCAG